>VXAU01002857.1:373580-663916 GCA_013399695.1 Formicarius rufipectus
TGAAGGGTGTGCGGGCGTGGGGGGGGGGGGGGAAAGGGCTACTGAGAACCAGGAAGCCTTATGTTGCTGATTATTTAAGAGTGAAAGGATTAGTAGTGACAGTATTTAGGCACTTTTTGAAGGAAATGTAGGTTAGTTCTTGTATTGATGCGGGTGCCCAGCAATCTTGCCCAACACTGAGGTTAAAGCACCACGTGTGTATTGGCTGTTTATAAATACCTCAATAGCCATTTTCAGTAAAATATGGAAATTCCTTCTTTCTGTAGCTGTTCTCTGTTAGATCATTAAGTATGTCAATATTGGTGAACAATCAAACAGAGAAAAAAAAATGGTTTAATCTGCTTATGCTGAAGTGCTTATTTATTACGATCATTCATCAAGAAAACCCGAAAAAAAAAGGAGGTTGATTATATCCATTGGTTAAATACCGTGTGGTACACAAATGTGGCAAACAGAAGAAAAAGATGGGCATCCTGCCTGATAAAGAATTACACCGAAAGTGAAAGGCTGACCTACAGTCAGCAAATGTTAATCATTTTTACACCAAAGTGAGTGTAACGTTTCTATAGGGAAATTACTTCAATCTGGTCAGTGCAAGGAGCAGTTTGTATAATCGGATTGCAAATAAGGTTTGATCACATTCCAGCTTAATCTACTCTCTGAGCACCATTTACAGCACTAAATCAAACACTGGGAAGCTGCAGGTGCTGCTTTACAGTCATTACACCCAAGGGGCAGGGACTTGGTAATAAACAGCAAATAAATTGAAGCACTGACTTGCCTGCTACGGGGCATTTCTAATTATCCTCTAGTTTAGCTGGAAATTGTCATGCTCTCATCACAGACTATTTTAACTGCTGCTGAATAAGTGTGACACTTTTAGACTGAATTAACTGAGAATATGAAGAAATGTCTTCTTTTTTTTCTTTCTTTTTTTTTTTTTTAATTTTTTTTAAATTTATTTTTAATGTTAGATCAGAAGTAACTTGCTAATACCCAAGGAGGACAATCTGTTTTTGTGCTCCCATGCTGGAAGTAGATACATAACAACTGTAAGCGTCATATATTTTAATTATGGGCTGAAGACCTATCAAAATGAGCAGCACTTACGATAGCTCACACATATATAAAACAGGCTGGTAAATAGGGCTGCAACCTCCTGTGCTGTAGTTGATCCAGGATTGCTGGTGGTGGTGTTTCCCAGAGAAGTTGATCATGACAGTGTATGGCGATTAACAAAAAGGGTACTGCTGCTGTGGTGTATTTAATAAATTTAAGGAGAAGGAAGAAAGATAAAACCCCTGGTTTCTAAAAAATCAAAAAGTCATTTGGAAATGCACAGATAATTGCAATGATTAAAAGCTGCAAATATCTTAGCTATTTGTGATACCTCCAGATCCTCCCACCCGGGTTTCAACCTAGTAACTTGTCAACACAAGTAATATTCAGAGGAATGTTAGTATAAAAAGACACCTCTGCCGGGAAGTACAACAATGTAGCAGCAAAGGTATGCAATACACCTTGCTGAGAGGTGATGAGGTGATAGTTTTCAGTGCTTTCTAATAGGATGAGTGATATGCAGGTAGCTTGACAGCTGCAGTTGTGAGGCTGTACAGCTCAAACCCAAAACTAAACAGTTTTTCCTGCTAGAAAGAAGATAGCTGTAGATAGCTAAGACATACATCTTTCTCTTCTACAAAGACATGATTGTGTAAATTTCTAAACTGGATTGAAATCCCAATTTGTGACTATATTTTTACCCGGATGTGGTGCTTTTTATTAATATACTGTGAAATAAGATTCATAACCTTTATGTAAATTGTTCTCCCTAATATCTCTAAAGTACTATTCAGCAGGTAGCACTAGTGAATGCAATAGGATCACAGCTCTGCAAATATTCTTTTTCTACTTGCTAATGAGCAAGAAACAATAGCATAATCCTTGGGTTTGCATCTTTTAGGACTTCAGACAATTAATAGCTTAAAGGATATATTACCAGAAAAATGCGTTAACTGCCCATTTTGGAGATCTCAGTTCGCGTTCAGAGGGGGACTGTGGAGGAGATAGCACTGCAGAGTGCAGCATAGCTCCTGTCATCAGAGCTGCAAATAATCTCAGCTCACTGACTTCAACTTCTAGGCTCCATGCAGCAAATTAGGACTGTATGGTCATAGTATTTATTTCAGCAGGGAGTAAATGGATCTTTTCTGCTGAATAATCTCAGTTGCAGACAGGAATAACAGGAACAGAGACTGCCCTAGTGCCCACTGAAATACTGATGGAGTTTCTAATTCAGAGAGGCTGCACTTCTCCGGAAGTGTCTGAGCTATTTTATGGGTTGAATAGAATAGAGTCCAGAAGATTTAAAAAAAATAAAATAAAATATAAAAAAAAAAGACCCAGAAAGATTGAGATCTGTGTCTCTGTTGTGTCCAGTCCTTTTGCAACCACCAAGTAGGTTTCAAAACTGCATATTTATTTATAGGTGTTATCACGGGGGCACTGTATTATCTTGCCCTTAACACTTGGAGGGTTTTCCCCACACACAAATAACTACCCTTATTTCCAGTGGCCAAGACTAAGACCACTCAACATTAGCTGGCAACTTTTTTTTTCTTATGGAAATGCAATGAATGCTCCTTTGTTACATGTTGATTTGGTATGGTATCTGCATTTAAAGGGCCTCCATGTTGTAGATGAGCTATGCTTTTCACATTATGTTCTTTCTTTT
Organism: Formicarius rufipectus; assembly: GCA_013399695.1. Lineage (NCBI taxonomy): Eukaryota > Metazoa > Chordata > Aves > Passeriformes > Formicariidae > Formicarius > Formicarius rufipectus. The sequence continues at coordinate 376,312 of VXAU01002857.1, forward strand.
GGTTTTCAGGCAAATTAATTAACATGATACAGAAAAAGGAGAATACAAATGCTGAAGCCCTCACTTTAAGCCCTCATACTCTTTTGTTCTCCATTATTGCACCAAATTATTTAATTGGGTCTCTCTGATTGTGCACAGACACAGAAAAGAACACAGTCTATTGTGAGAAGCCCTACAACCATAATGCAGTATCAAATTCAATTCCCATCAAAAGTGCTTCCTGCTAAAAGCCTGTACTGTGGCTGCAGATTAATGAAGATCTGCATTGAGCAAAGTGGTGGTCGTAGAGACATTATTTTTCTCCAATAGAAGGCCTATTCTTGAAGAACAATAAAAGCATAGAAAAGCGTTAGTCTGCTTATGGATGGAAATAAATCAAAATGAATAAGAGGGTTGATGGAAATAGTCTGAAAGCAGTAGAGTGGAATTCTGAAAATACTGTTTTTGTTTTGTAAGGATTTTTTTTCCCCATAGTCTCTCAAAAATGCTGCTTGATGGAGGCTCAAAAGCCTTGGAGTGAAGGACAAATTTGAAAAATCAGAAACTAATTGCAGAAAATCAGCATTCCACAAATGTATTTTTTTTCTGCAAAGATGATGCACAGAATTCAGACTCAAAATAAGAAGAAAATGTAAAGAAAAGGGAACATGAGTCATTAACTAATACACAAGTTTGATCCAAAGAGCAACCAAGAGTTCTGAAATAACATTCAATCACTTTCAGATGAACTTTCCTTCTGTTTTCCTTCCTCTTTCCATGACTTTGTACATAATTTTCTCTTTTTCTTCCGCTTTCAGTGTCAAAATCAGTCTTATGCTTATTTGTGTGAGTGATTAGGGCCAAATTCCAATGTACTTACCAGCAATAACAACATGATCATTGACTGCAGCTGGACAAGCATGTGACCATAATACTAAGAAATTTCTTTTTAGAGCCATGTGATTGCTCTGTTTATACCTACAGGTGGTATTATCTCAGCATTGCTCAGTGCTGGATGAACACACAGCTGAGTACTAGGGTACAGCCAACAATCAGTGACTCTCAGTCTGTGCAGAGAAGAGAATCCACCTCACATCACCTGAGGTCACCCACCAAATGGAGACAGTCAGGCTAGAATGCTGAACAGGCTGAATCTCCTCTCTGTAAGTCTTCTCGCCTCCCCTTTTACTGTGTTAAAGAGCCACCACATTTGGATTCCTGAATTGGGTGAACCGTTGGGTGCCTAAAATGAGGCCAGATGAATCTAAAACAGATATATCCATTTTAAATGCTTAATCTCAGTCCTTCCTTGCACTCCCAGCATCTCAGCTCTATATACAATCACAGGTGATGTGGAGACTAAGCTCCCAATTTACATCAGTGTATTCAGAAAGTTGCTCCACCTCTGCACTGAGAATACACATTTAGAAATAAGTAATCCAGAAGTAAGGCCAGAAAAATAGATGCTTTATTATCAGTGAGCTAGGCTAATTTGTACTGGGTCTTTCAAGAGTGCCACAGACCTGAAACCTGAAACTCCTTGCTGAGAAGAACTTCCATTCTACAAAGAAATCATTGCTGTGAAATCCAGAGCAGTAACAAGACTTCTTTCCAAGACTAGAGCAGCTGGTGGATGACTCTGTGTAGTGTCATGATTCAGAGGCCTACAGTGGCTTACCATGTTGAATGATACTGGCCTGCTATTCAACCTATTATTCAACTATTATTCAACCTACACAACTCATTATAATCAGTGAGTAAGAAGGGATGCAGATTTTTCTTAATTGCTGTTCAAATTATGCCCTGAACCCACCTTATCGACTTATGGTCTCAGCAGTAGCAAGATTTACATTGATGCTTACTATGACTGCATTGACAGCAGAAATGAAGTAGAGGTGCCACTCTTGATCTATTTTACCATGGACTAAGTCACACAGAGCAGATTTGAATTATACTTTACAATAATTTAACATTAGACTAAGCTCTGTTCTTTCTCATTATTTTCTCTCAGTCTAAGATCTATGTTGACAAGATCTTCCAGAACAATTCCAGGGACCTGTGTTCCTCTGGAGACACAAGTAGTGCAATTAAACTTTAAAAATGTCTCCATTTTTGAAAGGTCTCAGTCCAAGCACCCTACACCCTCTTAAAAAAGCTGGCCCTGCCTATCCAGTCCTGTCTGAAATAATTCTGGAGTTTTGTGAAGAGGAATCTGTCTTGGAGGCATTGTAGATGTTAAGGATGCCCAAAGACAGGAGTGCAGAAATAGCTGCCAAAAGCTGTGAGTTTACATGGGAACCATCTGGATACAGGCAGCGATAGCATTAGCACACATTTGTGCAGGATGAGAAATGTAACTCGATGGCTTAAAATGCCACATCTCCTTTCCACTGGCCTGGTTCTCTTGTGTGCACTCTTAGGATCTTTGAACAGATTTAAGAACTCCAAAATATTTGTGTTGAATAAAAAGACCTGAAAATATAAAAGGGTTAGTGGTAGTACAGATGTTTCCTTCAGGGAAGAATCCAGTGCCAGTGAGGTGCACTGGGTATCTCACAGTTCTGCATGGGCTGGAGGAGACAGCACAGGATTAGAGTTCCATGAGGCAAACTCTGCTGTTGTGGGGGAGATGTGCTGCTCCTGGGCATTCGCCAACATATGCCATGTGGACTCAGTAACCCAGATCTGCTGGGGGCTTAGATGGTCTCAGAGGCTCAGAGACTGATTTATTCCCCCATCTCCAGAGGAGAGAATGGTGTATTCTTGCACCCAAGAGCTGCTTGGAAATTATTTTGAACAGCCTGAAATGGGAAAAGAAAAAGAGGAGCCACTCACTGTATTCCTTTCTAAGGTCACAGAGGTGCAGATTGCAACAATCCTAGTTTTTTGTATGATACCGTTTCTCATTTTTCAGAGAAGCTTCCCAAAACTGTCTGGTAAAAAACAACTTGAACACTTGTAGGTCTCAGCCTATAAAACTTTTAATTTTATAGATGACAAAACACTAGAAAGATCATAAACTGCTACCCAGCCTGTGTCAGCAGAACAGGGAAGGAACTGTGGAAGAGGGCTGGGTGATGCAAGGACAGGACCCTATGGCACTGCCATAGGGTGAGTCCCTGGTCTGAGCCCTGTTACCTCTAGTAATTACCAAGCACCTGCACGTTGTTGTTGTATGGATGTGAGCAGCTACAAGGGCTGACTATCACTCCTTATGGCTGTGCTTCTGTTCACAAAAAGTCACATGGTGTTTATAATCCCCACAAACCATGTCAAACAAATTAATTACTTTGGACAGCACTATACATGTGGTAACTGATTCTGTGTCTGGCATTTAAACACTTCTGCCGAACCCTAACCTAAGACTGATAAAAGACCAAATGCAAGGTCTTCTCTTCGCTTTTTTGATCAGACAAGAAAGCAAACTAAACAAAGTCAGAGAGTATATTGAGTTCTTATATTGCTTCCTTACTATCTAATTAAAATCACAAACATTTGCTAAGAACAGTGGTGTAAAACATCACATGGATTTATACACCTGTTTTTGTTCTAGCAAAATCAAGATATGAGTGAAATTCACCCCTTACTGGGAGAGAACCACTTGCCTTTGCTGCAGCCTACCTAATCTCTCCACATCAAGTACTTGAACATTGCTCTCAAGTCATCTTGCCATGAATTCTTCAGTAGGTCTTCTGAGCTGTGGGATTTGAGGGTTAATGACTAAACTTTCTTATCGGGCCATTCCTTTCCCGAGTAAAACTTTCTCAATAAATGCTGCAAGCATCTTGTGTCTGCACTGTCTTTGAAACATCTGTCTCTGTTTGGCAACAAAGGCACTTAAGACATAGTGAGCTTTGCACTGTGTTATAACTTTCATATTACCCTTTGCACAGCCATTTTACTTCAGCTTCATGGTGTGTATCATTCATTGCAAGTTTACTTCATTCTCTGAATTCATAGCTGATGCTCCCTGGACCATAAAATTTCAGCTGCAAAACCAGAACATCTCATTATTTCTGAAATATCGAGCTTGTATCTTCTTGATAAATAATTCCTACTAGTATAATGTATCAGACTAAAACATATTTTCTGAGGCCAGTGAGGTTAAAGCGGCAATCTCACCTTTTTTAATTTTTTTGCCCTGAAGACAGTGATTTCCATATATAGAGTGACCCTGGTTTGTGTTGAACATGGGGAATGAGGATGAAGCATGAAACGACACATATTGCTGTCAGAGATTTGAAATGAGGCCTGCTAACCTGTAGGCAGCCTTACAGGACTAATCAGTCCCTCACATTACCAATGTATTCAGATTGCTGCATGTAGCAGCCAGCAATGGCCAGGGAAGTTTTCTTTTTTTATCACTGCCATTGACAAACATTACATTTTAATGCAATTCTCCCCTTCCATCTACTGTTTAAAAAGAAGAAAAAAAAAACCACACACCAAATCCTTTGACACCATATCTCTGAGACACTGGTCTCATCTGGTTTCCTTGGTGCTTGAAGAGTGGGTACGACTGTGTTGATTTGCTTTTGAATATACATTAGTCAGCAGTGCTTAAACAGCTGATAACATTTTTTTACTCTTGTAGCTGACAACACAAACTCTTTTGAATTCATTTTGTTTCTTAAACTTTGCCTCTGAAGTTTACAGTAGCTCAAGACACCTGAGTCGAGTTTGTTTTGAGACGTTGGAAGATGCACGAGCAGAAATGAAAGCCAAAGCCTGTCTTTTGTTCACGAGACTTTTCTTTTTTTTAAATAGTGTTTTAAGCATTGGTAAAGTATTAGCAAGAGAGCCTTTTGAATCTATAAACTCCTGACAGAGCACACACCTGGCAGACTTACCCCTTTTGTAAAATAGAAGTTCCAAAGCTGATAATATGTAATTTAAATATACTCTTTCAGATCACTGTTGTACTAGGTACTGTTTCCTCTACAGGCGAAGGTATTTCTTGTGTTCTTGATACATGTGATGACTCTCAATTTCAAGGTTTCATACAGCAAGATAAGAGCAGAAAGGGATAAAAAGAATTAAACCACTACAAGTCCTAGTGAGTAGTAGCCACCTGGTATGTAAATCCCTTCAAGTGAGGATTACATTATCAGGCTTTTTGTGTGGAAAAAGGCAGAGTAGGAAGAGCTGGGTCAAGGCCCAGGCCATATACCACTACAGTGCCAGTGCAAGTACAAATCCACCTGGAAATGTACTTTATCACCTGATGTGCAAATCCCTCTCCTCAGATGCTCCCACCCATTCTTCAGGACTTCTGGTGTACTTGGGATCTTTGAGTGTTTTTCACTGATACAGTTTTGGAGCTAATGGCAACACAGTGAGATATTAGCAAGGAGGAAGAAGCCAGCACATCACCTACACGTTTAGTATCTCCACCATTAGTCCTCCTGGCTCCCATTGCATCCTGGGTACATGGGTTTTGCTCCTGTTGAGCCAATAACTCTCCTCCCAAAGGAATAGAGTAGTGGTGCTCTCTGCTCCTATGTCTCAGCAGGTTTTTCCATTATTTTTTCCTTGCTTGGGATCCTGTGTAACCAAACAGCAAGAAGAAAAACTCATGCCTTTAGTCTTGAGTATTGATAATGTTAAAGATTTCCTTGAGGTTGTTTTGCACCTTTTATCCTTGGAGGGTGCAGGGTGGCTTTGGCCACCCTCTGTCCCCACCCTAGGATGTGCATTCCTTTCCTTTCCCTTCTTCGTGCACCAATGCTTGTGCAAACCTGTAGCTAGCTAGCCCCAGGCATGAAACTAGGCAAAAACTAACTTGAGATTAAAAAAAAAATAAATAATGGAAACTTAAAACCGTTGCAGAACCTGATCCTAAATATGCTGAGAAGCTCTTGGAGATAATGAGCATCCCACAGATTCAGACCCAACCTTATCTCAGTCTGGAAGAAAGGGAGATGAGAAGGAGATATGCTGGTCTGGACCAGTGATTGCCCAATTCAGTGAGGCTGTAGTTCATCCTTCAGCATGATACAGGGGACCTCAAGCCAGTTCCAGGAAAAGCAGCTCTGGAAATGACAGTGATGTGGTCACATCAGTGCAATGTCTCAGCCTGATGAACCCTGTTGAGGGAAGATCACATCTGTACTCCAGCCTGTCACCAGCTGCGCAGCCAGGGCTGCGCCAGGTCACAGGTCTCCCTGAAGTGCCACATACCTGCCAGTCCTGTGGGGAACATGTTGGGTGTGCTGGACACTTAGAATAGCACCACTCACCTGTCTGTGGGCAACTGTGTGGAGCAAAGGACTTCCATCGGGATTAGCTGTCACCGAGACTCCATGACCATGTGGATGCTCCACAGGCTCCCTGCATCAACATGGAGAACAAGCTGCCAGTCAGTCATTATGTGCCATTTCTTGGTGCTTCATTCCCTCTTGGAAGGTTTACCTAGGGGCTTGATTTACCACAAAACTGAAAAGCAGCTCTGAGGAAATGTCTACTCCTCACAAAACAGAAGAAGACAAAGTTCGAGCTGAGATTTTACATGGGTGTTATTTTCCCCCTGTAATGTATGCAGTTAAACTCAGGAGGTTTTTTCCCCCTTGAAATAAAAGAGCTTCAAAGGCAGTTTAAATAAGTAAGTAAGTTTGATGAAGTGATAGAATTTTTCTGGAGGAGAGATCATTGGCAAATTCATTTTTGAATTTTTTTTACAAACCATGGCATCTTGTTTTTAAAAAGATGTTTGAAGTCTTTGAATTTGCCCCTTGGACCCATTTAAATCTAGTTTCTAATCCCTTAGTCTCTGTAATCATATGAAGCCTCTATTTTGGTATTATCATTTCAGTCCTAAGTATCTGCTAAACGCATACTGTATCATCAGATATTTGTCATACAGTTGTGATTAAGATGTAGAGCCCTCAAAAGAGGTTGATAACAGTTTAAGCAACTTTGGAGTAAATTAAGGGATTTAAAGGATTAGAAAAGAGATAACAGATGTTAAATGTGTACAGATTTTTCTGAAAGTTTTGTTAATTTTTAAATACATGCCACAAATAATGAAATACAGAAGGTATTCCTGCATGTTACATTCACAGTTTCCATTGTCATACAATTAAAAATCAGGTATCCCTGTCACATTTGGCAGGGTATTTTACCTCCAAACTCCATCATTCAAACTCTTGATGAAGCTCACTGCTCTTCAGCAAAGCAGAAAACAAGCCTGTCCGCTCCCAGACCCCATGATCCCAGCTAGAAAGCCAAAAACATCCTCCATAGAAGGGGTGTTCATGTTCATCCTCCATTAAATAAAAGCTCCAGGCACTGACTCATCCCAGCTGTGTTGGCTCTTCGCTGCAGAGGGTGCCACAGAGAGCCTTCCCTGAAGGCAGAGAGGGGGAAAGGAGGAAAGTAGATGAGAAGAAATGGCCATGTTTCACTTGGGATGACACGAAGCCAAGACCTGACATGATGCTAAACCTGGGGACTGAACAATTGTTCGGCAGACTGAAGAAACTATGTAAACAGTAAAAACTATGTGAAAAAAAATTCAGTGTCCTTGGAATGGTTTATTTTGTCAAATTGGTGGGAGGGGGGATTATTTCAAAAAGAGAGTTCCAGACTGGGCCCTTGATATATTTCAGAGGTCTAATATTTTAGAAATCCATACAAAATCTTCTTCCTACAGGTTTCATTTTATCCACGTGAAGAAGTGGATTTTCAAACACTGAGAGAACTCTCAGCCAAACAAGTAAGCCATCTCTTCAAGTTTAGGCACTCAGCAGATGAGCAGTTATTATTATATCTTATGACAGCAGACATAATGTGACATATCCTATTGCTGAAAGATCGGGTGAATAGCCTTATCCTAACATGCCCAGACTCTATATAGGGAAATAGAAATAAACCATGTGCAAAGGGTTCCTCTTTGTAGCAAATGGTGACTGAGCATGTTTGCACAGACAACAGAATTTTTCTTGGATGACCAGGATGAGGATCCCAATGGAGCTGCTGCACTGTTGAACATGATTCAAGATGAAAACTGAGCAGTTTTGAACTTGGAAATAAAGTTCTTTCCTGGCAGCAGATGGAAAAGTTTAAGACCACACCTGAAATGGTGTGTTTATACCAGGTGCTGTTTTACTAAGTGGGCATTGGAGCAGTAGAAAAGAGGAACAGGTATGAGATGAGGCCTCAGGTGTCTCAGGAGGAGAGAGAGGTTAAGAAAACAGACTCTTCATTTGTTGTAAAAGAGGAGGCAGAGAAAAAGGAACATGCAATGCTTGAGATGCTGAGGAGTGGCAAAAAGCTGGATGCCAAGGATGTGAAAAAGGAACAAAGAGCTGGAGGAAGAGAAGACAAAGTTTTCACAATGTTTCTGCACACTATCTCACTATAGAGGGAAATTAGTATGAGAAGCACAATAACCCACAATCATCAGGCAGCCCTGGATGTGTTTACAACACAATGGTTTGCTGCATTGGCAGGAGAAGATGCAAAGCCTCTTGGAAACTCCCTTGTTAAAATTCTCCCACCAAGCTGCGGGTTACATGACACAGATAAAATCAAAATTGCCAAGATACAAAATGCATTTCTATCAGCAAGGGACATAAGAGGCAACCAACACAGGCAACACAACAGGAATTAAAAAAGCAAAGTGAAGTATAGCATTAGTAAAGTATTACATGAGTAAAAGGCAAAAAAGAACAAATAAGTGATGAGGGAGATCAGACTTGAGTGTCCAGGATCTCATTTCCTATGGCCTTCCCTCCTTTCCTTCTTAAAAAAAAAAAAAAAAAAAAAAAAAAAAGAGAGAGAGAGAAAAAGTAAACAAAATAAATCCTTTCTTTCTTAGGAAGAAGGAAGTCAACCACAAGGCAGGAGGGAGCTACCAAGCTAAGATACCTGCTGTTGTGTGTGATGGTGACACTGAAATGAGATTTTGGACTCCTAGGTCTCTGGACTGTGGTGTTGACACCAAGCAGGCAGTTAGGCATGGAAGTGCCTAAGTCCTTCATTAGACCTAGCTCATGAGCCCTATTTTTGCTGCTATATTATTTTTCTAGGTTTATGGGATAGTCTTAGGAATAACTTATTGAGGGAGAAGTTGTGAACTTAGTGTAAGTCAGGGCCCTGCAATAACAGCCAGTGCAACAGTTCTTGCCATGGGGTACATGCAGGAGAGTTTCCTCCTTAGTAAGTAAATGAGGGGTAAACAGCCAGCCTAGAGAGAGAGTGAATTTATTGTGGGGAGAGGAGCAATTAAAACGAGCAGTAATTAGTTCTCATAGCCATATCTTGAGCACTAGGACATGTAGAAATATTTCTGAGGGACACATTTTTCCCATTTGTGTTCAACAGACTATACTTTAGGACATGGTCTGTCAAAAGAACCACATGGCTTAATTGGTCTCCCAAGGCTGTTTGCCTTCATTCAATGGCTATGGTTACAAGTGAGCATTTAACTGGTAACTCATGAGTTGCTTGACTAAGGGCATCACAGCAGATGTGTTTCTGACAGAAGAGAGTAGAAGGTGTGAGAATACAGATGAAATCTTTTGGAGAACCTTGAGTGAAATATCAGAACTATATTTTAAATATGAAAAATGGAAAAATAATCAGTTTGCAAGTCAAGTGACTTGGGAGTCAGGTCAAGGCCAAATCAAGACTTCGGACTGCATCCTAAGGGAGATGTATACAGTAGTGTGTTGCAGGGCATTTATTCTGTATGCTTTAGACAGATTTGCCCTATTAAACACATTTTTCAACAGTCCTTCTAGATTTCTGCAGTCATTTTTTCTCCCAGATCACTGTCATATGGCTTCTGAAAACTAAGTAGAAGTCTCCAGTTTGGTTGTGTTGCATCCTTGGCAACCTGGTGTCAAAATCAGCCACCAAGAGCTTTTCTCAGTGGTAGATAATGGAGCCACAAAGGTCTTTTGGAGCTTGTCTGTGGGAACAGGGCTTTTCTTCCCACATCATTCCTAGTCAGAAGCAGGTGGCTAGTGATTGCAGCATCTTCTACAAGAGGAGGCAGAGCAGAAAGCTGGATTCTTCCACTGAGGATGTCAAGGTTCAGTCAAATGAGTCTGCGGGAGCCTGGGGCGAGCTGAATGCTGAGGCTCCTATGGCTGTACTGGAGATCTGCTCAGAGGGATCAAGGGAGCTTAGGGAAAGGCAGGCACCTCTGTCTGGGCAGAGCAGTAGATCCAGGCTCTACCAGTGTGGGCACCCAGCTCTGGGGTACACACCCCAGTTTAAGCACCTTGGTGTGGAGATAAATGCCATTCTTCCAGCTGTGGTGATCTGCACCTTGTCCCAGGTTGTGCTCATGCCAGCATGGCCTCTTCCAGCCTCTCTCATGGTGCGTATTTCTCTCTTGTCACGCTTCTAGTGTCAGTGAGGGCCTTTCTATTGATTTCAGCAGATAAGGAGACAGGAGTTGAAAGAGCAAATCTACCATCAAAGCCCCCACACTGGCTAGTGCAGAAAAATCTGGAAGAGTGCCATTTGCTAGATCAATGTCCCCCAGGTGAGCTGTGTTCCACAAGATTTCTACAGCTCCAACCAAATATTGTCATGCTTCCCGAATATTACACCCTGTCCTGATTAGATTTGTTGATTACTGCTCTTTTATTTAGTTATCTCTTTGTAAAGCAATGATGCCTGTATATTTAACTGGAGGTGGCAACAACAACCTTTTGCATAATGCAGGGAAAGAAACTTCTGCCAGCCCTTGGTGATCTGCCTGGATAACTTGTTTTATTGGATTTTGTGATATTGAGATGGTTTGGCAACTGTTGGCCTGTCAGATTGAGAGGTCACTCACCAGCCTCTATGAGAGATTTAAAGGCACTGCAAGGAAACTCCTTGTGTCAATTTGACTCAATTTGCAAACTAATGAGTTAAACCCTCCCAATGTGTTTAGGGTCAGCTCAGATCTATTTGGGAAATGTTTGACTATTAGCATTTAAAGCTTCAGATGTGCCATTTCCCCCTTCTGCTCCGCAGCCCTCCCCAGGTTGCTCCCTCCTTTAATTTCCCTGCAGGTTTTAGAAAGGATGCATTAAATTAAAATCACTAGCTGTTTTGTGAGCAGTCTTTTGTGACCAGTAATGAATGTAATGAGTGAAAAAGGAGAGGGAAAACAGGATGATTAAATGATGCTGGGCTGGTTTTCACCCAGCAGTTTGCAATGTGACACAAATGGACAATTGGGGCTTTTCTTTTCCCATTAATTTGTATCTGTGTTTGCACTTGTCACATAAAAAACAGACTATTTACTAAAACATGAGGTAGGTAACAGATGCCACCTCCCTTGGAGCTGAACCTGATTGACCTTATGCCTGATAGTACAGTTGTGCAATGTTATTTTGGATTTTCTCAGTGTTGGGCACAGCCCCAAGCACTATGACAGCTAGACTTTACTCTTATGTGTTTTTAGAAGGATTGATATCTTGCCTTGCGTGGTTATTGTGTTTTATAAAATTGCAGAAATTATTTTGAAACATTTTTCCGATCAGAACTGAGATGTAGCCAGGATTCTGGTTTTTTTCAAACTACAGATAAAAATAAGAGCATTCCTTTCTAAGACAAATGTTGGAATTTTTCCATGATAGACATTGGTCAAAAGTTTTAGTAATTAATCATATTTGTGAGCCAGGGTGTGTGCTGAGAGTGTGTGTCTGTGCGTGTGCATGTGTTCACGTGTGTGTTGATTAAACCAAGGATCTGGATCTGAAATCCTTAGATATCTATGTTCATTAGAGTGTTTGGGGACTATCCCAAGAAACGTTTTCTGCCTCCTCCAAATATAGCAGGTTCTCTTACTGTTTTCTCATTCCTGTGAATCCCAGAAAACAGCCCACAACATGGGAACAGCCCAAATTAAGCACCTTTACTAAAGCAAAGTCCATACAACTCTTATGTACACAGTTTAAGGGTGAGGTGCTGTTGAACCCTCGTAGGACTCACACCGAGGTTTTAGGCAGGAGTGGATCTAGAGTTCTTGGAAAGCACTCTGTGATAGAGTCCAGCCCAAGCTCTGGGAAATGAACACTATAATGGCAAATGAAATTATATAAAACGGAGTATGGGAACAAGGGTGTGCTCCATCTGATGTTCAGCTAATATTTACAATATATTTATAATGGGTGTGCTTGTCACTCCCAGGGACCTAACAGGAAGCTGAATCAAGGTCTGGCTTAAATGATCTATGGTTAAGGTAAAAATCCATTTAGACTACCTTTGCAATAATTCTCCCAGGGACAGATACTACAACAGTAGTATACAACAGTAGTATTTAATTCAGAATCAGCGAAAATAAGCTGAAGCTGTCCAAAGTGCAATAGTTATTTAAAATGAACTTGAATCCACAAAGAAATCAGATCTTTTGAATGTGATTTTTTCACAGCTGATGCATTTTGTGAAATGATAGGTCCCGTAGCTCTGACAGGGCTCTAAGGAAAAGCATCACTGCCAGAGACAAGTGACACATGCGCAATATTTCAGCAACAGGCAGCCTTATCCTACTATTAAGTAAACACTTCATCCAATTTCCATTTCAATTTTATCATTGCTGCCGACACAAGTCATTAAAATGCACAAGCTAGCTTTGCAATTATTCATTTAAATAACACTTTAAATTGTAAGGGGGATTCTTGCTCTTGAACTTGCAGAGCTGCCATCCACACCTCACTGAAATGCTCCTTGAAAAACACATTGGTGAGAAAGTGGCCTTTCCATCCTGATTCGCCTCTGCTTAAGGATCTGTTTCTGTTCACAGGAGGAAAATGAACTCTCATGCAAATAAGGCAACAACGGTAAATACTTTTTGTTTTGTTTTCATTGAATGGGAAAACAAACTTTAATTTGAATACCAAACCATCCAGAATATCTAGCTGAAAACATGTTTTTATTATTTACATTCCTAGGTTTGGCTTGTTATGCTTCTGGCATATCTATTCATATCTCTTGCAATATTTTTTCATTTCATATATTAATATTTAATATTCTTTATACATTGTTCAACCTTAATGGTTGTCTAATTTCTGTTTTTCATCCACAGAGAAGCTATTAATTTATGAGCATATAGGGCAGTAAGTAATAATTTGCATGAATGCCTTGAGCAGATATGCTTCCATAGGCCTCCCATAGCATAGACTTTGGAAAGGGTGATACCATCTATTGGCCAAGCTTCAATGAACACTCTTTACAAGAAGAAGGATAAAAAAAGTTTTTTAACCCATAAAGAAGTCTACTAAGTGAAAAATCATGAGAGATGACAGAAACTGGATTGTTCCTAGGGTTTGTTTGGCTTTTCTTCCTTTTATTAATGATTTAAATATATTCCTGTGGTTTAGAAAGCATCACAGAAACTGAAGTTTTCTGTACATCTTCAGGATTTGCAATGAACATTAAAAAAGATCTCAAAGACTGGCTGGCCTGCAGGGACATCCCCACTCCTGAGGTTCCCAGCCACAGTATGGGACTCTTTTTTCAGAGGGTCAGTGCTAATTTACACCCTGTGGTAAGAACAACTTCTGAGTTCTTCCGCAGACAGATGTCAATGTAAAGCACTAATAATGTTTACAATATATTACTGTCCTCAAAAGACGCAAATGAAGCAAATAATGGAATTTATTTTGCATTCTGTTGAGTATGGGGTGGAGGAAAACATTGTTTGTTGATTAAACGCATGTCTACTGTCTTCACATACAGCTCATTAGAGCATGTGAAACTGCTTATTCAGAGTAATTATATGAATACAAAATATTTCTGATGGAAGACCTTTCTACTGGACAGTAGACTTAAGGAAATTTCCATTTTTTGCAGACACGTAACATTGACATCGTTTTCTATGTGAAAATGTTGAAAGTTTGACTTCTTGTTTAAGCCAACAAGTCCAGATTTCATTTTTTTCAGTGTTTTCCAGCATTAAAATTTGACATTAAAAATGTGAATGTAACATCAGAAAATATTTGAATGAATAGTTGTAATTTTTTTTTAAGTTGTTGATTTTCTTTTTTCTTTTATTTGGCACAGGTGTAATAGCAGCTCCCTGACTTGATATTGCAGTGCCATCGAAGCATATTTCAAAGGGTTGGACTTTCTTGTGGAAGAGAAAACCTACATTTTGACAGAGTTTTTATTGAAAGTTAGAGTTCTCCATTTAGTATAGTTACAACTGAATAGAGCCCTGCAACCACCAAGGACCACCCAACACCTTAACAGGGATAGGAAGGGAAGGAAATACCTGGTGGCTGACAGGTATCCTCCGAGGATTGTTCTAGTACTTTTCCCCCTAATATGCTATCTAAGCAAAGGAATTTGTGTGTGCGTTTCTCCTTCCATTTTAAGAGTAGGAAAATAGTCCTGTCCATCAAGCAGAAATTACTGCATAACTTCCTGCAAAACATATTCTTTGCCAATGGGATATTTCCAGAGCCTTCATTTAAAAATATTTTCTCCATGTTTTATGTGCTGTTCACAAAAATAGAGGAACAATGCATGTGCATTTAATCTTGGCTTAGTTTGCTGCAATAGTGCATTCAGGCATCTTTTTCTTCAGTTATGTGGTATTTATGTGCAATAATAATGCCAGTTAAACTCAATGACCTGAACAGTCTGGTCAGGCACATGGGGTTAACAGAATCCGCCTGGGTTTAGGAGCACCAGTACTCAGCACATGGTTCCAGCTTTTCTACCCAAGCAAAGGTCTGTTCCCGAGGTGTAGACCTGCAGAGAATAGTCACAGAGTGATAAAGTGCTTTCAGTGTGCTCTTTCCCAATCCTAAATTCCTGTATTAGCAGACATTATATGCTAGGGGTTCTTCTTTGTCTCCACTTGAGACAAAAGTGAGGAGGACTAAGCCTCCCTCTCATTCTTTCTTTTTCTCTTGTATAAGATGATGTTCGTTAACTTCTTTTCATGAAACTTTAAATCTCATTTTCCTGGCATTTGTGCCTCTAGAGAGTGTAGAAGTCCAGGAGTAAAGGTCTGGCTTAGTTGCTTAAGCCCTTCTGCCTAGTGTCTCAACTGGGTTGAGAGAGGATTCATCGCTTTCAAAAGTATGGCACTGCTGATTTTGACATTTTGCCTAACTAGACATCCATTAACTAAATGAGACTTAGCTTTGAAAATACACAAAAAATATAGTCCTCCATGTTACATACATATTTGATTTTTTTCTTATTGTGTGAATTGTAAAAAAAAAAGGAGTACATGGTAAAAAGCGTGGCTGAAGAAAAATATCAAATGAACATTTATCTTCATAGTCATTTTCTACTCAATTTCCATGGATGAAGAACTAGAAGTCTAATATTAAAGTTCTAAATTAAGCTGTGTATATGAGTGTACTAATAGTACTTTGAGGAATGTATTATAATCTGTCACATTGCTTTTCCAACTAATCATTAATGAATTAATGAAAGGGTTTCATTGGTTTTGTACTGTGTAACATAAATTAGAGATACAGTATTTAAGGCTTTCAAAGATTTAGGACTCTATTAATGAAAGTAATTATTATCCTACAACAGTAATTAAGTATAATTTGCACGGAACTAACATTTTCTAATCCGTAAACATTAGCAATGACAACAGTTCCTCGTGGAGCTGTTAACTGCTCTGCAACACTTTTTAGAGGAAGACAAATGGGCAAATGTGCTGGCAAAGAGGGATGATGCTAACAACATCTAGGCAGAACACCTCCGGGCAGATCAGGAGAGGCACATCGGTGCCTGCAGATGCCTATCTACAGATTTATACCCTGGGATCTTGGGTTTAGGAAAAATATAAGAAAAAGGACTCCTGGACTGATTTGCAAGGTGAGAGGCAAAGCTGCCTTTTGCACTCCCTGTGTGGATCCTGGGAACTTGGTGGGGCCTTTTCTTTTCCTGTAAAGGGCTGTCCAAGGGCAGGTGCTGGAGGGGATTGATTCACCAGGTCTGTCAATCTGCTTGTTACGCAGTTTCCTTTTGTCTAGGTCTCCCAGGAACACCTTACCTTGTCCTTGCTGCAGGCTGAGGATATATCTGACGTCATTTTGCCTTCACTTGAGAGGCAGCAAATGCATTAAGCTGGTGGTGGTGTTCATGTATTAGTTGACATCAGATTACAAGAAATTGAAACTACATTTTTGTCTCTGTTTTGACACATCCAAGAGCCACCCCCTCTGTATCACTGCTTTTCAGCACAGGCATGACAAATGAACATCAGTTCTGCCTCTTGTCCTCTGGCCTGAATCCACGTGCAGAGTCACAGTAGCACCCACAGATGGTGTTTGCCGGGCTCCTCCGTGGCCCAGCAGATAGATGGCATACGCTACAAGCAGCTGGAGTTTTTTTATCTTTCTGCATGTATGGGAGTTAAAGAACAGCAGTCTTACTTCTACCAGTTACTCTTTGGCTAAAATATTAATGGTCTGTTTGTGGATAGGAAAGTCTAGAAGTCGTAAGCTACACAGTTCTTAAAAATAATAGAGTGGTTTGGGCTGGAAGGGACTTTTAAAGATCATCTAGTCCAAACCCCCTGCAATGAGCAGGGACGTCTTCAACCAGATCAGGTTGCTCAGAGCTCCATCCTACCTGACTGTTGCCAGGGATGGTACATCTCCATCTCTTTGGACAACGTGTTCTAGTGTTTCACCACCCTTATTGTAAAAATCTTCTTCCTTATGTTTCATCTATATCAACCCCATTTTAGTTTAAAACCATTACTCCTTGTCCTATCAAAACAGACCAAGTTAAAAAGTTTATTCCCATCTTTCATATAGGCCCTCTTTAGGTACTGGAAGGTTACTGCAAGGTCTCCCAGGTGACTTTTCTTTGGACTCTCCGTCTCTCTCAGCAATCTTCATAACAGAGGTGGTCCACCTCTCTAATCGTCTTTATACCCGCCTCTGGTCCATCTCCAACAGATTCATGCCTTTCTAATCCTGAGGAATATATCTCCTGCCCCTTTTCTTGACTTGACTAAAATTTACAAATGTTACCATAGACAAGCTTAAAGGTTGTAAATCAGGAATGAAAGAAAATGTGGCAATGAGTAGCAGTAAGATGGAAGGAGTCTCTAAAGCTGAGGAATGTACAGGTCGTGTAAACTCCACCTACTCCGGCTGTACTCCATGCTTGCCATGCAGCTTTGGGCAAAATTCTACTCTCTAGGCCTACCGAAACCAACAGACTTGAAATTGCATTACCAGCAGCTGTATGCTTAACTTTACACTATAAGGCTACATTAGAATTTTTGGAGATTTGAATGCAGTTCTGAAGCCTTTGCTGCTTTGTAACCATGTGACATACTGCAAAGAATATTTGCAAAGGTCAAATTAATAACTGACACAAAGGCAACTGGAGGAGAAGGCTGAATAGAATTTGTGATTTTATAATCTTGTGATATGTTAATTTTCTGTCTTTTATCTATGTGTTTTATTAACAGACAACACTATGTCTTCCTTTCCACTTCCTCAGTGAGAAGTGTATGGTTAGGGAAGAGAAGTCTATCAGATGTTTGGAGGCTGATTTAATTTCCTAGCTATAATTCAAGGTGGATTAGAAAATAACATGTGAATAGATTTTCCCTGAATATTTAAAGTAAATTTTGCAGTCTCAGATGAAGATCTGAAATGATTTGATAAGGAGAAAGAACAGGAATAAACAATTTAATCAGTTTTAAGATGGACTTAATCAATACTAGTCCTAAATAGTACTAGACTTAAACAATCTACTAGGGACCCATGGGGTCCATCTGTCAGCAAAGGAGAAGAGCATCTTCAGTCATAGGCTTGTCAAGCTGGTGAAGAGGGATTTGAACTGAAGTTGCTGGGGGACGAGAACCTCAATACAACCCACTCCTACCAGTCTGAATAGTAGTAGGTGCCCAGAATCCAGAGAGTAGTTGCAGGTCAGCAGGAGAGCACTCAAAGTGCAGAACAAACAAATTCCAGCCACTCCAACCAGTAAGTCAGCTAAATCAGTACAGAGCTTAAACACCTCTACTCAAATGCACACAGCAAGAGGCAATAGAGATGTGCACATACCTGCAGGGCTAGGACCTTACTGGCAGAGACATGGCTACTGTGACTGGAGCAGCTGCTGTGATTGGAGCATTGGAATAGATGGATGCAAGCTCTTCAGGAAGGGCAGGCAGTGGAATTGAAGAAGTGGTGTTGCCCTCTATGTCAATGTCCAGCTGGAGCACTTGGGGATGGGCGAGGAGCCAAAGGAGAGCTTGTGGGTCAGGATTAAATGGAGGACAGGGACAGGTAACATTATCGGGGTAGTCTGCTGCAGGCTACCTGACCAGGTCGACTGAGCAAGTGAGGCCTTGTATAGAGAAGTAGGAACAACATCATGTTCCAAATCCCTGGTCCTCACAGGGGACTTCAGCACCCTGATGTCTGTTGGAGGGACATCATAGCAGGGCACAAGAAATCCAGGACATTACTGGAATGCATTGATGTTAATTTCCTTTTCCCAGTGACAGAGAAGCCAATGAGAACAAACTCAAACACAGAAAAGAAACCTATAGAGGATGGAAGCAAGAACAAGTAGTCTGTGAGGAATACAGAGAAATTGTCCCAACGTAAGTAGGACATAAATCTGTTGGAGTGAGTCCAGAGGAGGGTCAAGAAGATTATCAGGAGACTGGATGGGACTTCAAGCAACCTGGTCTACAAAAAGGTGTCCCTGCCCATGGCAGGGAAGTTGACACTAGATGACCTTTAAAAGTCCCTTTCAACACAAACCATTCTATGATTCCATACAATCGCTCTTCCTCAATCTCCTGGACTTTTTTGATTACCCACCTCCCTTTTGTACAGCTTGTCAGTATCATGCTTTCTTAGCCTCATTTAGGGCCCATCAATTAGGGCCCTTATACAAGCTGCCCACAGGAAAGGATGTCTTCCACTCCTTTACTACACTGTACTGATAATCTGGGACCATTCCAGCACCTTTTGTCATCACTCCTGGGTGGCTGTGCCTTCCTCCCTGCTTATCTACCTCCTGTTGTCCTTATCAGTCACAAAGTCAATTTGTGTGAAGAAACTGATAGAGTAAAATGTTGTTTTCAGGTTTGGTTTTTTTTATATACATTTTAATCAATGTCTACTTTGATTAATCCTCCAAAAATTATGTGCTATTCTGTATAAGGGGAACTAGACAAACTAGAAAAAAGCAGTCTATAGCAGTTAAATCTTTTACATATCTGTATATGTGAATGGTCAGAATATCATAACAATCTTTTATAAAACCTTCCAAAATTTCAAAGCATGAATAATAAAAATGTGACCTCCATGAAGTGCTGTGTGTTTTGTCATCTGTCTACAAATGGTCTTTAACAAAACTCTCCAGAAGAAAAACAGTAAAATTCTTCTGTAAGTAGATGTAACATATAACAATTAAGGGTCTTTACTCCAGAGTGTCCAAGTGGGGAAGTCTAGATGCAACCAGTGAATACCTGACTGTAGCTTTTACTATACTATAGTTGTGGCTCCTGTTAAACATTCAGTTATAATCTAATATTATAAACACCCTCCTTAGAAACTTTGTGTTATACAGACATATAGCAAAACACCAATTTGCTGATACATATTTCATAATAATAACTTTAAACTTTTTCATCCGTGTTAGTTGACACTGTTGTTTTCATTTTCCACTTTTTACTTGCATTTAAAAGGAGACACGGAAGCAAATAAATGGAAATTGCATCCAACTCTCATCCACCACCCAACCTCTGCTTCCACTGACTCACATCAATATGAATCCAGAGGAACTGTGAGACCAGCATCAGGGCTGGCACCATTTTGCACAGCTGGAAAGACCAACACACTCTGCCCATTCAGAGCCATAGTTTGGCTCCCTAAGATGGAGAAGTCAGATGCAGATGGGAACATACACAACTGTAATGATGAGCAGGATCAATGAGAGCATTAATTCTCTCAGTTGTTTAATGCAGTGTTTGTGTTTCTCTAGAGAGGTGAGTTCAAATTCAATTTAGATAATAAGTCAAAATGATGTTGGCCACTTTTTTTTTTTTTTCTCCCAAGGAGAAATCTATCTACCTCAGCTACCATGACATAATTGGCAATATCTAGTCAGGACAAATCAAGTCTGATATTGATAAGGACAGTTGGACACTGAACATTGAATCAGGGCAGCTTGCACTATTCCTTACTCTGACTGGTATTGCTAGTTTCATATGAGTATGAAATTCGTATACAATACCTCAAAATAATTAATTCATTAAAAATGGACATAATGTTTGCTAGAGGGGTTTAAACCTGCATCCTCATTGGCAACAGGAATACTTCTCTTGGCTTTAAAGGGGATCTCTAGACCAAATAATTGCTAAATTTAAGCAAATAATTTTCAAATAGAAGTGTTTTACCTGCTGAAACATGTAGGAGCATGCTCCTGACCGTGGTTCACCAGTCATCTGAACTGGGGATTTGAAGACACGTTCAAACTTAGACTTGTATGTAGTTTGAGCATATGATTTTCCTTTTGGTGGGCCTCAGGGCAAACGAATGGGAAGCAGTCAGGGTTTGTGTGACTCCTTCTGTGAACAGGACTCCTCCAGGATGTACAACCAGATCCAAACCTAGGAGCACCTCCCTTCTTTGAGGCTGCCTTGCTGTTTCAGTTTGGGAATGACAGTGGCACTAATTCTCTTAAAAATTTCCACCTTGCGGTTGTTGAAGACCTTTGATTAAGTGCTGTTATCAAGATGCTGAATATTTCTTAAACCAAGAAAGTTGTTAAAGACAAATACTTCTCCTCTTTACTCTCAGCCCATATCCCAGCTACAGTTGTGACTTTGCTCATCATTACTGTACCATCACTCAATGCCAAACTCTGCATGGATGTAGCTGAGTAGGGAGGAAAGAAAATTTACCTCCTTGATTTTCACACCTGTGGCAGTAGCTATTAAAAAACATCTTTTATTCACTATTCACATGTGGTGAGACTTTCAAAAGAGTCTTACCATATACTGGCAACAAAATTTAGTCTTCAGTATTCAGCTTCCTCTCCAAATGAAGGGCTATGTCATCTATGGGATCAAGAATATTAAAAAATGTGAATTCTTAGCTCCAGCTAAAAAGGACATTTCCCAACTAGTGTCTGTTTCAATGTACAAGGGTTGTGCTTAGTGATTCAGTAAGACCACCTTGACATTTAAACATATGTCACTCACTTCAGAAGTGTTTCTAGCCCTCCACCCTCCTCAACCCCCTGGCCCCTATGAAAAGGAAACTGAGCCTTTTAAGGGCATCTGTCAAATGTCAGGCAAGCATGCATAATCTGCAGTGTGCTGCCAGGATAACTGCTGAATAGTTAGTATTAAACCCTTCTGAAAATAAGGAAAGAGCTAGACCTGTTGAAATTAAGTACAAAACAGGAGGAACTTTTAAAAACGATTTGTTGGTACATATGCAGAGACCTCCACCTTGAAGCACACAAGTCTGTCATTAGTGGCAGCAGACTACTAGGGCATGCATTAATTTCTTGGCAATCATTGCTGGGAAAAGAAAGTTACAGAGAATGAAGCTAGCACAAAGTATCCACCACCAGAAGAGGGAAAATAATTGTTTAGTGAAGCCTTTGGGAAGACACAAATTAAGCTTGACTTTTTACATCCTGTAGCTTATTAACCTTAAACTGTGAAATTCTTGAGAGAATGAGGATAGAGCATAAACAGAGCAATTTCAAGTGTTTCCTCTGTATTGAAATGAAGTGATTATTTGTATCACTGTAGCACATAAATGGCAGAGATGTTGAAAAACTCAGTATTTGCAAGGTAATAAAATAAATAGGCAGAGGAAGTTTTCCTTAGCTCATAATGATTTATAAGGCAAACAAGAAGCCTTCTAATCTATTATTCTTGGTAGCAGTTCCTTTCACATCCAAAGATGTATTTATATATGCAACATATCCAGTAATATCCAGTCAGAAGCTGAATGATTTATCTCGTGGTCTGCAAATTACATTAACAGCATAATTAATAACTTAGATATAAAAACTGTGTATGTCAGAGCAGTATGTCATGTAATCAATGGCAACAAATCATTTTCTCTGGTGTTTAATGATTCTTTCAACAGGGTGAATCTATGAAAACAGAAGAGTCAATCAATGAGGAGGTTGCATACATTGTCTGTCTAATTTGCAGGTTTGAAAACTGAAGTTGCCATTATTGTTTAAATTTTAACTATTGGAAATCAATCTGGGAACATAAGCAGAGAGGGGGAGAAAAAAAGTATTAATGGAAAAAAAAATAGTTGGTATCTCTAAAATCTAGTCAGATTGCCAGCTTTCTAGGTATTGCTAAACGCTGATCACATAAAATGTCTTTGAAACCATTATTGCTTGCACAAAAGCACAAACATGGGCAGTGCATTGAAAAATTGTCTTTTGAAAAGGGAGAGTTCTTCCTCCAAACTATAATGTACAACTTGCATGGGTCCTGCAAAGTCAATAAGCTTTCCTGACAACCCTAGTTCATTTCCAATGCCTGCTGCTGAAAGCATTAGTCAAAGCCCACCTCATTCATTTTCAGGAGCAAAATAAGGCAATGTGCTCGTGCAGGGCATAGACTCTTTCATTTACTGTCTCTGGGTGAGCGTTTGCTCAACTTGTTTCCATAGGAAGGTGATGTGAATACAGGGGAAAAGCTCTAATGTACCAACTGCTCTGCACCGCCAGGTTCCTCCTTGGTTTTTGGCAATGAGCTTTCCACTTGCACTGACTCATTTCAGGCAAACACACTCATTCAGAAGTCAGGCCTGTAATTCAGGAAATGCTTTCATGTTGTTATGACAGAGAGATTTTTGCATTAATTTTTCACTCTAAAATGGAAAGAATGACTGCCTTCTGTGTAGCTCGAAGGCACTCAAAAGTTTAAAAAAAAATAATAATAAGAAGAGAATTAATAAGGACTTCATGTCTTTTTTATGTTCTCTGAAAAAAACAGTTCTTATTCTGAGGACAGTGAACCTGGTGTTCTGGATCCACACAAACACTGTGAGTAGTATTCATCTTTCCAAACTTTAGATAGATGCTTACAGTGTCCATTTCTGTGCTGGTTATCCCACTATCTACTTGTGGTAACAAGGAAAAAGTGCTTGTAGGGTGTACTTCAACAGACTAATGTGAGAGGTCAACACAAGGATGAAGTAAGTAGTCTCTTCCAATTAACTTGGAAGAATGACCCCTTCAGGTAGAGAAGTCTACCTTCAGGCTGTTTATGGGTGTTCATCCCATTGCCCCTTGTTTGCCAGGAGCTTTACAGTCCTAAATGCCTTGGTGGATCTGGCCCACAATACCTCAGAGAAATGCAGGTATGATGGATCTCCTTTGTTATGCTGATCAGGAGGGCAATCTGCAATGCTCTCCGATGATGCACAGACAACAAAGCTCAGCCTCCACCTACTCCCAGCCCCACCCTGTCCCTTGCCTCCCTCTTTGCTTCTGGCCATGGATGGTATTATAGCTTGAGCAGCTACATAGTAATAATTACTATTTGTGTGCATTCTTTTCATTGCCGTATTTTTTAGAAGCTACTCTTGATCTTGTTCAAAGCATGATGCACAGAGGATAACAACTCCCGGGACAAACAAATGACACTGTTTAGCAGTTTGAGCTTCACTTTCCAGATGCGTTTGCACGTATTTGTATGCTTCCCGTGGCAAAGCTGGAAACCAATTTTAGCTGGGTAGTGACGGGGTTGGAGGGAGGGAGGAAGAACAATACAATTTTAGATACCTAGAACAGGGAACATAGGGTTAGACAAGAATAACATATAATCCAAAAGCCAGAGACAGCTAAGGATCAGTGACACATAATGCTTCTAATGATCTGCTTACATCAAAAGCCCTTTCAAGACACAGAAAAGCACCTGCTCTGCAAAGGCTCGTGAGCTACAGGATAATATAATCATCTGTACACTATCCTTTCCCTTTTGTGAATAGTTTCAGCAAAGAAAAGCAGCCGCTTTGACTCTAGTATTAAGCCTCATCTTGAACAATTACTAGGAACAGTAATACCACCTTGTTTGCTAAAATGTGCTGCGTGTGTGTGCAGAACAACTCTGCCTAGCATATACAGGCATTCCCTGTACAGCTTCAGGGTTGTGTTTTTTGTGGGGTTTTTGGTGTGGTGTTTTTTTTTTCTTTCTTTTTTTTTTTTTTTGTAGGGATATATAATTTTGAGGAGTTGGTGCTTATTGTGCAGTTGTGTGGGAGCTGGGAAGCAATTCTTGAATCGCTTGAATTCATCTTATTTGTTTCATGAGCAGGTATTTAGATGAGTTTTGTCTCCCTAAACCTCTTAATATAAAGAGTAAACTAGATTGCCTGTGAGTGTATTGACTGTGTTAAGAATGCTGGATTGTATTGCAAAGGAGTTCAGGCCTGTAATGTTATCACTCAGCAGGAATGGATCCCATCAGAAGGCACATGGCGTGCCATGACGTAGCCAGCCTTAGACCACAAAAGCAGACTTTTCTCTGTGAATTAGACAAACCACACAAAAGGCAACAATAGCTAGCATAAACACTATTTAATACTATTCACAGGCTATTGAAGAGATGGGCGTTGACTAAGAATTGCAGCAAAGCCAGTACATTGTTGTCAGATGAAAGGACGCCTAATGAACAGGAAGCATCATTTGAGCAGGCTGACAGTAACCATATAACTGCAGGATTGTGGGACTGGCATTTACCCCATGGGTCTTTACAGTCAAAAAAATAAAGAGAAATTAAAGCATAAGGAATCCTTTTTTGTAGGCACTTAAAGCCCATAAAGCAACACAAGAAAGTGTACAATTGTCTTTTCATGATTTGTCTGTACTTCAGCTAATCATAAAAAAGAACTTTTGGGGTGCAGTAACTATAGGTTATGTGTCGTAAAATAAACCCTCCAAACAACAGAGGATTTGGGTATTTGCAAATTGTTGCAATTGAAATAAGAGCTACATTTTTTTTTCTTCAGCTCTTTCAAGCTAGATTATAGCAATGGCTGCCTTAGCAACGTCATGATGATAAACACTTCTGTACTTGCCCCAACAGCCAGGCTAAATCAATGCTTTTGCAGTGGTCCTACTTTATTTGCTAATGTGTAACACTAGAAAGAACCTAATTAAAGAGACTCCCTTCTGATACAATTATTCCAAGCGTGTTCTCCCATCTCTATGATCATGGATAGAAAAAAGCTTCAAATTGTCCCTGCTCTGTGTTTTTAACCTTTTAAATCATGCACTTAACATGCAAGTAAGATGCTAAAACTCCTTTCTGTCGAGACTTCAACTGAGACAGAAGGGACTCAGACTCTTGGAGAACAAAGGCTCAAGAGTCGAATTTTGTTAGTGAGAGTTTTTCTGAGTAAGACTGAAAATATTTTAGGACTGTCATGTTTCAAAATATTCTTTGGGAGACTGAATCTGGAATAGTGTCCACAGAAAGTCCTCCAGGCCACTTAGGCCTGTTATTTGGAAAAAGGCTGTGATGAATAGCATTGTGACCAGGAAGAAGATACTATTATGTTCTGAAACTGAAGAACTGGCTCTATGCTGTTTGCCACTGCCTGGGCAGAGACAGTGGAATTATATATATATATATACACACACACATACATACACACATCTGTGTATATGTACGTGGACTGGAAGACCAGCTTCTGAACTCCTGGTTTCTCAGCACCTTGCCCCATTAATAATACTGCAAGCAGTAAACACAAGTGGCTGCAGGGAGGATGGTTATAGTTCTCTTTATTCCCACTTTTAGAAACTTCAACCACCAAAAACCCCAAATGAATATTTTTGGCATTGACACTCTGAGATCCCGTATCATGAATTAGTCCTCTTCTCCACTAACCCTATCAGCTCGTTCAATAGGTGCACTGCAGTAACTTACAGAAAATAAAGAGAAAGCAGGTGTCAAGGGAATGAAAACCTAAGATCCTTTTCCACACAAAACAGCTGTGAAAAGGCAATACATGCTTAACTGTGTTTCAGAGAATTCCAGCTAAATTGCCCCCTTAAGGATTTCATTTTCTTTGCAGAAATTCAACTACTTGAAAATTAGTTCTACATTTAAAATTCTCTGAATGAACAAATGAGGGATCCAGCCAGCTCCTGACTCACTATCAGCCCAATTTACTCGCCCACACAAACCTTTTGATATGTTCTGAATTAGAACATTGGTTATGCAGTTGACTTTACATGCTGTTTATTAACTGGTGGAGGAAGACCAAAAGAAACACTCAGACTACAGCATGCTGTGCCATTGCACTGTTTTTAAATATCTCCTTTATGTTTGTATAAATATATTCAAACATGCCTTAAAATAGAGATGGTTTTCACCAACAGAGTTTGAATGACTGCTCCATCTAGTTCTAGAAGTACATTAAACACAATTATAAAAATTCATTGAGCTTTTGCTGGTGAGTCGGCTAGTTAATGTTTAAGGGGACACAACTAAGATTTTCTGGGCAGAACAAACATAGTAGGATGTGCATGAGGGTGATCGAATGAATAGCTGATTTCAGCTTTAACCACTGAGTGACTTAGTGCAGTTTATTATACATTTAAGGCTGGAGAATAAAAACAAAAAGAAAGAAGAAAAATAGAAGTTCAATTAAACACCATGGATGCACTATAATGCAAATCTCACAAATAGAGCATAATTGGTTTAGCAGAGAGATCCAATGCCATAAATAACCATTCATCATCATATACAATTAACATATCAATAGTTCTTTTTTTGAGTTATAGTCCATAAGCTAAGTTAGCTCTTCAGTAGAAAAGTCTGGCAAAACCAAGCTGTTAATTAAACACTCTTCACAATTCAGTGCCACATTTTGACTCCTCCACAAAAAAAAGTCTGAACCTATTATAATGTCCTCCGTCTTCACAAGCAAAAGGATGCATTTTTTTGCCTATTTAATATCACATAAATCTCCAGAGAGGAGAAAACCAGCAATCTCAAGCATTTCCACTACAGCTGTCTGTGCTGTAGTACAGTATTAGGACAAGGCAGTAGAGCAGAGACTTTGGCTTTTTTCACAGCACTGAATGGAGCCTGACTGAAAAAGACTTCATGATGATCTGAAACAGTCTTAAAAGAATCCGGTTCTAGCTGCAGGTTTATGTACTTTAGATGATAATGATAAGAATAGGTTAAAAATCCTCTCTATCTTGGAATTAATTAATGTTCTTCTTCCATATATATTGCAATAATTCAATCCTGATCTCTCAGCAAAAGAAAAGAGCTCATTAAAGAGTGGCAAAGATCTTGCCGGCTACCTGCAAAAGTGCTGAGAGCTTTCTGAGCACTCTCAAATTAAAGGGGAATTAGAAAAGCTTTAATTGTCTATACAAACGGCTGAAATTTTCACCTCAAAATTGCTTCAAAGAAAGGTGGCTCTCCAAGCAGCTGGAGTCCCTAATCTGCTTTGAACAGAAGAGGTGCAGACAAGCTTACTTTCCAACTTTGCAACTTCCCTGGCACAACATTATTATTAACCCCACACAACAACCATCATCCCCTTCTTGACCTACTACTCTGTGGGTAACTATGGGCCTTCCTTCATCCCAGATCCTCTTTCTTTCCCCTTCTGAAAGCCTTTCCTTACTGCCTGGTAGGGTCCCACATCAGCAGAAGATTTCTGTGTCCATCTGGAGGTTTCAGCCACTGGAGAAGATGATGACTACATGGTCCAGGTCCCTGCCATGCTGCTCATTTCCCCCTTGTTCAACCTCCTGTTATGATAGTATGCAGTGATGCTGGGTTTGTTTTTAATTTACTGGTATGTTATCTTTTAGTGAGAACTCCACTGAAAGGCCTGAGAGCAGCTCTGTGGTCCTGCATGTGACAATGTTTTATCTTCATATCTACCCATTTTCATCCTCACCTATAAATCAGTCAGGCAAAACCACAAGGAACAGCATCCTCATTTATCTCCATTAAAACTACCACTTCTTGAGGTGACACCCATCTTACCATAAGGAAAATAAGGGTACAAAGGCCTACCAGGATCCTCTCTTGAAGTAAACCATGTCAAGCTCCAGCATCAGGTATATTTTTAAAAGATCTGATGACTTTTCTCCATTGAATGTTGCTATTTTATCAGCAAATCAGCTTAAACACAAATAATAGTTAGGACAGATAGCTTAGAAGTTATAAAACATTTTCTGAGCAAATGACCCTTCTAGATTCTTTCTAGAAAGGAAATAGGACTCCAAGGAAAAATAAAATTCACCTTTCACCCCCTTACTTTTAATTCCATACTCATCTCTGTTGGTTTCCTTACCAACATTTCATTAACAATGCTGTGTGAGGAGCAGGGAGTTTGATTTATGGGACCAATGTTACACTAAGCCAGTTGATTATTTCATATTGGATGTCATACAAAGATATCTAATGATACTTAAATCATTAGCTAATGTAAAACAGAGAACATTTAAATCATTAGATAATGGGTATAGATGCTGAACTAGTGCTTCCTGCTCTCTGAATCAGCTGAACTTTCACAAGCAAGCTCTAAATCCAGGGTTTCCAAATTCTGTAATATCAGCTCAAAACTGGCAGGCATAGAAAAAAACAACAGACTACTAGTCAACACCACAACCTTTACAGCCACAGACCTATGAGTTTAATATCTAGCAAGGACTTGATGACATTCCTCATTAACTTAGTGTGGTTTTTGTC
This sequence comes from Formicarius rufipectus, assembly GCA_013399695.1. Classification (NCBI taxonomy): domain Eukaryota; kingdom Metazoa; phylum Chordata; class Aves; order Passeriformes; family Formicariidae; genus Formicarius; species Formicarius rufipectus. The sequence continues at coordinate 404,957 of VXAU01002857.1, forward strand.
TTCAGAGGTGGAATGGCACACATGGTGTAATTTATTCTGCACACCTGTATGCCTGCTCTGTGTCTTGTCTACTCTGTGTGAATGAAACCTCATGGGCAGACATCAGTGGCATTGAAAACAGCAAGTGCCAATGTAAATAATATCTATACTTCATTTTGAGCACAGGCATAAGTCCTCCACCCACTGGAGAGTGTGGACATGAATCTTTCTTCAGGTGAGGACATGAGGAGATTTCTGGGAAGTACTACAAGGTAATTTTGGATCCAAGAGGGGAATGAGCGTGGCAAGCACAGATCTACGAGGAAAGAAAACATTGCAGGGCATCGCTTGAGAGGCTGATGGGACACATGGAATCAGTTGGGTCGGTCATGCTAAATTTGGTCCTTTGGAAAACCTAACTATTTCTCTGTTGCCTATTGACTTATTTTAATAATCATCACCAGGTCTAGGAGACGTTTCTCGAAGAGTCCTGATGATGCCTGATGAAGTGAGCTATTCAGGCAGTTCAAGGGCAGTCTGAAGACTACCATGAGCACCACAGAGAGCAGCAGGTGACTGATAAATCAAAATATGGGTGTGGAAGGATTTAAGAAGAATGGTGACAGGTTTGGAGCAGAAGGTGAGAAATAGGGCTTTGCCCATAGTAGCTCACCTGCCCAGGTTTGTGGAAGAGAAGGGGAAGGGAAAAAAGAAAAGGAAATGGAAATGGAAAAGGAAAAGGAAAAGGAAAAGGAAAAGGAAAAGGAAAAGGAAAAGGAAAAGGAAAAGGAGAGAAAAGAAAAGGAGAGAAAAGAAAAGGAGAGAAAAGAAAAGGAGAGAAAAGAAAAGAAAAGAAAAGAAAAGAAAAGAAAAGAAAAGAAAAGAAAAGAAAAAAAAAACAGTGCTTCTCTGCTATATTTTACAGTTAGCTGCAGCCATCCATGCTCTGATTTTATACTTGGATAAGAGTTCCCCCCACTCCTGGACTGGGGTCACTCAGAGCCTTTATTTCATTGCAGCTGGTATGTGGGCAACACAAGAGAGTCCTGCTTCTGCTGCTCCTAACAAGCAGGGCTATTCAATGAGAGTTCAACGGCATCCTAACCCTCACTCTGGGACGGGCCATTTTGAGCACTTCTGTTCAGACCTTCCTTTTGTCCTAACTTCCTTTCCTCCTTAGGACTTTATTTTCCCTCTCTTTTATTTTTTTTTTTTTTGTCCCCCCAGAAAAGACACTGCACAGTCCAGAAATTCTCTGCTCCTTGTGTTCCATGTCTGGAATCCTAACAAGTCAAACCACAGGAGTTAAGCCAAAAATCTGAATGGAGACAATTAAATTCTTCAACACTTGCAAAAATTAAAGAGTCATAATTTATACTGACTTTAAAATCCACCCCATCTGTTAGTACATTTCTAACAATGTGATTTGTCACAGTAAAAAGTAATTAAATGAAATGTATAAAAACGAGTCTCATACTGTTTTATGCATAAAATATATTTTATTATAATTAGTCACCTGAACAAAGGATGATGAAGCAATTATAAATGGCAACACAGACTTTAAAAGCACAGCAGATGTAACACAGGCAAAATATTTTCTTCATAAAGAATTTATTCCCACAGAATATTTAACTGGGAAAATGGAGTTTTATTTAGGTAATTCAATTGTATTCAAGAAACAGAAAGTTTTGCAAAAGGACAGCAGTTATGTACAGTGTTGGGACCTGATTCAGAGTCAGTTAAAAAGCTCCTGCTGATTTCAGTGGCTTTCAACCAGCTTCCTCAGTGTGCCACTGTGCTGAAGAGCTCCCTCACTGAGCCAATAGAAGGAATCAATGGTCTTTTACACTAAGAGAAGAATAACCCACCCGGATTAAATTGATCTCACTGGCTCGACTATGTAAAAAGTTCACATTAAAGCTTCCCATTATCATATGAATAATCAAACCTTTCTAATGCTGTTACTGTTTTTGCCATTTCCATGTGATTTTGTTGTGTTGTTTTTTGTGGGTTGTTTTCACTTGACACTTGCAGACACACCTGTAGTATTTTATTTCTGAACTGGTAAACAGAAAGCTCTTTGGTCCAGTGTAATCTTTTCAGCTGTGAGGTGTTACTGTTTGTGTGCATAGAGTAAATAAGAAATTGTGAGGAAAAAAAAGGAAATTTTTAAAATGCAGTACAAAACCCAGATGTAACAAAAAATTTATTGCAGGGGAGGGATACGGGATTTATGTCATAAGCAGAAACGGCAGTAAAAGCAGAGAAATGAAAAGAACATCCAGAGTGGGAATGATGAGGAGACCTGTTTCTAACCTGACTCAAGCAGGAGACTGTCCTTGTCAGTAATTTAGAAACAGCCACTGGTAGTTGCTAAACAGCGTCCTCCAAGGAAGCAGAGCTCTGCAGAATCACAAAAGAAACAAACGATCAGACAAAGCCATTTAGGGTCAGAACAGATAATAACGTCTGTCCTTCTGACCTTAGAATGCGTTTCTAATATGTCTCAGAAACTTAAACCTCCTTCTTCACTTTCCTGCAGCTATAGTCTTTTAAGTATTTTTCTGCTTTTGGGCAATGAGGATTTTGTTTATGATGTTGAAAGTACAAAATCCAAAGAAGTTCTGTTTGAATTCCTGCAGGGAATTTTTTTCCTTATTTATGTCTCTTAAACTAAGAATTTAAGTTATGTAAATTTAAGCTGCCAACTTTGTATTATGTTTGTGCATGTTCTTTGTTTCCCTAATCAAGCCTTACTCCTGTCACGTTGGAAATGGACGAACTACAAGAAACAAGAATCGAATTTTCCAGAAAGCAGCACACAAACCAGCATTAGTGTTCCTTGACATCCTTCTTTTCTACGTATTCATGCCCCAAATCTAGCTAAGCAATATTGCCCACAGCTAAGGACACTGTAGCCCAGAACATTGCTGTAATATTGACTCTTAAGTAGAAAAAGAATAAGTGACATTATTCATAACTCAAACATCACTACCATATTTTGCTTCCAACATTTAAAAATAAAAACCAGAACCCCAAAGCCGTCATTATTTAAGTTAAACAATGAAACTGTTACTGTGTTGCTTGAAGCCCTGCTTTGCTTCCAGTGTCTTAGGGCAACTATTTTTCCTGAAGAGTGATGAAGAATACATTTTATAAGACACAGATATGTGCTAAACAAGGCCTCTTTAGATCAGTTCCAGGATTACAGGTTGCCATGAAATTAAGGGGGCAAAGTGAGAAAGAATTATGCCTGGAAAACCTGAGAAAAAGGAGTTTCATCTCTCTATCAAGGTAAGTTATAGGGAAGCAGTTTTAAAAGATTGCAATTTTCTTCCCCTTCTCTGTTACCTGGAAAATGCTCAGAATAAAGAATAAAATATGAGAATGCCTCAGCCTGTACCAGCAAGCCAGAGCAGTGTTGACAGGATTACAGAAGTTGCCTAATTAGTTCCTTCTTTGCTAATATCCACCCCAGAACTCCACTTTAACTGGTAAACAATCAACTATTCAGGGAGAGAAACTCAGGAGATAAATACCGAATTGGAATGATCTTCTTTCCTACTGAAGATTACCCACCATAAGAGCTGCTCCCATGAGCAGGGAGGAGCAGGGTCAGGTTTAGGAGTGGGGCAGTTCCCCTCCCCACTCACCCCTCTCAGCCACACAATAACACCACAGAGGTGGCAATCCAGGAGCAATCCAAATCGCCCCAACAGCCTCCCCAGGGTGATTCTCCTCCTCTCTCTCTTCCACCAGAGTTTACAAAAGGGGAGAGGCATAACTTGACCTTGATTTTTTTAATTTCTTTTTCTGTAAGGGAACTGGAATTGCTCATCATATGTGTATGTGCAGTTGTGGGAGGTTTGCTTTCCACACAGCCCTGCAAGAAGAGGAGTAGATGTCCCTCCCAGGGTATGCAGTTGATGCACTGTTCATGTGAGACCCACACTAAAACCAGGTATGACAGTGATCATCAGCTGGACTTCTTATGTGTCTTAATGTATATGCACATGACTTGCAAATTAAGACTCATTCCTTAGCATGTTATAGCTGATAAAATCCTGGTCCAATGGATACACATTCAAAGAAGCAGAAATTACTATGATGATTTACATTTTTTCCCTTCCTCTATTAAAAAAAAAAAAAAAAAAGGTAGAAAATTTTAATAACCCCACTTTTCTGAAGCAGAAATTAATTCCAGACCCCTAGAATATCCCAGTGACTTGATAGCAACCATTGTGCATCTTTATCTCTTCCTTAAATGAATAATAAAAAAACGCCTTACAACTCACAAAGCTGCCCCAATTCATTGCTATACTCATTTGCATGTACATTTTATTCCCATTCTTCTACCTTTTATTTGTGTCCTCTAGATGGTTAACTCCACAGGGAAAGGATTATATCTTTTCTTTTTTGTACAGTGCTATGTATAATGGTCCCCTACTGGTTCTTTTGGACACCACCATAGTATAAATATAAATATTTACTACCACTGCTAGTGCCTAGCAGGAATTATCCCTTATAGCTGTACAATCATAGTCAGTAAAATTTTAAATATTCTGGTCCATCAAATGCATATGAATTACTGTTATGTATTGATCCGCATGTGAGTGATACCTGTAAGACCTGCAGCCATCCAGGGTAGTTGCTCTAACTCCTCATTTGCCAGCATCATCAGGGCTCTACTAATGTGCACATGTAATAGGTTACATGCCCCACACTGTGTGAATTATCTTCTTTTTCACAGAACTCATTATTAATAGGGAGAGAAATTACAACCTGTGTCCAGAAAGCCTGCTGTCTGGGCAATCCTCCTCTTTCATTTGCAGAGTGGCACACTAAAAGCTGGCAAGACAGACTTTATGCAAAGCCCTTCTGTAATAAAGGTAAGACACAAGGGACTACTTGTAAATGACTGATTTTCTCCTTTCTGTTCTGTTCACAGCTATATATTATGTATTATGGTCTGGTGTTACAGGGAGATTATATGCTTGTCACATGGTAAAAGTTTTCATGACTGCTGACTCCACTTTCCACAGTTAAATCTGTTTTACTAATGCACATAGGCACATGTCCTTGTAAAATCAAGCTCAAATGAAATACAGTATCAAATGAAAATAATATTATGGCAGGTGACTCAGTTCCAGATTGTTTTTCTTACACCAGTATCAAGCTTTTACTAAAAGAAAAGGTTTATCTTGCCAGTAATTCTGTATTATACAAGGTTTAGGTATATACAAAGTTTAGGTAGAACAGCTGTATGAACAGTGAGGGAGTTTGTTTTCTCCTTTCACCTCTAAAATGAGTCCATCTCTAAAATGGGTCCAGCTCTGAAGTATAGCTACTTTTCAGAGATGGAAATAAGGTGGCAATTCTTAGAGACAGGCACTTTCTTGCCTACCAAAAAAACAGGGGCAGATGGATTGCATTTGAAGTGTCTTGAGAAGATGTGTCTGATTTGGTCTCCTATGGAGGCTGCCCTGCAAAGCCCCAGGCTAATGTTATCACATCACTAATCACAAAGTGATGATTTTTCCTTGTGCTATCTTAGTAGTTTTCTGACCACACAACAGTCTCTGTTCCTCAAAATAAACCTGCTGCTAGGAGAAAGGAGTCATCTGCAGTGTCCCTGTTTGGGTGTCCTCAGGAAGCAGAGATCTTGGTGTAGTACATGGCTTTTGCACAGTGAGTAGACCTGACCATGAGAAGCTGCAGAGGCTTATGGGCAGCTTCCTTCTGCTTGGCAGCAAACATCTGCACCAGCTTTCTCTTTCCTGACCTGTAAATGGCTGCACATGAGCTGACTGCTCTTAACTTTCCTCTCGGGCAAGGGAGAAATATGCACACTTTTTAGAGAAATGTTCGTTTTCATGTATGTTTTGTGATCAGAAAAATCTCTTAAACAGCTCCTCCTGTCTCTCATTGGTGTCTGGGTAAATGCCACTTCTAGCTGGCACATACATTTCAGAGAGAAAAGTGACTCTGACCTTATGAACCTACACTGCTTTTGCCATTCACTTCTAAACTGAGAACTATACACCAGCCTTGCAAATGTGCCATGATATGAGTTGATTTACTCAAGCAACTCAAGTTGGTTGCTTTTTGCCTCTTGTCCTGTCCTTGTCTTTAATCTGTCATTGAATCCTTCTACCAGTTCTTATATTTCCTGTTGGTCTCCAGGCAAAGTTCCCTTTCTCCTCTTCACAGTTTTCTTGTATCAGTCCATGTACAGAGTGAATCATGCCATGAAGTTATCTAGATACTACCTCAGAGGATGAGGCCTCCCCAGGAGATATTCTTCAATATACAGTGACCAAAACAAGACTGAAAATAACCATTTTTGTACCAAGTTAGATCTGCAGTTTGAGTCACCAAATGAAAACTGTTGACTTTTAAGTAGTGAACCAACCCTTTTTTTTTTTTTCCCCAGATGAGATGTCCTTGTAATGAATTGCTTGATCCACATCTTTGGTTCAGCACACAAGGTGACAACTTTTGGCTTTTCCTTCTGTTAATGGCGATAATTGATGTCTGTCCAGAATCACTAAATATCGCTTAACTTTACCATAGGCTGAGCTCAGCTGACTACTTAATTTCTCAAAGCTAGTGAGACTTGGCTACATCATTGAATTAGTGTTTTGTTAGCTTGCCTGGAAGACTGTTTTTCAACATCTTCAACCTAGCATTTGAGGGGGCTGCAGCACCATTTGGAAAATAAACTCATCAGCTCTTTTGATGACAAAGGCCATGTCCTCACTAGCCTTTGGCTGTGTTGTGAGGATCCCAGAGCAGTGGTCATGGACAACCAAATTCAGTGCTGATGAGAGTGTGCTGGAGGCTCCTGGTGGGGCCGGGCACTGTAGAAGGAAAACATGGGCATCACGCCCCGGGCTGGAGCCAGGGTGAAGCAGGGTGGGTACACACCACGCACGAGTTCTTGGCAACACTCCCAGGTCCTGTAGTCTAGACACAGCCAGTGGCTTAATTAACAGCTAAATAAAAGTTAGGCTGGAACTTTAATGTTCTTTGAGTACTTTTGTTGTTCTCTGGCAGGCTTTCTGGCCTGTGTGGAGGAGTACCCATGCTCCAACCCGACACAGCCATCCAGCACAGCTCGCAGATAGTTGCTCTGGTGGCATTCACAAGCTAATGAGAGATGCACAGCGTCACATAACTTTGGGCTATCTTACCTGGCCTCTGTGGCCTCTCCACAGTGGGTTCTGTAGGTCCTGTGCCATACCTTCTATCCCATATGGATGTCTTCAATGCTTTAAGACATGTAAAATCATGCCAGGCACAGGTTTAGGCACGAGTGAGTCACTATGTGACTTTTACCCATCTTCCTGCACATGGGAACTGTAAAACAGTTCCACTCTATGAAGTAACCACTAGTGAAGGTTGGTACATACATGAACATGGGAACAGGACCAAAGTGATGCACAAATATTTAGTCTTTCATGCTTTAGGTATTACTGAGTTGGTACTATGGAACCAGTCAGGTGCCTCATTCTTGGAATGAGGTGGGGACCTACTTAAAATAAACATGAAAGACTGAATGACAACAGATTGTATAAACCCATAGCTGTTAAAATAGGAAACTTTATTTTGTGCAGTAAAAAAGGAAGAAAGAGTGAAAGAGAAACAGAAATGCCTGCAGACCTGGCTAGGTAGAAGCAGGGCAGAAAAGAATTTCTCAGGTACCCAGAAAAGGATTTTGAATGATCTACCCTTACAAGGAAAAGGGGGTCTCCTGGGGCACAACATTTTTGCTGAAGCTTGTTTTTCCTCTTAAAAACAGATCAGTATTTCTCCTTTCTCCTTCATCGCCCTTCTGTCAGTGTTTCTCTCAGTAAAGTTCTCTGCAGAGAAATGTTGGATTGAACAAATTCCCTGGCCCAGGTGACAGAACACTTATTTCTATTCTGTGAGATGGGGCAGCAGATTCTGGTCCTCTTATCAGCTGCTATGCCAAGAAGCATTTGTGCTTTTAAATAGTGATCTTATTAAAATGTAATCTATATTTGTGCTTCATATGTTGAGGGTCTTAAAAGTAGACAGATACCACATCAACAATAAAAAGAGCTTGGACAGTGGTTTTTTGATCAGTTTGCGTTTCTGTTCCCGCTACACTGATACACAGAGTTCTCCAAGGACATTCCAATAACAAAAAATGTTAATCACTGACATCTTTGAAATCATTGAAACTTTTTCAATTCTCAGTATATTTTACTTATGTCTCCTAAAAATGTCTCTCTACTGTTGTAGCCCTCTCTCACCTTTACCAACACATCACCAGCCAGACAAGGAGAGACCATGGTGTCAGTCATCCACTCCAAGAGCCTCTACCACACAGGCAATGTGACTTTCTGAAGGAGTTCTTGTTTGGATCGGAGCAGATCTTTAAAACAAATAAACAATGAACTTCACACACATGAATTTTAACTTAGGACTGTGGAAACCTATATATAATGGAGAATGTTGCTATCTGCATGAAAAGCAATGGCTCCTCTGCTTTTGTCTGTGAAAAACCAGACAGGTTTTTCAGAAGTTAGACCAAAAATGGGTCTATTTTTAAGGTAAATACATCAACGAGCTGTACTTCACTTCGAAAAAAAAGAGTAGCCGTTAGCTTTCCATGAATACTGCTCATTCAAAGCCTATAGTGAAGACTTCCTCCTTTGCCAGACAGTTGGTGGAGTCAGTCATGCCAAACTTGGCACATATTTAAGAGATATACAAACACAATGGATTAGCAGTATTTATATTTCACCCTTCACCTCTCACGGGGGTCACGTTCTCAGAAGAAGGTGACATCATTGTGAAACTTTACCCTGCTTAAGCCCCAAGCAACATGTCTCCTTATTTAAAGATCAGATTATCCCTCCTTCATTGTTTTGCATTTGATTTTGTTTCTTTTCTCTGTTTTGGGGAAGGGCAGCTCACTATTTTGAAGAGGTGATGGAGCATGTCAGGATTTAAGGAGTGAAAGGGAAGAGATTGGTTTGGATTTTCTGCCTCTCCTTTGTGTGCTCTGAAGCTCAATATACTTAAAGTGGTAACTGCAGGTACATGGGCAGAAGAGAGCTTTTGTACTCATAAACCCCAGCATTCGCTTGGACTATACCTCTATAGTCAGAGGACAGGAAAGAAGTTCAAACAGCTTTTCAACCACTTTCCATTTCAATGGGTGTTTATTAGCAATATCACTGAGTCTCAGAGATCAGCATTATGAAGTGCTGATAAGGAGTTTGATGCATGCACAGATAACACAATGCAAAGAGCAATAATGACTATAGACATCTCTGTTTTAAAGAAAGCTAGAGGACTGTCTTGCTTGCATCTGAGTTTATAATTTTCCATAAGTAGCATCTGGGTGTTAATATATGAGGAAAAAAAAAAAAGGCAAGAAAAAAAAAGCAATCATATTGCTTCTACCACTGACATCGCTTCTAGAAAGTTTTACTTCACTAGCCTCAAGCAAACTCCTCAACTTCAGCAGGTTTGTAAACTCTAAGCAACTGTGGAAAACACCTATCTTTCTGTCATCTTTATCTAAAGTAGTTTGCAGAATAAGGAGAGCAAATCTGAACCCCATGTCATGAATCAAAGGAGTTTCTCATGTCAAGACTTCTTAGGGATTTTTAAAAATATTGCTAATATAAATTAATTTTATATTATATTAATGGATGTGACAAACACAGCAGATAGAGTAATTTCAGGAGAAAACAGTTTCACAGAAATATGGTAAAGCAAGTGACTCAGTGAGATATTGGCAATTCTGAGGGGAACTCATGTCATTGACCGTATGGAAGTGACAAAGTATCACCTCAGTGCACTGTTCAAAGATTAATATGAGAATAATGTCAATTTGAATGGCTGCTGAAGGCATGGGTTGTAATTATGTGAATATTTTGGATACTGTCTTCTTACTAAAGGTGGGTGCATACTGTTATGAATGTTTGATCAGACATTGAACTGGATTTGCTTCTGTCTCACACTTCTTTTATACTCACTTTCTGAGCACTGCAGTGTGTTTTAATTTTACTGATAAAATAATTTGCAGAGAAAAAACAAAAGCTAATTTCAAGGTCATCTATTTAAGTATTCAATTTAAAAGGCATTATAATTTAGCATTCATGACTATTTATGCTAGAAGTACTTGTAAAATTACTTCATTTGAGCCAACAAAAAGGTTTGAAATCAGGAAAAAAGAAAACCAACCAAATACAAAGCAACAAAAATTAAGAATGCCCTTAAAAAAGCAACTGGTTTCAAGGTTCTGTCCTGGTCTCACCCATCCTCTCACTGGCTTAATCACAAACAGGGAATTAAGACTGGGGAAATCCCCATGAGAATTTTGAATCTGGTCTTGCTCCCACAGAAACCACTGATAAAACTTCTGTTGATTTCAGTAGTGCTGCATCAGGACCTTCATCCACACAAACATCATGCAAGATACATGATGTGTCATTATTTACGTTGAAGAAGAATATTAGCAGGGATTAACAAATACCTGCAGATATCTGTTAACATGCATTGAGGTACAAATTGCTGTATTTCTTCATATCAAACTCTTAATTGTTACCATATGTAGAAACTAAATTTAAATATTCCAAATCTGCACCTTTGGACGTTGCATAAGGTGTGATTTAGCCCACAAAAGGAAGACATTTGTTGAATTCTTTTTCTGACTTCTCTTCCTTCTTCATTTTGCTCTGAAGTCTGTTTTACTATCAGTTTCTCTGGAGTAGAAACTAGTTTACCAAACAGTAAAATACTTCTTCAAGGAAGACAATAGAGGAAATATTCTGTCATCAATTTCAGTTTAATATCTTAAATGTATTTTATATCTACAAATATTCCTTTTGTTTGTAAGGTTTCAGGTTTTGATAGTGGGGTAGTCTTTCTGTGGCAATTTCCACTTCTATATTAATTCTTGGAGTAGCCATTGGTTTAGTATTTTTGCTCCCTCTGAGCCTTCAGGGATTTGATCTTACAGAGCTTCCAAGATTTGGTTTCTCTAGGTAAAGATGCTTTTTTGCGTTGTTTCCACCTGAGCAACCAAACTGTGTTCAAGAGAGGGGCAGGTAAAATTAGGAATGAATCAGCACGTTATGACATCTCTTCGAATTAGTTGTAGGGGAAAGGGCGAAGACAACCCTGTTTGGTGAAGATCAGGCAACAGCTGTACATGAACTCGTGCACCATATCCCTGCTCCACCCTGTAGAAATTACTATAGAAGGGCAAAGTTTGAGGATGCCTGTGGTCCACAGCTTTCATCCGTGGAAATCAACCTGGGTTTCATCTACACATGCAAGGAAAGAAGGATCTGAATTCTGGGCATTTTGGAACTATCTGCTGTGAGGTGTACCCTCCTTGTACTCTGTCAAAGTAGAACTCAAGAAATGTGACCCCCATGGAGATGCAGACACTCACAGAGAGTGAAGGTCTTATGCTTATGGCTGAAACCTTCACTCAGGAGTCCTTCAGCTTTTTATAGTTCACCTCATTCTCAGGAGGAGTGAAGTCTTGTGGACATTAATGACTGCAACAGTAGCTGTGAAAAACTAGCACTTGAGAAAATAAAGCCTTGCCTTGTATGTTGTATTGTAATAGAAGATAAAAAATAAAACAGCCAAAGGAACAAACAAATAAAACAAATAAAGCAATAAAATACCTGAAAATAGCTAATAACTGGTTTAAAATTATAGCCTCTCTTAGACCAAAGCAATCCTTGTTAAAAAGGTCTGGGAATATGTACAAGGAGTCTCCCAGTGGTGATGTTAGAAGAGCAAGTAGTCCAATACAAGAATATAATCAAATGTGGAATTGTATTCTAGAGAGATGCTAATTGTCCAGAGAACATGATAGCTGTCGGCGATAAATACACTGCAAAGGCCTGACATACTCCAGTTCAAGTAACCCACCCATCCATCACACAGACACACACTTAAAAACTTCCTAAATTCTGTTTTCAGGGCCTGAGCAACACAGAAAACCTCACAACATGCCAGTAATCCCATTATCAGACAGGATCAGACCCTGATACTGAACATACTATCTCAGTGGTTCTAATCAAAATGCAAATGTATCACACTGCATTTGGTTTAAGTAGCAAAACCAGGAATATTTTAGGATTTCATACTCCATAGATTTAGGAATTCTTTAAGGTTGTTTGTCAAGAAGAGGTTGCATGATTATATTTTTCTGCATTCCAGTTGTGTTAGCTATGTTAATGTATTACAATTTTTAAATCATGTTTTGTTCTCAATTCCTTCTATGTTTTTTACAAAAACATCTCTATCATTACATTTGCATTTTAAAAGACTGCGGATGTTATACTTACAATGGGTATTATTTACATTTCAGATTTCCATATATCTGCACCAACTGGCTTTGCTGGATCTCTGGTACAATCACACTTTCCATTATGCGTCTTCTTCTGCAACAAAGATAATTCACTTTACCTCCAAACTTTGCTAGTCATGCTTTGTATAATAACTCATGTCTTACTATCCCTCGCAAGTTTGGCGACTCATTAATATAGCATTTACAGAGAGGTTGCACTACATATTGATCTAATTAAATGTTCCTGAATCAGGACAACAATAGTAATGGGATTAATTATTGTAATTTGAGCAGCAGAAGCATATACATAAAGAGGTAATTTCCCCCCCTCCCCATATAGCCAGCAGAAAATGAATTTCAGACATTAGGACCTGAGAGACCAGAGAGCTACAGCTGCTGAGCTAGTGTCCCTCCCATAGTCCTGGCCAGCAGCTCTGACATCCTTGCACAAAGTAATCACAGATCACAGCATTTAATCACTGAAAACAAGCACTCCAGAGGACAGCAGTGTCAATATCCCACTCTCTCATTATCTGTTTGGATTGCACATCCACACTGTCAGATAAACAGAGTGGAAAATTAAGATTAAAAATATGGTAATTTCATTTCAGGCAGCAGGCACCACTCACTGCCCCTATTATGCTATTGATTACCTCTGAATTCAATTTTTCTTTCAATGCAAACTTTAATCTGTTTGCTACCCAGCAATTCAACTCCCCAAGGGCTATTTGAGAGTAAGTAACCATTTAATCTGATGCTAACTGAAAAATCACCGTCCTTAATGAATTGTGTAAATCATTCAGCTCTAAAGCACCTTTGACTTCTATTTCATTTTTTATTTTCTACTCAATATAGGAAGGGATCGGCGTGTGAATAATTACAAAGTAGCAAGTATTTTTAAATAGAGCAAATATGATAAAAACCCTATTATAGTGGGGCATGTGTAATGAACAGTACTTTTTAATTTCAAAATAGCTATTCATTAAAAAAGAATGGGAGATTAAAAAGAGAGGCTCAAAGCTCAAGGTAAAAGTTGATAGACATTGTAATTACATGGTTAATTTCAAAGATTTATATGCTGTTATGATTTAAAAGGAATTTTTATGACCTGACATTTTCATTTGAGAAGATTTTTTATTTAAAATTAATCTTCTAGCTCCTATTCTTAATTATTTTTTGGCAAGCGATAAATGGGAATACAAAAAATGCCCTATATCAAATTTTCAGCAGAATAAATGCATATGAATTTGTGAACAGCAATAAAGTGGTCCTACTTACCGTAGTCGAATCACTTTACATTGAAATCCCAGGCTAAAATAAATTCTTTGTATATGGAAATTATTGACACTTTTAGGAAGGCTCTTAGGCTGCAGATTCACACCATGCTTTTTTATTTTCCCAACTAAGAAATTCAGGACACTCTGGCGAGGTTGAAATTGCCTTTCTACTTTGCAATTCAGTTTTTGGCACACCTTTCCTCCTCCTCAACTTTGACAGGTTTTCTTCCCAGCTCTCAACAAAGGAATTGGCAGTTCTGGGAGGGAGTTTGCCTCCCAAATCTCCTGAGCCTTGGCGGCGGTGAGGGAAGCCAGAGGCTGACTCAGGCCAGACACACTCTCAGACACACTCTCAGGTGCTTGTTTGCAGTCCCGCTTGTGAAGGAGGCACATCCCAGTCCTGGGCTCACTGGGCCAGGCAGGATGTGCCCGTGGGAATGCTGCCCTGTCCTCATCTTCAAGGTTGTTTTCCTCAGAGCTGGCATGAAATTGAGCGCTCAGCTATGGCCAGCACTGCCACAGCCTTCTTCCTTTGACACTGGTGACCATGCCTTTCGTTGTGACAACACAGGCAGCCTGTTAGCAAAGTAGCTCTAGTTGTCCAAGCACAAAAAGGGAGGGCACCCTCCATTAGATCCCACATGGGGTGTGGGATGCAGGGTGCAAGTGTGGGATGGAAGACATAGAATGTAGGATGAGGGATGTAGGATGTGGGATATAGTGTGTGGGTTGCAGGAGATGGGATGCAGGATGCTCTATTCCTCATGGTGCAGCAAGAGGAGGGACAAAGCAGCACATCCTAAAACATGTCCCCTGCTGACACAGCTTTGTGGACAGCCCCCAACGACAACCCTGAAGGCCATCCCCATTCCCAGTCCTGGTCTCGTCCTTTGCTATGCAGAACAGATTAGGCAAAAACCTGTGGGGACTAGGAGCTGTTTGCATGTCACCCACCAGCAGGTGCCAGTTGGCCAGCCGTCCTTCTACAGACACCCCCAAATCTGCCTGGCCCTACTGCTTTCAGATGGAGCTGCAGAGATGCCAAAGGAGCCCTGCCAGGTCAGAAGGACTGGCAACATCTATTTGCTTCACAGCAACAGCATGTTGAGTAAGGGGAAGGACAGGCTCTGTCTCCCCAGTGCTGCACAGAGGGAGCCCAGAGGCAGCGAAGCAGGAGCTGTGGGTGGTTTGATCCCACAGTTGCTCCATCGCAGTGAGTGGGAAACCCCAGAGCCCACTACACTCCCTTGCTTGGTAGAGCAAAACCAGCTGACAAGCACACAGAAAAACACACTGCTCCTGTTTCTGTGCTGGCATAAAACCTTCCTGGAGCATCTGGCTGCCTCCAGCCCCAAAGGGATGATGGTGGGGGTGGAGATGGTGGTGGCACTCAGGGTACCATAGCAGGTTTCCCATGGCCCCGCTCTGTGCACATGGATCCACGTGCATCCGCATGCCCTCAGCATCCTCCCACCTGTGCGCACACACTCATCCACAGCACATGCAGCGTGATTGGAATGTGATAAATTGCAAAGCTGAATACTAAAATATCTTTTTATGCCTTCCAGACACAGTCATCTGCATTTTCTGTCCCATCTCATACCCTTCTGCTGGCTTTGTTCTCCCTATTGTCAAGCACAAAATAACTAAAAATTACTACTGTTCATTTATTTTTCTTTTTCTAATTTGACCTACCACGAAAAAAATCTCTCCTTTCCCACAAAATCTCTGATTCTGCAGGTGATTAAATGTCAAAAGTACTTTAAGTCCTTAGTTAGCACAAGTGATGATCACTACCAGCACCATGTCTCTTGCCACAACCCAGTTCCTGGCTACAGCAGGCATTAGATTGGGAATCCTATACAGAAAGCTACTGAAATTTCACTGAAACTTGCCCAAGGCTATTGGTCTAAATCTTTGCTTTAGGCCTGCTGACTTCTCTAGGACTGCAATAGTCAAGGTTCAACACAAGGCTTGCTTGGGGCCAGCTTGAAGTTTTTCTGTGAGGTAGATTGAGAGTGGAGAGGTTCCCATGGAGTGAGGGGAGAATTTTTGTTTTCCTGCGAGATGCTTACTTGTGATCCTGGAAATTCCTGAGCTTTCTTGTAACATGAAATTATGACAGCATGATGTATGGTGAAAAGTTTTAAAGGGGTAAAAAACCCTTATTCATGTGGTTGAGGTGCACTCTTGGTTTTGCTACAGATTCTGTACAGAGTTGAAGTCAATAAGGCTACTGACATGAAGAAAATGTTGCCAGTGTTTACAGAGCCCCGAGTCATCTGGCTTTAGAGGCAGAAGGTTGAAGTGCCAATAACATTATTAAAATCTCTCTGCAATAGTTCCAAAATACTTCTTTAATAAAAGGTAACATTTACAGAATAGTCCGTGTTGGGGCAGAGTATAAGGGTTTTGCTGGCACTTGTTTGGGAAAAGATTCACTAACCCATGTCTTATGACCAAAGCATGATTGGAAAAAAAAAACCCCGAATGTATTTCATGGAAACACAGCCATATTGGAAGGCCTCACACACTGCAGGTCTGTCTGACAACATGCAGACTTTAAACAGCTTTATTTTCCCATCACAAACACCTTTACAAATCATAGGCAGATGACACTTAAGATTTAAGCTGAATTTTGAGCCGTTTTGTACTGTGGTTGCCAAGTGTGTCCTTTTTTTCATTTTTTTAGCATTGGGACTGATGCCTAGGGTCCCACTAGAGCTGTTATCTGTGTGTCTCAAAAATTCAAGTCATTACATTCAGACAGAGATAATAAATAAGCATTTCATAATACTTAAATACTTAAATCAAGTTCAGTTCAGAAAAGTAGTACAGAATTCATTTTCATGATGGGAACTTTCTTCCTAGATTACTTCTGAATATGAGACTTGGTCTCCTCAGGCTCTAGGCAATTTACACTTTTCTAATATAGTCCCCAAACCTGTAAAATTATCAAAACCTGTAAAATTATCTGACCTGTACATGCTATATAATATACCAATGATAGAGAATTTAAAAATTTGGTCTTTTTTCTACAGAAAAATATAAATATATAAGCATGAATACACCTGATAAGTGTACAGATAGTATATCATATGTATCCATGGGAGAGAAACGTTGAGCTGTGCAACATATACTACAAATATGCTGTATGTGCCTATTTTCTGTCACGGGTGTCACAGTAACTTATGGTTATACATTAAACAGGTGATACCTACATTTAACATACTTTGTATACATGCCCTGGGAGTTTATTAAAAGCTGAAATAATCGCTGTGGAGGGAAATGGGGGTCTCCCTCCCCCTTTCTTCACATTATACAGAAAAGATCCCCACGTGGACAAGGAGGGGGCTGTGAGCAGCTTTCACCAGCTGAGGAGAGGACATGATTTTTGGCAGAAAGAAGCATGTTGCTAAACTATCCCCTCAAGCTACCACCTCTCTTCATGATTTTTTGTGCCTGTGCTCAGCAGAAGACAGAGCCTCTTCAGAGCAGGGTTTGGCTTCTGTCACTTGGATATTTTGTGCTTCCTCAGGACCCCTTACCTCACACCTCTTCTGCTCACACTTCAGAGGGTGAAAAAAACCCTCGATGTTATTAGATTTGTGCTTTTCAATTATATCTGTTCCTCATCTGACTGACCAAATTTTGTTTAGTCAAAAGGCAGACAAGATCCTCTGTGCAAAGCCCCTTTTAAACAGGGAGGACTTAGGAGCAGCAGCAGCTTGCAGTTTTGCATATGCCTTTTTGGTCTCCAACACCCTTGCTCTCCAACACACATGCAGTCACCTCCCTGATCCTACAGACACACTTGTCATAAAAGAGACTTGTCATAAAAGAGACACAGCTGCCTGCCACCTCTCATGAGCCTCTTCCAGACCTGCTCCTGTAATTTTCACAGCATCCAGCAGCCATGACTTTCAGCAGATTGGCTAAAAGTGTGGACCCAGTCACGTTTGGGGTTTTTTTCTGACTGATATTTTTATGCTCTGTATGCACAGATGGGATCATTCCAGGCAGCTTAGCACTATGGTGTGGTTGGGATGACTGCGCAAGGATTCACTGTGTTGACACATCTCTGCCGTGGCCAAAAACCAGTGCCCCCGTGTTGCAGATTTGCCTCGTAGAGCAATAGAGTCAAAAAAGCTGCAACTCCTTCCTCAGAGTTCTCTGAATTCCCAAGTATTGTTGGCATGATGTGTAAAGATCATCTGCTAGCCAGAGACCCCTGATGGAAGTTTCTACTATCTGCAATACCGAGGTGCAGATTTAATGATATAATGAGTCAGACATACAAAAACCCTCGGCACTCTGCATCACACAGCCTGAAATAGGGCTGATGGAAACGACAGACATCACCAATTTGGGTTTAGGCTCCCACAGTGTAACCTCTTAGCCTGGAAGAGGTACCAGGTTACC
This sequence comes from Formicarius rufipectus, assembly GCA_013399695.1. NCBI lineage: Eukaryota > Metazoa > Chordata > Aves > Passeriformes > Formicariidae > Formicarius > Formicarius rufipectus. The sequence continues at coordinate 422,987 of VXAU01002857.1, forward strand.
TAATGCCTGGCTTAGATCAAGTCTATCAGCAGCATAGGAAAAACTTGTGTGTGTGCACACAGTTCCCTTTATTTGTCCTATGTGATTTCTCCTCTGGGAAAACAAGAGAGTCCATAATATATTCCCTTCATTACAATGGTCAGTACTGATGATCAGTCACAGATGGAGAAAAATGCATGTATGCAGAGTAATTTTAAATTAATATCTTTTACCACGTTGGTGCTGAAAACTGCCTCAAAAGCTGTTATGATCCATCATGGCAATGAGCACTTATGGACTTTTAAATCCACAAATTAGATGTTGTGCACAGGAACTAGAGGCAATTATGTTCAGCTCAGTGCATAGATCCTTAGCCACACAAATCCAGTTTCAGTACACGCCTCCCAGAACGCTAAACCCCAGCATGTGCTTGTTTATGTATTTATTTATTTACAGGTGGAGGTGAAGCTATTAAAACTTTACATATAAATAAAATTGATAAAGAGAGATAAAGACAAAAAAACTCTCTGTAAACTTTGGTCTATAAGAAGGTTAGGTTTCCTCAATGCTATAGTTTTTGAAATAGCAGAGACCACAGATTCATGTGTATAAACACATACATACAGAGTTGCATACTCAAATTTCTCAATAATGAGAAAATGCAGGAAAAAAGTTCCTGCACTGCCTGTTGCACAAAATTTCATTTTTAAAAATTCCTCTTGGATGGAAACGTCCCAGCTTAAATATCTGCAGAGTTAGCGTGTTTCTACAGCTATTCTAACTCTCTGCAAAATTAATTTATTTGGAAACACCTACAGACATTTAAAGGCAAAAGAATGGAAATAATATCACAGAAGAAAACACCATCAGACTGTATTTTTGCCAGGGTTTATATAGGTAGCTAAACTCTCAGATCTGTCATATTGTCCTTCTGTCAGCCAAGCCCATGTAGTATGGAGGAGAATGTTACCATGAGTAAGTACAAACTCTTTTGTGTCTAAAAATATCGTCAGTACCTCTCATTTCTTACCACTTAATTGACAATACTGTGAAGTTTCCCTTCTCTAAACAGGAGTATAAAGTGGTGCAAATTCCTTGCACCTCCCCTAGAAAAAAAGCAACAAGCATGTGTTTCCCACTGTCTTTTTGAAAAGCTTTGTTTAATCACACAATGAAATAGAAGTTGTGAAACTCTCCATGATTACCTAAACCCCAAAGGTTGGAAAGAGGGGTGAAACCACTTCTCAATAAACCCCTTCAAATCTCTGAGAAGGGTCCACTTGCTTCATCCCTCTTCCTGAGAGATCTCAGATTTTACTGGCAGTTTCTCCAAAAACGGGCAAAACTTAGGGTCTCAAGAGGATTGACACTTGTAAGGCAATTGGAGTAGCCTCAGAAGACAAAACTTACAAAACTTTCTGCATGCTATTGGGCATGGGATACCCCTGAGGGATGGGGAGGGAAAGTCCATGGCAGAGGTTAGAGGAACAGAGGCGAAGAACAGCAGGAGATCAAGGAACTCCAAAGCAAGTCATGGTTAACTTGTTACAAAACTATTTAGGAAATATTATTGAAACTATGACTTAGAAGCACACACTGAAATGGATGTTGAGCTTAGGGATGATCTTTGGCTTCAAAATGGACAAGAACGAAGAGAATGAATGCTTGACTGGAAAATTGAGATGCCTGTTTTGAGAGGAAATTAATAATAGGAAACACAGGCAAGGTAGATGAAATGCTACCTAGTAGACATTTTCTGCTGTATAAATTAAGAAGCTACTAAGGAAATACTTTATTATACAACATATAATTAATGTGTGGGACCTTAAGCCACAGATACTACTGAGGCTAGGAAAAGAGCATTTAAAAATGGGCTAGTATTTATGTGGGTATTGAGAGTCATGATACATTAGCTGGAATAAAAAACAGGATATGTTCCAACACAAGGTGACTAGTTGTACAAGGAACTACCTAAAATTATATTTTAAATTATGTCCATGTCTTGTGGTTGCAGGAGCCTCTGAGGAGGAGCCAGGGCTCCTGTCTCAAACAGCACCACCATGGATGGTTAGGCAGACTGGTACAGAGACTGTGCAGCAGCACAGGCTGAGCATATCCACACGGGTTCATACCTTTGGACAGCTCACTGGCATCTGCCTGCTCTGCTGTAAGGCATGGACTTTGCTGGAAACTGCCCTCCCACCTCCTCTCTAGGCACCCGAAAGGCTCTGGGTGAACACTTCCATCTGAGGGCATTGAAGAGGGCTGAGGGAGCATAGGATGCTGAACTGAGGTCTTGCAGCTGGAGGGGGAAGACAAAGTCATGGCCACACTGTCAGTCACTTACAGCCCATGCCGTTTTTCTAACTCAATTATGAGAGTTAAGAGCCGAACTTCCCTTAACAATTCATGATGTAAATCTCCACAATGTAATTTCTTACCTACTTCTCCACCATATACAGTGCTGGTCAGGATTTCAGACAGTGGGCAAGACTCTACCTGCAGCTGCTGTTTTTAGGTTTCTTTTACTACAAAACCCCACGAGAAATGTCACAATTCAGTGATATTTCTTTACTGCTTTTCTTCTTGTATGTAGTCTGGAAACGCTGTCTAGCTGGACTGTTTTCCTGAGCTACTGCAAGCCTCAAACATTTTTATTGTTATACAGACAATAAATAAGTATTAAACATCATCTAAATAACAATAAATATTAAATCTACTAGACCACATTTGTGGAAAGCTCAGCAAAACACTCAGAGGTGGAATGCCTCTGCTCTGGGGGTGGCTTGCTCTAGAAATTAAGTGAATGGATGAACACCAAAGGAATTTATATGGCCAAGAAATGCACTTCAGAGGACTGTGACAGAAACAGACCCTCAAAAACAGATTAAAACATTAGTCTGTATGATAAGAAATTGTATCAACATGCACACTAGTGCAAAAATAAATTCCCTGGGGAGACCTGTGGAAATGCCTAAGCTTTGAACTGAAGTACAGTGGAGAGATTCTTATGCGAGCAGCAAATGAATCAGTGGTGCAGTTGAGAGTGGTGTAGCTGTCAGTAAGTCTGGGCTAAGAGGGGCAACTGAGTCACTGAAACACAGCTTTGTATTGACCTAACTGTGCTGCTCCTGGTTTCAGCTCTGGATGTCCAGCACACCAGGAGCTGCAACATGTGGCCAGCCAAGCTGAGCCCTGGGACAAGCATGGGAAAACCACCACAGCTGAGGATCCAACACATAACAAAAGTAGGACTGCAACACCTGACAAAACTAATGACCTGCACAGTGGCATTGCACACACACTCTTTGGCATTTACCCATCACCTCTCTGGTCTTGCAGAATTTGGTGGCTTCTCTTTGCATTAACTCCCCTTAACCGAGAGGGTAGGAAGATGCTCTACTCCAAGGTGCTGCCAGGACTTTGCAATTAAGGTACTCTCTAGACAGCAGAAATAGCTGAGTAGGAATTCCCATTCAGGTCCCTTATGCCTCTTATATGTGTCTGAACCCTTAGGCTGTGGTCTGCTGCTGAGATGTTTGCACAGCACAATGCCAAGGTGCCTTGGTAACATCTTCACAGAGGGTTTATAACGCCAGGGCTAATTGTACAGGTGGAGCAAACTCTCAACACACCTCAGTAGCACCCTATGTCCCTGTGCTAGTTTACATTACAGAATGCCTTTTGCTGACTGCTTGCTCTCAGTTGCTCTCCCAACACCCCAAAAAGATGCTGGCTAAGGACCCCAGTAGCTGGAGTTGCCTGACCATATACTAGAGGTGGTACCCATGCTCCACCTCATTGCTCTGTGTTTCTATGGGCTTGTTTACACAGCTCTTAATATATCACACTACTTTCTGTGAATTCTATCTCCTCCCCCAGCACTGAGACCTGTAGTCTGGGATCTTGGACTACATGGAGAAAACTCATGCCTCCATCACCAGACCTAACCCTACAGCAAAACTATATACAGGTCGCTGCCACAGATACATTAAAGCCCCAAAGATGAAGTTGCTGAGGAATTTTAAATAGCACTTTGAGACTAATGGATAGCTTCACAGGGTGAAATGTGCCAGCCTGGAGTAGATCCTCCGCTCATAAAGAATCAATGACTGTAAACGAGGAGTTGAAATTGGAAGAGGCAAAGCACAGTGCAGAACTAAAAAGAAATCACTGCACAACTAATGTGATAGGAGAGGAATTGAAATGGAGAAAAATATTCTATTTCTGTGCCCAAAACAGGTGGAAATATGAGGAGATCTTCTTCTAAAAAAAAATTAAAATTTAAAAGTAGTGAAAGACTTTGCATTAAAAATGTTGAGGAAAACCTTTGTACAGCTATAGGGGAAAAGAAAAAGGTGACCTATGATCATGCTGCAAAGGAACTTACCTCCAGATCAGAAACACGTCACAATGATAAATGGAAAGAAGTTAAACCTCCAAATGCTATGACTATCCTCAGTTCTGTTCTGGACAGATGTTTGATGTATTGTATCTCTCTGTGACAGAGACCTGAGGGTTCAATGGGGGTTTTTTTTATTATTTAATATTTTAGCAAAACTTGTATAGCTTGTCATGCCAGCAAGGTATTTTTTAATTAAAATGAAATGTATGTATGTGGGGTGAGCCAGAGTTTATGAGGAGCTTCTTCAGGGGGAAAATGAATCAGTCCAGGATTTTCAAGAAGGATTCGAGGCTAAGCTCAAGCTCACTAACTCGGGAGGAATGTAAATTATGGTGTACTTACCAGGCAGGGAAACCTGGGCTGGGAGTCAGGTTCTCCAGCCAGGGAAGGCATCCGCCCTTACAGCTCTGCATGGCAGGCAAAGCAGGCATTTTCCAGCAATGGGGTCAATAGGAGTGGGATTGTGTCTTGACACAATCTTGTGCAGTGTGTTCTAGGAATAGCCTGCTTAAGCAGGGAGGCTGGACCAGATGACCACTGTGGTCTCTTCCAACCTTGCACATTCTGAGATTCTGTGTTTCTGTGATTGATCCTGCGGGAGGTGCAGTCAGTAATGTTTAGCAAAGTGAAGGCAGAGACTGGTGGTGGTTAAAAGGCAGCCTCATGGGTACCTGGAGGAAGGATCTGAGTAAGCACCATGGGGTTAGCAGCTGTTGAGCACGTTTCCTGGGGAAGGAGAAGGGTCAGACTACCCACATGGCTGTTGCAGACTGGAAAAGTGCTGCTTGATTCCTTTTGGAGAGGTTATGGGAGAGGTTGGCTAGGCACTATCAACACACAAAACTTCAGGCAGGCATTCTTCCCTTTGCTCCATCTAAAGCTCATCTTGTTGCCTGGATGGAAGCCCCTTTGGAAATCAGAAACAAACTGTTCCCTTATGAAAATTTTCTGAAGCTGTAAAAAAGCTGCATTTACTAGGCATCATAAGCTGTATTTTCATTACTTTCCTCTGCATTAGGTAGGCTAAACAGTATTTATTACTTGATATTTTTATATATTGCACATTAAGTATTATACTGTACTAAATAACTGTATTTATACTAAATAACAGTAGTTTCTTCCAGGGATCACAAACAGGAGCCCTTAGTGTCATAAAAGTACACTAGGAGGCGGAAAAAGAGTTCCACGCTCAGCTTCCCAGCAGCAACACTGCTACACTCTCTTGGGAACAAAGTGGAAGTCTTCCAGTTGCCCTAATTCCTGAGTTTGTCAGTGAACTCGTCTCTGAGGAGGGATTCTAATCACTGAGAAATGGGACTGAGAAATGGCTTTACTTCTGGACATAGGACTAGGAATAGAGATGAAAGAACAAGGGAAATGACCCTTTTTTAAAGGCAATTATTTGTAGTTGTGCACCAGGAAACAAAATATAATGGATGGTAAGAGAAGATGATGAGAGGCATAAGGTTATTCCTTCTTACAACACTTATTGAATGCTATGTCTGTATTTTATTTTCATGTGATTCATATTAATTTTCTGAACATATAATGTGACCTGTTTTGTTATGTCCTGCCACATGAATAGTGTTCCTCAGGTCTTTTTATTATTATCTGTGGGTTTTATAGTTTTTCTTCTGTTGTTGATTTCATAACAGGGCATACTTGTAATAGATGCTTATCCTGTCTGAAATCATTCTTGATAAATAATACACATGAATCATCATTTTTCAACCTTGTTCTGAACCATTTCAAAATTAATAGACTAATTAGTAACCTGGTAAACTATTATCATAACCATTTTAAAAAAACCAACCACTTTGGTGTGGTCAGAAATTGTTATTGAGATAATATCCATGACAGTCTTTTGCAACCCTCTACCGCATCCCAAGACATGAAAGTTCCTCTGCTATGTGCTGAAGTACGCTCTTGTGGTGGGACCAGAGTGCCAAATATGAAACGGTGACTCATGTTCCTCAGGATTCAGCGACCCTCTCCTTGAATATTTCACATAGCTGAAACACTAGTCAACCCACCTAACTTGAGGCACTTGACTCTTTCCACCAAACGCACCTGGAGTGGAACAACTGCTCCGAGAGCTATCCCAGTATAGGGATATACCTGACCTGAACTGGGCCATATACAGGTGCTGGGCAGAGGCAAGATAGCACTACTTCATCTTCAGTCTAGCTAAATTTCACTGGCTCTTTCTGCTCTTGCAGTGCTTGATTATCTTCCTCCTGGTACTATACAGATACTCAACTCCTGTCCTGGCTTTTCTGATCTGCCTGGAGTCTTAAATCTTCAGCCACACTGGTGTCTGCATTAGTGCAATGCCACGGAAGGATTTTTTAATACTGCCAAAGCAGGATGACAGCCACTGTGTTATGATCCTATATCCAGCTTCATCTTCAGTCTCTCCCCACTACCCAGGGTGTTAACCAGATTATATTTCTATCCATCTTGCGCAAGATGAGTATTTCTAAACTGGCTATCCCAGTCTTACAGTCTGCAGCACTTATCTGTGTTCGCAGCATGCATATTTTTATTTAGTCTCCCATCCTTCAGGAATGACTTTTCTTTACCCTTCCCTGAGCAGCAGCCTCTCTGGAGGTGTCCTTCCACACTACACCTTCTCAAACCCTCACCTTTAAATCTATGTGCAGGTAGACAAGGGGGAGCTTCCCTCACATGGGGACACAATTATTTAATGCCACATGCTTTCTGTCTTAGCACTGGGTCAAAACCCTGCCACCAGCCCTACTGCCTTTCCATAGGAACAGCAGTTCCAGGTGAATGACAAAACACGAGATCTGCCTCCGTCTTGGTTCTCTCCTGGGTACCACTGGGAGCAACTCCCTGTCATGCTCAAGCCATCACAAAAACAGCAGCTTTCTGATAATGTCCTTCATGTTGCTATGGCATGGGAGAGGAATGAGTTTTTTGTTGCTGAATGCCTACTGCGCCTCAGTAGTGGCATCCCATCCCATAGTGGGTGCTACGGGAAGTCTTCCTGCAGAGTTTTATTATTTCTGCCAATATTTTGCCAGCTGACTTCTTGGTAGCAAATTGAGCAGGAAATTGCATATTCCCCCCTCCACTGTATTTAACCCATCAGGCTACAACTCTCTTTTTAGTATTTTATGTAGGCTTTAAAAAAAAAAATAAATTGTATCTCTTTTCTCTACAAAGTTTAAAAATAATTCTTTCTCAATATATCAGCTGTTTTTTCCAATGTAACCTGTCTCCCTTTTAATGTACCAAACAATTTCTAGTATTTATGCTGAAGAGTCATGCAGAGAAACTGCCCTTCCTTCCTCACTTCCTTCCTTTCCCTTGTCCTTCCTTCCTCTTTTCCAAGTGAAAACATTCCTTGCCACCAGATCTCCTGAGCAGTTTGTGTCCCTAAGTCTATGCCATCTAGAGCTGCTGCAGACACACCAGGGCTGCTCACTTGTCCCCAGCTCTGCTCAAGCCTCGTGCAGCCACATGCCCTATCAGCCAGCCCCACATGATACTCCCAGGTATGACAACCCCCCAGGTATGACAACCCCAGTACCTTTATTGGATAATATGTAGCTCTTTATAGGTGCACATACATTCTGTAAGAGGAAACACTTTCTTTTGCAAAAGGAACACAAATGCTGTACATAATTTCCATCAGCAGGTTCCATGAAACTGATGATTGAGGCAGTGATGTCTCTCATGCTTTATGGTGGTGACTCTGGCTAAACTTTGGCAAATGGGACCAGAATTACTCGGCGTGGGCAGTGGAGAGTGCATGAGGGGATGGGCAAGATCTTGTCCTAACATACCTGTACATACAAAACCAGCTGAGAACCTTCACATAGGAAAAGAAGAGAAAGTTGTGACCGTGACAACGGATAACCATCCACCTAGAGATACTTGGGCTGTTGCATAAGAAAAAGGGCCATAGAGGTCCAGATAAATTTGCTTCAACTCTGGATGGAATAAATCCTCACCCTTCCAAGTGAACCAGTCATCAAACTTCAATCCAAAAGAGCATGCTCATCTTCAGCTCCCAGAATTGATTTTTTCCTTTGGCTACCCAGAAATAAGGTTGTCTTATGATTTCTATCTTGATTACTTACTTCCACAGCAGCGGAGGAAGAAACCTATCTCTTAGTGAGTTTTCCACAGCATAAGTTTAGTGACATTAACTCCTCTTCTGGTTCTTCACAAGCTTACAAAAGATGATGTATATCCCTGTGGAAATGTATTACCAGGTCTACATGAACATACTTGCATGTCTGTGTGCCTCAATCACCAGCACCTATGGAGTCAAAACTGGAGTCACTTAAGCCTCTGATCTCAGATTCACCTATCTTGTGGAGCAGGTTGTCACAGTGTAATCTGGAAATCTTCACACTGGAGTCCATGAGAGAAACCCAAAGGAGACAGAAAGGAAGGTTTCTGTGGTGCATGTTCCTTAGAAAGCATGCATTGCTCACAGCAGGACAGTCAAGAGTAGAAGGCAGAAACACAGAATATGCTGAGTTGGAAGGGACCTGTGAGGATCATTGAGTCCAACCCTTAGCCCTTCAGGGAATCATCCCCAAGAGTCACACCAGATGCCTGAGAGTATCATCCAAAGGCTTCTTAAACTCTGCCAGGCTTGGTGCTGTGACCACTTCTTTGGGGAGCCTGTTCCAGTGCCCAGTCACTGAGTCAAGAACCTTTTTCTAATATCCAACATAAACCTCCCCTTATACAACTTCAGGCCATTCCCTTGTGTCCTGTCACTGGTCACCAAAGAGAAGGGATCAGTGCCTGCCCCTCCTCTTCACCTCAGGAGGAAGCTGTAACTGCAATGAGGTCTCCCCTCAGTCTCCTCTTCTCTACGCTGAACAGACCAAGTGCCCTCAGATGCTCCTCATATGGCTTCCCATCAAGGCTCTTCTTCATCTTCATAGGTTTCCTTTGGACACTCTCTAACAGCTTCATATCTTTCTTACATTGTGGTGCCCCAAACTACCCACAATATTCAAGGTGAGGCGACGCCAATGCAGAGCAGAGCAAGACAATCCCCTCCTTTGACTGGCTGGTGGTGCTTTGCTTGATGCAACCTAGACACCAAGTGCGAATGCAAAAAATGCAAAAGACATTTGCAAACTTCCCCTGTGGACCTATGGTGGGTCTCTATTGAGTCTGGAAGGAAGGAAATAAGAAGACAGATGAGATTTATAAGCTTTCCCCCCCCCCTTTTCTGCATTCAAGAGTGGACGTTTCCATCTAAAAGAATTTACGTGTAAGTTTAATTTCTTCTCTCAACAAAATATAAACTGTGACCTGGTTAAATGATTTTTGCATGATGTCTGCTTCTCTTTCTTCCCCTTCTTTAGGCAGATAAATCCTTCTCTCCCCACAGTCCTGATGCTGAACACTGAGATATATCTGCATGTGGCCACCAGCATTTGGATGCTCACATCAGCATAAGGAGAGATTATGGTGAGCATTATGACCTTCTGGTATTGAATAGGGAGAAAACAAAGATCAACAGGATAGCACAATACATGCCTGGTGCAGTCTGGCCAAAAGGAGCTCAATATCAAGGGCTGCAGAGGTGTTGAGGTGCCACCTGGGCTACCAACTCAATTACTTAGCACAGCTGAAGAGAAGAGACATGACAGAGAAAATTACATCAGTATCTCTGAGTCCTCAAAGACTATCTAAGGAGAGGGTAAACTCTTTTGGGACCTATTTTAAACCCTGAACATTGTGTACCCATTGTTGACTAGAGGAAAAATAAATGGCATTGGTACACTGTGGAACACCTCCAGGTGAGCTTAGCTAATACATAAATACATCCAGGGTATACATAGCATAACCTTTTACATTTTTTGACTTTGTAGGTTTATGTCGTGTTTGCAAATCAGTCTATTTGCATGTCAAAGTGCTATTGTGACACCAATATCACCAGGCCCCATGACCATCGTACATATAGAGGCAAATATGGGTTTTCTCCCCAGCAACTGAGACTTTAAGGATCATAGCTCAGGATCTGAGAGCAGTAGGACACGGGACACATTTAACACCAAAGAAACTTCCCTCTTGGAGTTACAACATTGGTTTTAATGCTCTTAATTACAGACCCATCAGGCCCAGGAACAAGGGTTTCATATCTTTCAATCAACTGAAGGAGCCTTCCTGACTGCAGCAGTGTCTTCAAGAAAGATACCTGAGCTGAGTGTGGTCTGGATGTGGTCGCTGGGAGAGCAGCACTGTATTATTCATAGGAATATGGCAGGTATGCAAACACCTGTTGAGTTTCCAAATTGCATTCAGCTTTTCCAAGAAGTAGTCCTGGCATTTTTTTTTATCCAGAGAGGAAAGGTGCTCCCATAAAGCAGACCAAAGGTAAGAGGGAGCTTACCATTCACAGAAAAGATCCTTCCCTCCTTTGTGCCTTTTCAGCATAGGGAAAAGTGGCAAACAAGTTCCCTCATTTCCTGCAGCAAGGTAGGCAAAGCACAGTGCCTGACAGACACCATATCAAAAGGACGAGCCAGGAGGTTAGCATGAGGCACTGCTCCATGTCACAAGCACTGCTTAGCCTCCCTTCACCCCAGCAGCACTTGCCCACCAGGTATTATCTTGCAACAATTTACTTCCATGGGTTTCAATGGGAAACGCTAAGACATTCCCTTTCAGGAAGAAGTAAAAGGGCTCAAGTAAATAAAAGGGCCAAATAACCTTAATGCGCCAAGGAGAAATATGAAAGGATGAATTTAAAAGACTGTGTGGTGTGCTGGGTTCTGTCATCAGACAACACCACTGCTGGTGGTGGAAGGTCAAAGCGGCACCTTTAGGCTCAGAGAGACTGCTGAAAAGAGGCTTGGGACAATGGGACTCTCTGGGGCCAAGTGAGTTTTGATGAGTATCAAGATAAAAATCTCCATATTTGTGTGTTGTTTTATCTCCTAAGTTTGAAGACAAATGCTGCTATTCAAAATCCTATTTTCTGCAATTGTTTAGAATAAAAAATTGAAATGGAGAAGAAAAGATGAGTTAAAAGCAAGAATTTTTGATACCAGAAGCAGACAGGGTAATATGTTTTCCTCCCCATTTTTTACTGCAAGCATAGGCAGCCCCTAAGGTAATGGTCATCTCTGAGGTTTCCTGCAGGCTCTCCACCCAGGACAGATCACCAAGAAACATTGTGAGATGAAGCTGCGAAAAGAGGCCCAGACCCTTCAGAAAGTCTTTATGGGGCTGAGTCTTTATATCTGATGCTGGATCTGGTGTGACAGCCATGGCTGAGTCTGCAGCTTCAGAGGAGAACACGTCCCACAGTGAATGCAAACTTTGTGAAGAACTCCCACATGAACAGCTGCTTCACAAGTAGGTAGACTCTGGGCACCAGGGAGCCAGAAAAAAAGGGTAAGAGGTTAATAGAAACATATCAAGGACAATTACATGCAAGTAGTTTCCTTTTTTTACCCCCAAGTTTTCTCTTCTTCAATCTGCTATAGAAAAAAATTCTGAGAGATAATGGATGAAGCATAAAAAAATGGATAAAGGAGAGTGGTTAATTTGTAGGGGGGCTTGAATTTTTAATCCTGTGCCCCAAAGAAACCACTGTCTATGTAGCCAAATCCTACCTGGAGTAACTAATGAAGGCAGCAGTTATGACACAGACCCCCATAGCAGCCCCATCTATCTAAACTAGTGAATAAGCATATGCTTTAGCCTTCTCTGCCCAGGAGGCTGAAATTCTCCTCATGAAGAGCCCTCCAACATTAATTGCAGAGACACAACCTGGCTTTTTATAAGACAAATTAATAATTTCCTTAATCCATCATCAGGAAATGGAAGGCTTTGATGCTTTAATTCCTTTCCTGTGACCATGGCAACAACAAAAAGGAGGGAGGGTGTTAATTTTCTCATCCATGAGAATTTCAGCAAATAGCATGTTAGTGTTCTTTGCCTGTAAGTCTTTGCTGGAGAGAAGTCCAGAGAATTACACCAAAGGCAGGTAACAAAATTGGGTGTCTCAGACTTAATAGTACGATCATGGGAGGGAAGCTGGAGCTAGAGTTTAGCAACCCCACTCTGGACAGAAAATGCAGAGGGGCTGTAGCACCATGATTATTTGCCCCAATCCTATCATCCTTCAGAGAGAAAAAACAGCTCACTACAATGTTGTGCTGAGGACACTGAAATCCACTGATGCTCACAAAGGAAGACCTTTAAAATAAGTATCAGTTGATCCACCTTCTCCGGAAAAGAAACAGGAAAAGAGGACATGGTTCTTGGTCTGCCGTATAGGTAATTATAGTACTAACATTGGTTATTGTACAAAAATGCAGTGCAGGTATGCATGTCTGTGCATGTATGTAAACATATGAGTATATGTACATGCATGTATGTATGTCTCACATGTCTAGCATATGTTTGCACACACACTACCAGTTGTGAAAGATATTTCTAGCACCCAGATGGCAAATCCTTTTTATGTTGTGCATAAGGTGCAGGAGTAAAACACTCTTTCCCCTCCAAAACATTTGGCCTCATCCATATGGCCCCTGAAGAGCAGAGTTCAATTCATGCCACACCTTGAGCTGCGTAGGAGGATGTTAGCTCTCCTTGGCCAAAACCATGCTGGAGGACACATTCATCAAAACTTTTAACTGATTGCAGCACAGAGTTCACACCATCTAACTCACTGGTATAGTCAAAACCTTCACTTTCTTTCCTTAGACGCACAAGCCCATCCCTTGCACCCACAGCCCCACTTCTGCAAATCCCATCGGAGTAATCCAGGGCATGCTCCTGACAGCCAGAGTTTAAAGGAGATGGGATTTCACCCCTGAGGTTTGCATACAAAAATGTTCACAGAGCTGATACTAAATGCAATTCCACTGTCAGAGCTTTCATTGGTTACTTGGCAGGAAGGAGAGGCTGGATTCTTAGTATGTGAATCAGGTTACATGGTCTGAGGGAAGCTGATTCATCCAAGTTCTATTTTGCTGGAACTGATAGAGCCAAAGCTTTTCCTAAGTGAAGGTATCAAAGCAAGAATCTAACATGCATAATCCTCAAACCAGTGTACTGTTCAGCTGAGAGGAGTCTGCATTCAGCTACTGTGAGAAGCCCATATCTTTTGAGATCCTGGACTGACATACAGGCTGCCTGGTCTGCTCAGAGGAGATGCTTCCCTTGCCCTTGCACTCTTTTGTACCTTGGATGTATGACCTCTGCTTTTTAACATGCACTGCTGACACACACTGGTCTTTCCAGCTGCTGAGGCACTGAAAGCACAATAGATGCTGAAAAACATCTGCTTTCACAAATATTAAATAATAAGAAGTTTTCACTTTATGGTTGCTGAGGGAATACAATGTGATTACAGGCAGGCTCATAATACCAGGCTTTGAATGGGCAAAGAAGTATCTAAAGAGCACATGTATAATCAACACCGAGCACTCTCTGATCAGCTCTGTGAACGTCAGGCTTAGCTAGTGACAAAGGTTGGGACACTTTCCTTCTCCGTAGAGCAAACCTTGCTCAGTCTTTGATTGTCCATGGTGAGACTCAGCTGGTAGTACCGTGACGCTAAATTTACTGTCTTCGAGAACCACCGCTCTTGAAATAAGAGTCTGTGCAATCAAAGGAGAAGAGTGTCTTTGAAAGTACTGAGCTTGTTCAGCTCCTCCTAAGAGTTTCCTCACCGATGGGACACCTCCCCAAGGATCATGTCCTACACAACTCTATGGTTTCTCCAGACAACTGCTGTCTATTGCATTTTTCTGGATCGTTAAAACCCACAGCAGCACTTTGCCGACAGCACTGAGAACTAGCAAACAGTTGCCGCAACACTGTGTTTCATAAGGTGGGGGAGAAATTTCCAAAGAGAATTCTTCACCAGTCCTGGACTAATGTGAGTATTTTACACTTAAAAAAAACCCAAACAAACAAACAAACCAAAACAAACTCCAAAAACAAACAAACAAACAAACAAAACCCAAACCAAACCAACCAAAAAAAAAAAAGCCCATTGATTTAAAAAGTTTTGCAACTTCCACAACAGAATTACAATTAAATATATTTACCTTTCACTGTGTTTTTAAACTGCATTTCTTGAAGTGCATGTGGACCTATGTAGTCTCCAGGGAACATTTACTCACTGAAGATGGCTAGTCACTAACCGATACCACTTCAGCTTAGTATCTTGCCTTTTGCACTATGTTCCAACTCCAAAACCCAGATGTAAAAGGGTATGCTGGCACCCTTCTACCAGTGCAAATCCCAAATGAAGAGTAGTTTGAGCATCTCTACTGGCTGTCGTTTAGTTGAGATACCTATTTCAAAATTCAGGGTGCCTACTGAAGATGGACAAGCAGGCCTTGGACACCCAGGATGCATTGGGAGAGTCAACCAGAGTTAAGCATTAGAAATGCCTTCTGAATGCTATAAAGCAGAGTGTGAGTCTGCTTAACACCGGGTTGTTTACAGTAAGGTCTCATGGCATTGTCATATTGTTGTGAACTGCAGAGAATGAGGGTACCTACAGGAGTCAGAGCCCTTCTGGGTAAAGCTGATTGATGCACCTTGTAGTTTAGGGAAAATGAATGTTCTCAGGAGGATGAAGAGAAACACAGATGCATATTTTGTTTACTGTTTGGGATATTAGTTTTAGCACATGTGTGTTTGTGTGGGCTTAGAGGATTAAGCATGATTGTGCATTGACAGTCAATATTATTTGCATTTTATCATGTGTAAATGATATTAACATAGAAGTTATGATGCAATGTGTAGCAAGTTTCATTATGCCTCATTAAAGCAGCTATCCCTTGCAAGTGCAAATGTACTGGAAGGCTGACCTAAATGTAGAAGCAGCTAAATGCTGATCCTTATCTTAATGAACAAATACAATTAGCCAAGTGTAAGAGTGTCAGGTATTGAAATGATCCTCTATAATACCTTCTTTCTTTTATTTCTCTGAGATGAGAATCTCCTGATGGTATCAGAGAAGAATCTCATCACAGCACCTGGCAAAAACTACCTGAGGGTCCCTGAAGCATCATATCTGGGCAGTCAGTCCAGGCCCAGGGTAACTGGCTAGTTCTCCTGTGGTTGGACTTCCTTGAATGTACACTTAGCCTCTCAGGATGTCTTGCGGAACATTTCTCTTTCATGTCTTTCAGCTTTCTTGACTTCTCAAAGAGTGGAGAAAGCCTCAGTCCCCTCCATCAGAATTGGTGTCCTTCACGATGATTACTCCACAAGCAAACTATGATAACGAAGACGTGAATGAAGGGGCTTCAGGGGATCTTTACCATCCTTTGGTGAACTCTCTTGACAAAAGTGTGGCAAGGACAGTGCCATCCATTCTTCATTTTGAATGCCTGATCTCCTTTGATTTGCTGTATCTACTGCAATAAGCCAAAGACTTTTATCTTTCATGGAGACTACTCATGAGCTGGCCTCCTGCCCTCTGGACTGAGGTTTCTGCCTAATGAAAAAGCGGGGGGGAAACAGATTTCCATTGATGGAATGCTTAACAGATTACACATAATCATAGAAGAGTTTGAGTTGTAAGTGACCACTAAAGGCCATCTAGTTCAACAACCCTGCAAGAAGCAGGGGCATCTTCAATCAGATCAGGTTGCTCAGAGCCTCATCCAACTTGACCTTGAATGCTTCCAAGGATAGGGCATCCATCATAACCCTCTCTGTGCAACCTGATCCAGAGCTTCACCACCCTCATTGTAAAAAATGTCTTCCTTCCACCTAGTTTGAATCTATCCTTTTACAGTTTAAAGCTATTACCCTTCGTTCTATCACAACAGACCCTATTAAAATGTTTGTACCCATCTTTCGTAAAAGCTTATTGAAGTATCAAAAGATCACAGTAAGGTTTCCTTAGGGCATTCTCTTCTTCAGGCAAGATAAAACCAAGTCTTTCAGTCTGTCTTCATAGGAAAGATGCTCCAGCTATATTTTCCTCTTTCTGGCCTTCCTCTGGATCCATTTCAGCAGGTCCATGTCCTTTTTATGTTGGAGGCCCCAGGGCTGGACACAGTGATTGAGGTGAGGTCTCACAAGGACTAAGTAGAGGGGGAGAATCACCTCCATCAACCTGCTGTCCGCTTTTCCTTTAATGCAGCCCTGCATATTGTTGGCCTTCAGGGCTGTGAGCACCCATTTCCAGCTCAAGTCCAGCCTTTCATCCACCAGCACACCCAACTCCTTCTTGGCAGGGCTGCTCTCAATCTCTTCATCCCCCAGACTGTATTGATAACGGGAGTTGCCCTGACCCACATGCAGGACTCTGCACTTGGTCTTGTTGAACCTCATCAGGTTCCCCAGGGCCCACATTTCAAGTTTCTCCAGGCCCCTCTGGATGGTATCCATCCTTCAGGTGCATCAACTGCAACACACAGCCTGGTGTTGTGTGCAACATTGCTCAGGGTGCACTTGATTCCTTCATCTATGTCATTGATTAAGGTATTTAATGGTACTGTGCCCAGTATGGACCCCTGAGGGACACCACTTGTCCCTGACTTTCATCAGGACATTAAGGCATTGACCTTTGGATGCGACTGCATGTTAACCAAATCGTCATCCTCTGAACAGTCCACCCACCAAATTCAAGCCAGAGAGAAGGATGTTGTGGACGACTGTGTCAAAGGCCTACAGCCTCAGAGATGTCCACTGATGTCACTCCATTGTAGAAGACCACTGGGTTGGTTAGGCAGGACCTGCCCTTGGTGAAGCCGTGCTGGCTGTCTGGAATCACCTCTCTGTCCTCCATGTGTCTTAGCACAGCTTCTAGGAGGATCTGTTCCACGATCTCCCCAGGCACAGAGGTGAGGATGACAAGTCAGTCCCAGGATGCTCCTTCCTTTCCTTTTAAAAAATCAGTGCAATATTTCTTTATTTCCAGTCACTGGGGTCTTCACTGGCCTACCATGACTTTTCATATATCATGGAGAGATATAGGGCTATATGGAGAGATATACGGATTTGTATAATTGCACCACTGAGTACAAGTTATAAGAGTTGATGCTGCTCCAGACTTGACTCCATTGATTAATAGGCACCATGTGCAACACATTTATATTTTGGTACACAGGGACTTCTTCCCCCTCAGTTAAGGCAGGGGACATTTTGCTTCATCAGAGCAATGGAAATATGAATCTTCGTGTGATTCTGCATCAAAGAGACATCTGGGACTGTCTGGGCTTTTCCAGGCAAAGAGCTACATCAGAATTGATTGCCCAGACAATTTCAAATTAGTATTCACAGAGTGCAATGATTAAGGCTACTTGTGGACATTTATTTCTAAAGTCTTTTAAAGTTTTCAAAGCAACAAAAATTGTCTTGCCTGCTTATGTAATTACATAAGCACGTCCTGCTTGATCTAGCCTCTATCCCCAGTATTTTTTCAAAGAGGCAAGTCATTTCATCTGGATTTGAAAAGCTGATTTAACTAGAGAATTTAAGGTTAGACTTGGGAGAGGTTTGGGCACTGAAATCACTGACTTTTAAGTGATCTGGCCTTCAGCAGCTCATGGACAGCACTCAGTCTCCGTGCGTGATGGATGGTGGTAGTTGGGTGCTTCAAGACTTAAAGGTAACAGAGCTGGCAGGATACAGTGGGATCTCCTTGAAGGGAGCACACAGCTGCTTACATTCAAGCAACTGGAAAAGTGGAGGACAAGGATGTATCTGCAATTCTCTCTTGCACTAAAAGCTCCTTGAGGCTGGTGTGAGGCAATCCTGTCTGCCTGGGATCCATTGTCTGGAATCTTCTCCTGGAGATTGGTACCTACGCCCTTTCTTTCAAAAGACTCCACACAGATCAGTCTTTTAAAAACAAAGCAGGAAGAAGAAAAGGTGGTGATAGCTTTTATTATATAATGCCTTGGTATTCAAAGTATATGCTGAGGAAGTGGGAGGCTCAGGTTCCTCTCCCGCCTCAGCCCCAGGGGCCCAAACCCACATCTCCCACATCCCATGAGAGCGCCCCAACAACCAGGCTGGAGGCTACCTCGGGCGGAGAAGCCTCCTCCACCCCTGCTTTGAAACTGCCACACTCCAGCCAGGAATTTCAGACTTAGGAGGGTGGAGGGGGATGTGGTGGAGAGCAAGGACAGAGCATGTGCCTAATGCCGAAACCTCACTCTGAGGCCAATCACCAGGGAGGGGGGTGCCCTGGACTGCCTCCTCACTCCCCCGACAGTTGTTATCCCAGGAGATTCACGCACTGACTGCGGGTTCTTGCATCCAAATTCCTCCTCTCTCCTTGGCATCATGACTTTACAAAAGGTTTTCAGCAAGGTGGTACTGAGATGGGTGGAGAGGGTCTCTGCCCCAGGCATCCTTGCCCCTGAGAGAACCTTCCTGGGAGGCAGCAGCCTCCTCTGCCCCTCTCCCACTTTCTCTGTGGGTGCTCCTGTGTGCAAGTCTTTTGGAGCTGGAGCTGCCATGGGGAGGTTCCAGGTGCAACTACCAGGGCCCACCAAGCCCCTAAACAAGTAAAATCCTTGTTTACTGCATGCCAGGGAGGCTTTGGCAGGCATATGGCACTGGGTTGCCCAGTTCTGGCAGCTCTGGAGACTCCAAGGAGCTCTGGGCACCTGGGTGAGCTCCAGGGGAGTCAGGTGTTTCGAAGGGTTTCCAGGCAATTACAGGGTTAAGTGGCAGTAGAGTTCAACTTTCCAGGCAAGCTGCCCGAACACATGGGTTTCAGTTCAGTTTTTACCCTTTGGTTTTGATCTTACCTACAGCAGAGGTTTCTTTCTTTCCAAGAGGGCACACTGGGTGGCAGACAGGGAATTAATGTCCCCTCCCTGATGTTAGACAATAAATCAGGTCCTCACTAAAACTCAGGATTAAGGGTCGTCCAGAGAAATCAAAGTGTGAAATCAAGTGCTTCCCTCAACTTCAAGGCAATGGATTAGAGAAGAGGGACACACTCATCTTGAATCACTCAGATATGATACGATTTGGTGTCAAAACTCTAGCATGGCTGATACTGCTCCCAGTCTAAGATCCTTTCCCAGTCCAAAAAAGGGGAAATAAAAAGAAAAGAAAAAAGGAATTATGCAAACAATTTAACAGCAGGGGCCAGTCTTTATTACAGTCCCCTCAGGATGGGCCGATGAAAGTCCTGAACAGCTACCAACAACAGTAGTCACAGTTACACTAATAGGGCTGAAATACTTTGTGAGCTTGGCAGCTGTCATGCCCCAAGAACTCGTGAAAAGGCACACTAGACTTAGCTATATCTGATAGAAATGTGCCTCAGTATCAGTTCCTGGGAAAGGCTGAACTGATAATTGCTTCTTTAGAAGGGGGGAAAAAAAAAAAAAAAAAGCAAGCAGCAGCAAAGAAAAAAAAAACCAAAAAAAGAAGCTGGAAGGAAAAGCAGACTTTCTGGTAGATCTGTGACAACAGCATCAGCAGCTCCAACTGGTTTGTTGCCCGTTCCTCTAGGCAGCCCAGTAAAGTCATCTCCCAAAGATTTACACCTCTCTGTTAAGTAATCGTTGTGCTCACGTTCATTTGGCTGCAGCAAAGACATTCCTACTAGCCAACTAACCAGTCCATTAGGAGGTCCTCCTCGGTGCTGTGCCTATTACACAGAGCACCCATGAAACTTGCAGAGTCCAGTGTGCATCCTGAAAAGAGCAATTTTTTTCTAAAAAGCAGACACAGAGACCTCTGAAGGAAGCTTCCTTCATGCTCTAGGAAGCCCTCCTTAGAAATTTCTTTTTTTGAGGGTTCCTCCTCCTCCAAAACATGCCAAATTACTCAAATGGAGCAGAAGTGCAGTCAGTCAGCACAGTCATAAGGACAACACCTGCGGGGAACAGGCTTTGGCCGTGCCTGGCACAGGATAAACATCTGTTCTTTCTTGCCAACAGCACTCGGCCTTTCACTTTCTGCTTTCAGTGACTTGAACTGGTTCTGCACAGTGCCTGTTGTAACTTCTTACAAGCACAGAAATGCTCCAAGAACCCAAGCAGATAACACCAGTGCAGGGAGCCTCCTGCCAGCCCTGTTCCATCCCAGCAGACTGCAGGCAGCTTGCTGCTCTCTACGTTCCTTCAGCATGTGCAGAGGAACTTTCCTGTTCTCACAACGCTGTGATGGTCTCTATCACTTGCTGCTAGAAATGGCAGTGGAGACTTTTCCATAAAACTACTTGAAAAATGCAGATTCCTTTCCCTTCTGTGTTGATGTGTATGCATGATGTGGCACGCCATTCAAGTAAATCTAGGTTTATTGACAGAGATACTGAGAGAAATGAATACATGTATGCACAGCCAAAACCAGATGAAAACAAAATTTTAAATTTGGAGGCAAGGACATTTATACCAAACACAGAGAAAACGCTGTAGTTTCTCTGATCTACTAGAAATATGACTCAAAAAATCAACAAACATTGACCACATACATAAACGTGTGACCTACACAGAATGCTTAAAAGTAATTGCTAAAGGATTTGTTGAGCAATTCAAAAAAAAAAAAAAAAAATTGTCAGGAGACGACTTGGTTGTGGGAAGAGGCACTTAATTCACTGCATGAATGACTCACAGTGAATTACTTGCATAACTCCACTCAAGGAAATCACTACTCTGCAAAAGTGCATACATGTTAAATCAACCAAAACACAGAGTGGTCCATATTCTTGGTACAATGCTGCCTTCCCGCTGGTACAGAATGAGGAAAAATGCCCTCAGTTGGGCAGGGAGAATGGAGAAATCCTCTTTTTTGGTATCCTTGCAATGTTTTCAAGAGACAGTTCAGCAGCGCTCACTTGCCTTATTCATGCTTGGCATTTATGTCAAAAAGAATATCCAGGCCTGTAATAGTCAAGAACAAGCTCTTGTTCACAATGAAACTTTGACTAATAAATATGAGGCTGCATTTCCCACCCAACTCAATTTAATGCTGTAAGATAATTATGGTCCTTTCCTGAAAAACAGAGAGCTCCATGAAGAAGGTCAGCTGGCATGAACACTAGCAAAATTTTCTTTCTTCAGGATACTCAGGATAAATAACTCACTCCTTTATTTGCTATCTGTGCTTGAACTGTGAGGTACAAAGCTTAGTGGAATTAAACAAAGGGAACTATTTTTCACTGTTACCCCCTACTGTAATTTCCCATAGTAAGTCTTCAAAAATGAAAAAAGAGCAAAAAGAGAAGAAAAAAAATGATTAAGAAATGCACCATAGCTCCTTTGTAAGCCTCATGAGCCTGACACAACTCACCAGCCATACTTCAGGCATCAAATTCAGATGTTAGAGCGATCAGGTGACACACATCCACTTGGCTGCAATATAGTGATTTAAGCTGTATGAACTGGGAGCATATGCTCTGGGTGTATTGAATGCAGAAATTTCAGCTAGTATTTCAGAGCCCTTGTACTAGGAGCTTTATTGATTCTATGAAAAGCTTGGTCTATATGGAGACTCACTACCTGTATGTTGATGGAGGAGCAGCCACCATAGGAACAAGTGGGCACAGAGAGCATCCCATCCAGAGCAGAGGTCCACGTGGTCGTGATGGTGCTCTGGGCAACAGCGTCCTTGAGGAGGCAGGAGAAGTGGGTTTGCTTTGATGGAGCTGCCCAACATATCAGGCACTGACTGCAAGACTGCAAATACCAGACCTGTGCGATGTGAGCTGCAGCCTGGGCCACCACCATCCCACTGGGGCAAGAGAGCAGGAGTGACCACAGCAAATGGACCCTGATGCCCAAGATCTCAGCTACACTAATGCGAGAGCCCTTACGCAAGCCCCAGCTCCTCCTGGTGTTTCTACTGACAATCGTTGAATAAAATGCGTAAATACTGCCTGGAACTGGGACCTGAATCTGGGATTTTCCTTTGTCCCAGTGCAAACAATCCACGACATTATTCACCCGTGGTGAATATTCCCATCAAAAAATCCTCAATATTATGTTTCAGTGATGCAGCAGGTGGAAAGATCCAAGCAGCTCAGGCTAAGGGAAGCCTACACCACCCATCTCCCACTTCTTGACAGTGTGCTCTTGATTCCAGGCAAATTTGGGAGTTAAGTGGTGCCAAGGTGCAGACAGTGAAAACCCCATTTCATATGTCAGAGTATGGCCCTGATTTTCTGTACATTAATACTGTTCCAAATCCACGGACCAGCTTTAAATGCTGAGTTTACGCAATTCATGCTTGTTTTGTGGGCAAAATCCTAAAACACATCTTTGGCTTTGTTGCTTAGCAGTTCTCTTTCAGGTAAGGAGACAACTTTCCCTCATCCACTTCTAAGAGAGATTTGCTACACAGGAATTTGGCACATATCACAAATGGCTTATGCTGTGACAACCTGAGCCAAATTCACTTAGAGGCAACTAATATAGCTGCACGGTGGTTGTGAGGTAGACTTTTGATAGAAACACAAGAAATTCTTAACACATACTCCATGTTATAGGACAGATAACTCATACTTCACCATGTCCTGGAAGTTGCTGCACTGCGGGATTATTGACACACAATGCATCCCATACTAAAAACCTGCATCCAAACAGCAGACTGAAGTACTTGAGACAGTCGGTAGATATACGAAGAAATTCTGCCATTTTCAAAAACAGTTTTAAAGTGTCTCAATAAACTAAGCAACAAACTCATCAGACAGAAGTACAGGACAGAGAGATGACAGAATATTTTGGAGTTGTGCTGCTAACCCACCTCGCTGCTGTGTTCATTAACCTTCCACCTTTTGCCTGTCCAGGTCAACTGAACTTGCTAGCTGCTTGAGGCAGAGACCATATCCTGGCTGCACTGGTGCAACTGCAGTGGTTCTTCTTTTGGAAAATCTATTTGCAATACGTTTTAGCAATTGAAGCAAAAAGCTTGATAATGTGATCTGAGATATTTCAGATTGGAGAGATGACTGGTAAAACCAAGCTGGCATCTATTACTCTGTGTTATACCTCCAAGTGGAGGATTTTCAGCTCCTTGGGTTAGCAATGCTACCAAGACGTGTTTGGAGATTTCAGACATGATCTGACTTAGCTCTACCCAGCATTTCTGCCTTCAAGCACACATTTGCAATGACAACAGACTTCTGCACGCTTCTGAGAAATGCCTTTTATTGTATAACAGCAGTTGTCATGTGAACGTCCACCAGAGAAATCATTCCATAGCAATACCAAAATAAAATTATTACACAAATGCAAGAACGGAACCAAATCAAACCAAAACCAGAGTTAACACGAGGAAGAAGCAGTGTGCTGTTATACAGTGTAAAACACACATAGAAAGCTGCATTCTTCTGCTGAAGGGTCAGATGTTCTTCACCATCATGGGAAAGAAGTAATTTCAACTCTTCCCTCCTCCTCCAAAAAAAAAACAGGCAAACTTTGAAGTGAGATATTTCAAAGACAGTTGCTTTTGTCCTCTTCTCATTCTTTTTGCAATCTTACTTCAAACATGTATTGGGAAGGCTAAAAGAACCTGCAATCAGCATTACTCTTCTTGGTCAGAAGGTCCTCTCTCTTCCAAAGGGCAGTATGAATAGTATCACAAAAGATTATGCCTATCTGGCAAATGGTTCAGTTCACCAAAGAGAATTTTGTCCTTAAAATAAGCAAATAAGCAAAGCATGAAATAACCTATCCTGGCTAACTGTTTCAAAGACAACATGTTTTGTTGGCTCCCAGTGGTTTTTTGAGAAGGGGTGGAGCAAAGACATTGCAAAACAAAAGTACAAAAAATAATTCTTGATATTAGAAGCATGGGTTGTTCCTAGATTTTTACATCAAAGAAACAACAGTTCTCTAACTGATGATTTTCAGTATTACTGTATAAAATTGTATTTATTAGAAATAAGACTCTGGAATACTTTAAGGCACCTCATGGTAAAGAAATATTTTAAAGGCCTGAATAACTCAGAACACAGAGTTCTTTTTCCAAGATCCCCAGGAAGGAATGTGACTTACAGTAACCTGCATTGCTATTTCCAAATAAAGCACTTTTCAAATAAAGCATTTTTCAAAGCGGAAGTTTATAATTCTTCAAATTTTTCCTTATAAGGAAACAAAACACTTTGCCAGAATGATAATTTATTCATTTAACAGACCAAGACTTTGACCAAAGGAAGGCCTTTTTTATCCCTGATCTGAGTTTCGCCATTCAGGTACATTACCCCTTTTTACTCAGCTGAAATTAAAAGGGTCAGTTGACCTTCATCAACAACTGAACAAAACTACTATCAACAAGAATACCAACAAAAGAATCTAAAAACCAATTTCCTGACTAAAATTTGTTACTTTGAATCAGAACGATGATATAATGCCAATGACAGACATGAATGACTATCGGTTGTTCTACTCAGCAATTTATGGGTTTCAGGTGTGATTGTAAAAAAATTGTTTTGTCTTAGACTGATACTTGATACCTTCAGCTAGTAGTGCCCTGCCAAAATATGTGAAGAAGCAGAATCAGCATTTTCAGAGATACCTAACATTTCTGTGCACATTCAAAAAGCTACAGTATCAAATTAATTCCAGCTTATAGACTGATAGCTGGATCTGTCAGGGTTTCATACCAGTGAGTCTGCAGCAGCCAACGTTTTGGAGCTCTGATCTGAAATATAACTTACCATAGATTCATTTCAGAGTGGAAATGAACTAAAACCGTAATTATACCCTTGGTTTACACATGCATATCTCCTTGGTTCTGATAAAAAATATAAACTCCATGGCCAGAAGAACATACTGTTCTCCTAGAGTATTTAAAAGTCTCTGCATTACTCTAAGAACTATTTAGAAATAAAAAGAACTCACTTTTGTAATACACTATTAGATTCTGAATATACCCACACTGATTAAAAAAAGAAGATAAACAAATGAGCTCAAGCTCCCGACTCCATGCACTGCCTTATTGGTCAGCTCACTCCAACTCTATTTTGCCCAACTACAACCAGGTCTCTCCAAGGCAAAGTTTGAGCAGAGTTTGGACATGGATCCATGGACCCTTGCCAAAAAGGCAGTTACAGACAAGACCATGTGAGGTTGAACTCTCCTCATGCTACAGTTTGCCAGTACTATCCCACGTGACTTTACACACGGAAGCACTTAGCATCTTCACATACCTGTGCAATGCAAACACTCTACTGAGCTGCAGAACATCCCTATCTTTATTTCAGACAACTTTAATGGAAAAGAAAATCACAACACACAAAATGATAATTGTGTGTCAAGACTTTAAATGGACTGTGTCAGGGGTTGTGAAATGCAGCAAGATTTTGAAAGATGGAAAGAAATCTACTGCTCGAGGATACCATGAAGGAGAAGAACTACAAGCCAGAGATTTTTATGTTTTACAGAAATGTTTTGTTATGCGGTTAATGGTTTTAAAATTAAGTTTTTGTATTAATGTTCCCTCAGAATGTTATAGACTTTATTCCTAATTTCTGATTGGCTGTTGTTTGCTGCATTGCAGTAGTTGCCATGTTTGTACTTGTTTGACCCCTGTTTTCCATATATGGTTATGCATCCTTCTTCTTATGCCCAATTTTGTATTACACCCCCCTACCTTTTCCCTTGTATATTAAACCCCACCCCTTTTCCCAGAATGTTCCACAGCTCCCTCTATAAAAGAGGGTGCTTTCCCTCCAATAGAGGCTCATTTTACTTCAACTCAAGCACTTGTGTGGACCCTTAACTAGCTAGTTTTAATTGCGATGTGCGATAGGACTGAGCCCAGAGAGGACCGAGAGCCAGCAGTAGAGAACAGTGGATGCGACTGGTGTGCTCTAAGAAGGATTTGCCATAAGCACTGCTTACACAAACCCATCTGTGCCACGTGGCTTTGGGGACCAGTAACTGCCCTTCACTGTGATACTTATCACTAGATGTAGTACAAGACTCATACAGCACATCACTGTGTGAAATTCAGTTTCACTGATCTCAGTGGAATTTGTTACAGTGTAAGCTGCTATACACTGCAAAAGAAGTATTAGGACTTGACAAAAAAAGGCTAGTGACAAGAGCATCTCATTCTGTAACTTCCTCCTAATGATGTAAGAGGATGTTACCACCAAAACCAGGTAACTGATGTTTGTTCCACCACCTCCAAAGCACCCCTGTGCCCTTTCTGCCAGGCTGGTGACACTGCAGGCAGAATCCCCTCCCCTCCTGGGATCTCACAACACGACTGAAAGTCCCAGTGCAGGGAAGATGCTGCAACATAGGAATGGGGATTTTGCCTCTCACCATCGGGCTGGGTCCTGAGCAGGAAAAAGTTCTTGTAGATGAGCGATTGTGCTGAGGCACAGGCTTTGGCATCAATTTGTTTGTCAATAAGGAGAGAGTAACTCTCTATTTGAGTAAATTATTTCCTGGTAGAACTGCTTGAAATGAGAAACATCTGTGCTTGCCTTACTTTTAGACCACTGGGCAAACATTGGGCACGTAACATTTGTCTGGCATTACAAAGGTAATAGCAAGCATCTTCAGTCTTTTCAAAAAAGCACAATGTTTTCCATGTCCTGAAGAGATCTGTTGTCTTTTAGTCTCTCCTGTGCCCTTTAAACAGCAAGATGAATAGATGCATTTTCTACTGGACCTCAAAGAGTAGCTCACTAGAGTTGAAAAAATCTGAAGTAGCACAGCACTTGCTTGATTTATATTTTAAACATGGGAATAGTGCCTTTGTGTTAAAGTGCTTTGCTGAATCAGGACATGACTTATGAATATTGAACCCTCCGCTCTCACTGCATTCCTCTCACTATCAGCAACACCCATTCCAAACTACAGGCTGTACTTTCCTACCTATTCTGGCAGGATGGTAACTTCAAACAGCTTAAGTTGAACAGAACCCCTGATGCAAAACTTTAAACATAGTAAGGTTACGTATTTTTAACATATATTCAATGAATTTGTTGTGTACCCTGCAGTAACAGCTTTGGCTTGAAGGCACAAATATTAAGGCACAATAAATGCAAATAATGTATACATTTCAATGTGTTGTGTTGAAGATAACTTTGTACTACACGGTATTTAGGTATAATGACATGTCATTCAAATGTTTCCTCAAGTTATTTTAATACCTTTTTCTCTTTGATAACCTGGATAAAAAAAGGAATGTATGTTAAATTATTTAAATACTTCTTCAGTGCAAATGTGGTAATTTTCTTCTAACGTATAGAAGATAGAGATTGATTTGTCAGCATTTGGATTTCAGCAAAATAAAACTCATATTTACACTCAGCTTGAGCAGCGTAATTTGAACTATTTATCAAAAAACTAAGTATAGAGTACTTTTTCTGTTATGAAAAAGTATTTTTGGCTTCTTCAAGTCTGTTTTCTAGCAACCTGCACAGCTACTTATGACAGGTAGAAAGACAGTTGCTCTAGACAACTATGTTGCAACACTGCCAAATCTGCTGTTTAGGCACAGCTGTCACAGTAAAGTGACACGGAAGAAATTTTGGTTTTGCCTGCTCTCAAAATATTTCTAAAAGAAAAAAAGGACACATTCCAATTATTTTAATAAGCTCCAAATATGCACCCTAGACTTGTTAGGTGTCCTGCACCTGTTTAAATAAAAGAGATCTCTACCACATAGCTTTCAAACAAAACCTGCATCTGCCTAATTTCCTTAGCAATACAAACATAATTAGTTGGAAAGTAAAACATATTGCACTGAAAATAAAGAAACAGGGACAGTAAAACTTTTTTTTCTCAGTATTAAATAGGAAGGATGTCCAGTGCAAAGAATCGCCCACTCCTTTCCTCTCCTGTTGACATTTGCCAACACCGCCACTGAGTTGGGATGATCTCAGGTTTACATTCCATAGAAAGTAGTTAAGGCCATTAGGAATCACAGTGCAGTTTCGGTTACACATAATCCTGAGGAAGAATCCAAGGAGGAGTCTGTGGCAAGCTGACCATTCTGAACAACTTCAGGGTAATTCTTACTGAAGTATACCTAGGAAAAATATAAGATTTTGTGAGCAACTATGCATCAAACACCTTACAGCTTCCAACAAAATTTGTGAAGATAAACACAGTAGAGATAAATATGTATCCTTAAGATATCCCATCAGGAACTTCAAGTTAGAGGCCTTCAGTAACTTTATATCACTGAAAAATTAGTAAAATTACTACATTATCTTGTATTATAAAAAAACATGAGAAAAATCCCACACAACCTGTAGATCCCCTCAAAAGCTGTTAATTCAGATAAATAGATATGTTTTATCGTGTTACATTAAACTGATAAGTAAAAAATCATTTTACTAGCTCAAAACATGGAGATAAATTAAAAACAGGATGACAAAGAAGCTGTGAAATCTTGTGTCTGCACAAGGGTTTCTCATTTTCACACATAAAATGAACACAATGGATTTGGATGTTAAAATCAGGTTGTAATCCCTATATTTTACAAACTATGATTGACAACCATTGAAATTTCGAAGTATATGTATGAAATATCCCAGCGTTTAATTTGTGCTGCAGAGCAGTTATAGGGCCTATAGAAATGTGATCTCTGGATAGCGAACCACAATAATGAAAGAAGAAGCAAAAGCTTTAACAATGACTCAACCAAGCAACTTCTCTAAAATGTAAGATGATACCAAATAATAGGACAGTTCTTTGCGAAGCCTTTGAGTTCCTGAATTCTACCAATTTCTAGCTCAACTAGAAGAGATACAGGTTTCCTGATAAATGTATAATCAGAACATAAAGGAAATGAAATGCTGTCAAGTTTCACTGTTCCACAATCATCAGTTTTTAGCAGCTGTATCATATCTCTGTTCCTTGACAGATGCGCATAACAAAATGAAATAATGTCAAGACTTGTGTGCTCTTATCTAAAAATGTGTTTGGGTGAAAAAGAACTTCAAATGCAATTTTTTTTTCAAAGAAGAATGTGAAAAGTTTTGTTTGAGTCTTTAAAAACAGAAAATACACTATCTTTCTGAAGCTGACACGTGTCACAAGTTAGGTATAGTCAGACTACTTTGAGTATAGCTTATGAAATATTTCTGCAATTTATATTTGAGAGTGTTGTCAACAAAGTTCAGCTTGTTTGATAATAATGTCCTTTTCATATACATGAATACAAGTGTAAGACACCCAGGATAAAAAAGAAATAGTCATTCCATAAAAACATTCCTGTAAGTACCACTGTCATCTTTTGTGCACACACACTAACACAAGATATATGCATCTTTACAAGTTTCAAAGACTATTAAAGTCTGATTTGAATCAACGGAAGAATTGGAAGTCCTGTTAAGAGCCATTCTTCAGTAACCAGTCACAATCAGATGCAATAGAGGAAGTTAATGAGGCTGCTGCCTGTACACATGCTACAGACAGCAGCCCCAGTTGTGTATTTTCATCCTATTCCTGGTTAAAAACATAAAACTTTGGCATACTTTTAATGCAGCTTTTGAATGTGATTTTTTTCTTAATGGAAAGCTAATGGAAAACCTTGGCACATTACTAGAGATGTAATGAAATGGCAGCTGCTTTTCAACTGTCTCATTGCAATTCTTCCCCTGAGCCCAATCCCTCAAGATATTAAATGCCCAAGTCTTTATACAAGTTTCTTCCACTGCCAAGAGAGCTTCAGCCTTTTAAAAAGTAATCACTGAAGTGAGATAACACCTAGTATTTTAATATTTACATATCTGTCACGGCTTTAAAATAAAATAATACAATCCTTATTTTTCCCTCAAAGTACTCAAAACCCGACTGACAGAAACTCAGCTCTATCCTGATGCCACTAAAGCCTGCAGAGTGGGGAGAACACACCAACTTCTGTTTATCTGAATAACTGAGCACTTTCAGTTTTTTCAACTGCTTGAAGACTGTTTCTCACTTTCCCACAGGATTTTTTCCTAGCAGCTTCCTGTAAACTGAGCAAAGATAAAAACAGTCTCACAGTGTTAAGCACAACTCCACTGCCATCAGGCTTAAGGGCTAGTTAATATATACTCAGTTGTCACCATTTTGAGCTGTGCCTGTGTTGTTTTCTTTGACATTTGCACAAAAAATGGGGATACTGAGCAACCAAAAGAGACATATAAATAACAATGTACAATGATGTTGGACCCATGCAGAAGCCTGAGCTAAGGTTGCAGCAACAGCTCAATCTTGCAATGCTTAGCTAAGATGCCCACGAGATTTTTTGCTTATGTTTCCTCAAATATGTCCAAGCCAGTCTTCCAATTTAAGATGTATGGTCTCTTCTCATTTGCATTTAAAGGCTACATGCAGAATACATACTGTTCCAGAAAACACATTTATCACCTTACTGAAAGAAGTTCTTGGTACAAGTTTGTTTTGTACAGGTCCAAATTGCAATAAATCAAGATTCAGATTCAAAATGCAAAAAATTAAATAATCATTGCCAAAGCATATCCACATTCCAAAACATTTTACTTAGCAACTCACTGTAATGTCTTTTGGAAAGTATGCATATATGTCATATTACCAGTTCTTGTTATGTGCAGCATAATGTTTTCCAAAAGCAGAAAAAAGCTGTTTGTAAAAACAGCTCTTAGTAACCACAGTAGGAATGTAGCAGACCAACAGCAATGCATGCAACAGACTTACTAGTTTAAAAAGAAAAGCCACTGCAATCAGCTCTTCTGACTAAGCAACTTCTCTGAAAGTACGCACGAAGCACAAGGGACAGCAACAACAAAAACCCTGAATTATCCAAGTCCTTCAAACAGAAAGAACTGTAACTCTGCTTCTGGGTAGCTGCTGACTGGAGATATAGTCTCTTGATTCCCATATTTTTGGGCCGAGTGTGGATAAGCACCATGCTTTGCATTCTTGGCAGATGCTAAAGCTTGTATCTGCCTTCTAGCCTGGGAGTTAGCAAACTTTTTCATCAAACCACATTTCAGCAAAGACTGGTTCCTGGATCTCTTCCCTTCCTGTACAAAATCACATAACATTGATGTGGCAACTGCAGATGACTATATGGGCAAGTAATGTCAAGCAATTATTTTTATACATTTTGAATTATCTTTGAATTCAATTGTGCAACTGGGGAGGGCTGCAGGGAAGGAAGGAGAGACAGCATGACATGGCTAAATTTCTACAGCTGGACAGCCTCACCTCTTGCCTTAGGAAGCTGGCCTTTACAGACAAACAACAGTCACATGAATTTGAAGCTATCCTTTTAAACATCACTTACATAACCTCCAGACTGTCATAAACCTGCAACAAAAAACATGGCTGACCCATTCCTTTCTACTAACAAAATATATGAAGTTATACTGCAGCAATGGAGAAGGACAACAGACTCATAACATATCTTGCTCAGGACAAAGCTGTTTCCTCAGTTCTGCCATTTGTGCCATACAAGAATTTACAGTGTATGCTCTTAGCTACAATGCTTGACTTGAAAAACTCCTGAAAAAATATTCCAAGAACATGAACAGACACAGAAATCTCTTCTATAATCTTTAAAAAGTCTAGTAAAACTAGCATCCAGACATGAGCATGCAGCCACTGTGACAGCACAATTTTTCCTTTTTTTTCCAACTTGCTGGAAATATGTTGATTTTCTACTGGAAAACAGTCAGGCACCTGCCATTTTGTTTCTTGCCTTTACGTGTTCCCTGTCTTCTGGTGTTTTGTTTGCCCAGCTAACAGTCTGGACTCTGTGTTCCCCTAGCACTGCTACACACATCCAGCACCTTGATGCAAGGAAAGCACAAAGGCTAAAGACCTTTGCCTCTCATCTGTAAAAGGCTCTATTAGGTTGCTACATGGTTAATACCAGTGCCTTACTTGAATGCCGAAAGTACAGTTACATGAGCATGAAGCAAACTGCAGCCAAACTGAATCTCATGTGAGGCAGTGCTGAAAGTTCACTGGCACTGAGAGAATTACAATCTTGCTCTGGACATCCTGTGTGGTAAATTATCAAGAAAAAAGAAAGCAAGCCAAAGCTAGTTAGAGTTCCTCAATCGCAGGTCATTTCTTTTATCTTCTTATCTCTGCTTCAGCTTTCCATCTGAAAAGTGGAGATGATATAGCCTCACCTCAAAGGCATATTATGAAAATTAATCCATTGATGTCTCTTAAACACTTTGATTGCCAGAGGAATGCTCACAATTACATTAATAATTCTGTACTCAGAGTAGGATTTGAATAGTAAGCAGTAAATCAGTCACAGAGCCTTGTAGGGAACGAGGAGGCAACAAAACATTCAACAGCTGTTTCTTAATTGAGCCCTGCTCCTCCAATGTGCAGAACAGGGCAAGGGTACAAGAATGAAGGAAGACAATACACAACAGTAGGAATGTGATCACAGTCTGAGACACCATAATATAATGCACAGGTACTGAACCCCAACTAAAATATGATGAGCCCTTTTGAAAATATACAAATAACAGATAAATGTTTGACTCTGCAGTCCTCGCATGTTTTTTTACAGGAAGTTCTCTTAGGATCAACACCCAGCACAGGTATGTCATATATTATTTACACTTATTGTTTTGTGTACATGCAAAAGGATCCAAGAAATCCAAACAATCTTTCAACTCAGGGTATATAAATAGACTTGTCATTTGGAAGTCTGTGTATATCCCACTGAAAATTATGGCTTGCCTTGCAAAACTGACAGATTCTTTAGTGGAAGGCTTACTGTAACACTGAATATGCCAACTTGAGATAAACAGACTAGAGAGACAAACTTAATGATCTCTTCTTTTAAAATTACCCGTTTTGCTGTTTCAATCAGAGAAGCCGCTTCAGTCTTGCCCACTTGTTGCACCATTTTATAAAACAAGCTGTCCTGTTCTTGCAGCAAAATGTAAGGTTCACCATATTCTTTCAGTCTTCCTGCATCTAAAACCTGTTAAATCAGCAGAAACCAATATATTAACATAAGAAAATTAAAAACTACATGTTAGAGTTTAAAAACCAAATGTAGGTGACTACAAGCAAGGGGGAAATGCATGCAATTCAGTGCTAGAGATGAATTTTGTACCTGAAAATGATATACATCCTCTTCAAACTAGTAAAGCACTTTCTCAGTTTAGAGACCTGTTGTACAATTTTAGAGTGCCCTACAGCTATTCCATCTATAGGAATCCAATGTAAAGTTATGCAGAATATGGAAATACAATGTTTGTGCAGCCAACAAAGCAGATTATAAGACTCATTGTGTAAGAAGGAAACAAAGAGGTCCAAAATGGGCTCTGAAGTAAACAGCTGTGGGTAAAAACCACGCACGAACCACCAAGACGGTTAAGGGAGAATAAGTAGGTCTTTTGAATTAGAGGAGGTGAAGATGTAATTAAAGAAAATGAGGGTGTTGCTGAAAAGATAAACAATTTCTTGCATCAGTTTTTGCCAACTACATATTAGAAAGATCCTTAACCTTGAACCTATTCTTTTTGCATAAGAAGAAATGAGATGCCATCATGGGCATAGGTACCCAGAAAGAGGAGAAAGAAGAAACAACAGAAACATTAAAAAGGCATTAAGTCAGCAAACCACAGAAGATATACAGTCAAAAATATCAGAAAAAAATTAGGAATAAGCTGATTGAACCTCTAAGAAAATATTCTCACATTAGTGACTCAATTTAAGACTGCATGATAGCAAATATTATGCTTACATTTTGAAAAGTCTTAAGGGATTAATTCAGGGAACTTTTAGACTGGTTTATTTATATCTTTTCAGATAAGACCAATTTAGTTAAAACAATCATTAAAACACAAGAAAAAGACACAGATCACAGGTAGAATTTGTTCTCTGTAGCTTTAGCAATCACAAATCTGATACAATTCATAATGCACAATAAGAAAACTAAAGGAGATATGGTTTACATGGATTTCCAGAAAGGTATCTGGTCTAACTAAATAGCTGTGCTACATGGGGCAAATCTTTTCAAGAACCTGGACAGAAACTGAGATTAGAAATAAACAGTACATTTTTCATTGTAGAAAACTGAACAGGTAGGAACCACATCATTCTGGCATGTGTGGTAGCTATATATGTGTTAGTCATCAGAAAAGGAGGTATCAGAGAAGTGACAAATCCATGAATGACATAAAAATGTGCAGGTAAGTCTAGGCCAGAGATTCAGATACTTAACTAACTTAAAAGAATGAGAAACACAATAGCAGGGAAAAGTCAATATTGACAAATGCAATGCACTCAAATACTTACCTGGCCTATAAATTAATGGTATTGACTCAAGAAAGAGACTTGGGTACTAGTCTACAAGTTCAGTACTTTAGGCAAAGAGGAGTCATGAAGTTCAAAAAAATTTATGTGAGAAAACAAAGTGATTCAGAAAATACTTTTGTTCTTATATAAATAAAAAAAATGAATACACATGGCACACTACTGACAAAAATATTACCACAAAAAAGGACTTCAAGGACTCATAACTCAAACCATAATTGTGGTGTACATACTTGTGAGGGGGGGAAAAAATGTAAAAAAAACGGAGCTGTTGATTTCAGGGAAGAAATTAATAAAAGGTATTATGAGGACAACTTCCAAAGTTTGCAAACTTCTGTCTGAAAGAAGAACCTCCAATAAGTTTGGAGATACACCCTAAGTCAAATGTGCCCTTTGCCTGCGTGGCAAACAAAGCATCCTGATGGCCAAGGGCCAGGCAGATCTCCAAGCAGCCTGGACCCTGGTTAGTGACAACACCCACGGTGACAAAGGACAGCTGACCTGATCCCTCTGCCTGCACCACTGTGAAAATAACATGCTGTGGCGTTTGCTCTGGACTTGTCTGACACCAGGGACGCAGCACCAGGGGAAAGGCACCCACTCCTTCCCGTCCAGTTCAGTTCAGTACATGGCATTTGAATGGAAAATAACTCAGCCAACAACAGCAGCATAATGACATCTAATTTTATAAATTGTATGCACAGAAACCTACAAAAAGATGCTTGCTGTTTTCAAAAGCTCGTAACTTAGAGCATCCAGCCTATACTATGATTTTCCTTTGCAAGTGATTTCCAGTACTGTTTGCTATTAGAGCTGAAGAAAGTGATCACAG
This sequence comes from Formicarius rufipectus, assembly GCA_013399695.1. Classification (NCBI taxonomy): domain Eukaryota; kingdom Metazoa; phylum Chordata; class Aves; order Passeriformes; family Formicariidae; genus Formicarius; species Formicarius rufipectus. The sequence continues at coordinate 458,382 of VXAU01002857.1, forward strand.
AAAAATGTTAAAATATTAGTAATATTGCACAGCACAATAGTGATTTAACATACAACAGCTGCAGGATTTCACCTGCAAAGGTATACTTGCACACATGTTTATTTTTCAGTGTACTTACTCCTGTTTAATCTAAATATTTAATGATAAATTACAAAGATAATTTTAATCACAATCTTTTCTACACCACAGTATGTCACAGTTAAGGACAGTTTCCTTAAAAATGCAACAAATTATCATATACAATTCCACATTTAAATCTATGTCACAGCACGGAACATCCCCGGTGCCTTCAGTAAGTAAAGATTTTTTTCAGCATAGCACTGCATTATGCAACCACTCCTTATGAAAGGAAACAAAAAAGCATCTTCATTAAATGTGTCTCTTAGAAGTAAAGAACTGCAATAGAAAAGCAGATGGTTTAAAAAAAATTATATTACTGCAGTATTGGAATTTTAGTATTTGTTTTGCAAATATCTGAAGCAATCACAAATACAATCTTTCCCATCCAGGGAACCTGGGAAAAAGGAAGATTTATTCTTCCTTGACAAGTTCTAAACAGCCAAGTCCAGAAGATGAACGGACAGAGCAAGCAGTTTCTGTCTAGAAAAACTCCATTCACATTTTAAACAAATCATTAACCTATTCATAGCCTTTCTTGAGGGATAAGAACAAATGTTATGAAAATAGAACTACTACAGGAAAACAAGCTGTATTACTTTCTTTAAAAATCTGAAATGAAAAATAAAGAAAAATTAAGAATGAAACCGAACAGACAATATAATTCCTACAAGTCACAAACACTCCATAAACCCTGCTCACCGAGGGAAAACACTTTCTACTACTAACTACTGTCATCTATGAAGACAATGGAGAAAATTTAAGCAGATTTACTTGGTAGTTATACATTTATATATTTATATATTTATTAAAAAGTGCTTAGACAAAGAGATAAGTACTCTTCTTTGAAGAAGTATGTGCTGATAAAATTTAAATAAATAAATAGGTACTTTGGCTAAGGCTTTGCATACTCTTACTCACTGACTCCAAGCCAAGTTAAAATCATTAGAACTTCAAAAAGCCAGCTAATCATTCAGGAAAAGTGGAATCTGGTGTTTACCAGCCACATATTTTCTGATCAGCTTGCAACGCTTATCACTGCACAATCCAACAGAATCGAACCCAGATGCACTCCAAGGCAGTTGTACCAGTGGAACTTGATACAGAAAAGCCAGAGAAGCTTGAAGCTGGTGAAATCAGATCAGCAGGGAGATTATGGAGGACACACACAGGAGCATTTGACTCTGAATCAGACTGGCATTTCATCATAGACTTTAATGCAGGTATTGAGAGGGATTTTGTACAAATCATGTGACTTTTCAGCTCTTCCTGACTTCTTATGAAACATGCCAAATAAAGGCTCATAATCATTCTGTGGGAGCTAACTGTCCGTGAAATATTTAGACCACCCATAGTAAAATAAAAACAAACACAGAAAAGCTATATAAACCTAGAGTGGTCACATATAAACCAGGGCCAGATTATCCAGGCTCTTGCACTGCCAGCTTCTTTTACCTTGCCTGCAGTGTTCTTGCCTTCAAAGTACCACCTTTATGAGTTCAACAGCATTTTCTCAAGTGAAAGAAGAGTAACAGTACAAAACTTACAAAATTGGCTGCTGGTGATCATGCAAAAGCACGCATGCAGGAAAACTTATTCAGTGGAATTTGCTCACCTCCGTGAGTAAGGTGGAACCACCCTTTACCTATAGCTATCCTCAAGCAGCAATCTAGAGACATCTTAAGTTCAAAGAGGGCTCAAATGATGCATTCTTCTTAAGTAAAATCCTTGCATGCCACCTAGTTCTAGTCCATCTAATGTTTCATCTTGGTTGAATAGACTGGCGTAGTGACTTCTCATCTGAGCTATGATCTTTCCAGAAGGATAGGCAACATGTCTGGTAGCAAACAGTATCGTTTTGAACAGCAGTTTGTTTAATATTTGAGGCACAGAACGACACAGAAAGAGCAAGATAAAAAATATGGCAGGGAAGGACAGAAGAACAGACAAGAAATATTTGATCTTGACTGACCTACAATGGCAAACATGAGAAGAGTATTAGCCATTTAAATGTGTTAACTCTAGCTAGTACAGAAGGAGTATTTACCTATGCCACAAAAATATTAGTGAACTAAATTTGGGTGAGATTTGACAACTACATTTTGCCTCAGCTATAACCTATCAGGGTACCTCCCCCCACCACTTTGCCTAGGTCACTCCCAAACCCCCCAAACTTCGCAGTATTTCCATTCCATAGCTTCACAGTTTAATGAATTAACCAACCAAAACAGGAAAACATAAGATGGTGAAAAAGAAACCAGAGATCCATTTCACAAAGAAAAGAGAGAAATGAAACAATGAACAATGAGGATACTACATCAAGATAATGCAGTTTCCAGTGGAGACCTAGGCAACAGATGATCACTGAAACTAATCTATATTGTTCTGTTGCACAGGACTTTGGAAAAGTAAGCACTCATTTTGTAAGTGAATTTTACAATCTAATTTGTGGCTTAATATATGTAAAAGAAGCGTCATTAGCCACAGAAAGAGTAAAAACAAGGGCCTTTAAAAATGCTATAACAAACACCAAATACTTACAGCTACCCATAGACACAAAAAAGAAAGTTTTAAATCCTGCATTTTCTAACTTTCAGCAACAAAAGCAGACAAACCAAGAGAACAATAGTTATAAAACATTCCGAGAAAAAAAAAAACAGTCCAAGGTTGGAAGAGTTCAGCAACAGACGAGGGGGGCATGGGAATTTATTTCAATTATTACTGAGGAATGACTAGCATTCTTATTCACGTTCATATTCACCATAAAGCCAGAGGGGAAATGGGACATTTAAGAGTTGATCATAAATGTTTTTATTTCCTATTCAAAAGGGAAATAATTCAAGCAAATTATCTCCTTGGGAATACATCTGATTTAATTTAGACTTGGAGAAGACATCACCAAACAACAAAATTATTATTGAAGTTCAAAACTCTGCTAGGAGTACAACTTTGAACAATGTTTTCCTCAGAGAGCATACATCAAGATGATCTTCAATAAAGTCCTGGGAAGAGGAGACTATTCAGGAGATGCTTCTGGTTACATCGTATTATAAGAAATATATTTACCCAAGACAATACAAAGCTTTGTGGGAGAGTCAACAGCCTGTGCTTCAGTTGGCATTAAGTTCAGATGCAAGCATATTCTGTCTCTTCCATCTCGTCATGGTTTGTCAAAACAGACCAGAAACACGTACATACTTCTCTGAAGAATCATTTATACATATCAACCCATCTAAACAGGTTGTGAACAGCGAAGAACATTGAGAAGGACACAAATACAATTCAGAAACCATTTGAAAGTTTGTTTTCATATTTTCTTTTTAAAGTGTCTGTGTGTCCGTCCCCCCCCCACCTTTTGAGTGCCTTAAAAAGTTAGGTAAGTTACAAGGATACTATACTTTTCAAGAGGTTAAGGAAAATTGTTGCAGATGATTGACTATGTCTCCTGGTTTTATCAGTTTCTCATAACAATGAACTTGTGGCTCAGCTGCCATGCACAGTCTCACCTTATCAGAAACCCTGCTCAGAGCACCACCCACCAGCATGACCTTTACTAGTTTGTTTATAAACAGTAATACAGTATTTCTGAGAGAGCAAAAATAAAAAGATATGTTAGCATTTCTACTATGGTCTAGATTCCATACCACTGTCTTCAATGAAACATAATCCGACCATCCTGTTCTTATACTGAAGGTAACACATTCACATACAAATGCCTGACAGAATGAGAAATCAAGGTTCATCAAACACTGGCTTCACTTCCTGCAGAAATTCAAATCCAGGTCTTTGTCTGAATGCTCTCAGCTGAAGTACTGCCTTAGTAATTAGTAGTTTTATTTAGGCAAAAGAATAATCTTGTTGGGCAACCCTTTTGAAATGGGAGCAGCTTTTAAGAACTCAGAGATGACAAGGTTCTGGAGGGGTGTGGCTTAAAACTGGAAAAGAGAATCAACAGTTTTAGTATATTTTCAAGATCACTGGGATTTTGATTCATTTTAGAGACAGCTGGGCCAGGTGTGATATTTACTACTGTGGTAGACACTTTTCAGCTGACAAGACTTGCTCTGATACACAACCATGGCACAGCTCAATATTTTATGCAAAATGTTGCCTAAACATCATTACAATATCTTTTCTTAATGGTAGAGATGCATACATTACTCAGCTTTGAAAGCAATGTTTTCACTGTTGATATTTGTGGAACTCAATTATTAAATTCCAAGAAAGAACATGGAAGGATCTGGTTTTCCCTTGTGGTTTGATAAATACCAACCTAGTTTCAGAAGACCTGGGAACAGTGGAAATGGCCTTTGCTCAGAATCAAAACAAAACTGACCATTTTTGAAAAATCATTTGCTAAATGCTCAGCTCTGTCAGAAACTCTGAAAATCTTGAGTTAACAAAGGAAAGGAGAAACCTAAGGGTTCTCAGGCTCTTTGCTTTCCATGCAGGTCCCCTTCCATGAGTACCCTTCCAAGGGACTCTGGTCCCACATCAGAGCTGGGATTTTTCTTAGGCTGAATAACAAAAATAGTGAATTTAGTTCTAATATTCCTTGGTCTATATTTTCAAGACAGAGGCTAAGTCAAAAAAGGAGTTTTATTAGGATTTTTTAGTTATTAGTGTTTGTTCCTTTTGAATAATGACAGCAAGTGCAGAAATATGAATGTAGCAATTTTACTGTAAATTATTTGTTTCAGATCCAGAAGGCACTTTTAAGGTTTTTATGAAGAATTAGACTGCTTAGTTGTAAAAATTTGGCATTCATTCTAGCTACTATAACCCATTAAGCTCCCTTTTTATTCTTAACAGAACAGACTTCAATAGCACAAGCATAATATCCAATAATATTTCACTATCCTCCAGATACTGGGCTAATAAAAGGTCAAATCCCCTTTCAGCTTTGTGTTACAGAACAAAGAAATGGCCATTGCAGTTGTCCTGCTATAGAATTTTGAAGGACTGAACAGAAGTTCTGAATGTAGTACTAATTACTCCTTATATCCATAGTTTCAGGTTCCATCATCCCAGGCTCCAAGAATTTTTACAGTCTCATCATATGAACTCTCTTAGCCTTCCTGAACACTTGAGGACCTGTATCTGACAGTGAGTAGCTCTCCACCAACACGGTCCCAAACATACCTACTTGAGAGAGTCAACGCTAGTGGTAGCACACACAGTTTTCACCAAGAACTGTCCCACAGCTAAGATTGCATTTTTCTGTATCTTGTGACTTACATAATCCCCTCTAACGGAATGTCAAGATTTATTGTAAAACACAATCATTATCCAGCAGTGATATTTAAATAAGTGGGGGAAAAAAAACCTACCAGAAGAAGAGTCAGTAGACCACAGCATTAATTACTTTAACTCAGTAGTTTAATACCACTACCTTCCTACATTCTCCACATCTCCATCTGAAGCTAGGCCACTGCAGCAAAAGCTCACCTAAAGGTGCCAGGACGGAGGCAGGAAACATGGTGCCTGATTTATGTTCATGGTAAATGCAACATCAGAAAAATGAGAATCACTGAATGAGGGAGGCTTACCATAAAGACGTGGGAAGTAATTTCCTACTGACCAAAAAACCAACTCAGGTCTGGCTGTGAAGTATACTGTATTGTTACCCTGAATATTACTCATTTCAGGATGCAACCACAACAGGTTTTCCCATAAATAAATCTCTTCCCATGATTCTCTCATCAAAAACTTCCTATTTGAATGACAGTTTTTAATTACTAGACCAAGTTCTGCTTGCATAAAGAGTTTCCATTTCAAAGAAGAATTGCACTGATATGAAAACTCTCTATGGAGAAACACCTTTGTCATTGGAAAATGCACAAGTTTTGACTACTCTGTGGCTTTCCTCTAGAGGTCACAGCATAGTATATACAGCAAACAACTGCATCTTGCCAGATGCATATACTTTACTTGCTATTGAACCCTATGTCCCTGGATGAGGCTCAATTTCTGTATGCCTGTGTTTTTCTCTCTGCAGAAACAGTTTCTAAAAGTATTTCTCAACCTGGAGAAGGAAGCAGAGAGGAGAGAGAGGAATTGGTGACAGGGATTTTATGAGATCCCACTGGAGCTCTTGGGAGTGGTGCCTCGGCTGCCCCAGGCTGCAGATGCAATTTACGTAAACTGCCCTTTTCCTTTAGACTGAGGATGGGACAGGGAAGCAGCTGTTCTGGTGGTGGGGAAGCTATGTGGAATGAGGACCCAATGTAACAAGCCTGAGCTGAGCTCCTGCCAGGATTTACCACCATGGAAGAGATAACTGCAGCATTCATCCTATCCTCACCCTCTGCCAGGGAGGAAAGTGCCTGCCTGTGCTAAAACGGGTACTGCTAGCACCTGATGGGAGGAGTTACAACTTGGTTTCTCCAAGTAATGAAGCAAAGGGAATGAGAAAGTGTCCTAGAAGATGCTGGAGCAGCACAGACTGAAGAAAAAAAAAAGAGCTTGAAAACCACTGGATTATAATTTTATGGTAGTATTATTTGATGGTCTGACTTAACAAGTCTTTCCAACTTTGGTTCCAAAGATTATATGGATACTTCCCTATCTCACCCAGGTGTTTGAAGTTTAATTAATTAATGTTTATAAAGAGCGTTACAATTTCCAGATGAAAGGTCCTATGCAAGTGCAATGTAGTATTACTCACTGAGGTGATTGGGTTAGAGAGTATCACATTACACAATACAGCTCTTCCCTCAGTGATTTTAAGCGTTTGAAGTTCTGATAAAATGTGTTTATCACTAAGACAGATATAATGGAAATACTCTTAAGGCGTGACCTGGATTATGAAAGCAAAGGTATGGTTTTGGGAATGGAATAAACGAGAATTAAAACAACTCCTGGGGCCAGATTTGTCTACAGTTGTGTAAAATATATTCTGTTCTTCCTTTTTTCCCCCTCTTCCAGTAGGCTTTTCTTCTCTTCTAAAATAGAACCGGTTATTACGACGGGTGTGAGCAGACATGCAACAGTTCACGTTCAGTTCCTATTTCCATACTCATCCAACTTGAAATTTTCTCATGACTTTCATAAAATTATTTTCTGCTCTCAATTTTATTTTTTTAATGTTTGGATTAACCCTAAAGGCACACTGTTTCTTTTTGGAAAGTTCTACTTTAACCAGTAATTAAACTGAATGAAATCAAAACCTTGTGGACAACACCAGGCTGCAGAGTGCAGTTAACACATTCAAGACAGGGTTGACATTCAAACCTATTAAGATCTAGACAGGCTAAAGGAATAGATCAGCATGGGACTCAATAATGGCAGATGCAAAGTCCTAAGTCTGGAATGGACCAACCCATTGCACCAGTACCAGCTGGCAAATAACTGCCTGAGGTGGTGTCCTGGCATTCAGTAAACTGGAGTCAAGCAGCACGCTATGGGCATCAACAGGTGTGCAGATCAAGGGAATTGCTTCATTTAGTGCTCATCAGATCAAATCTGGAATATGGTGACCAATTTGATCCCTCAGTACAAGAAAGAAGAAGGTGAATTTTAAGAAGTGGGAAATAGGATTACCACCATGTCCAGTGTACTGGAGCACTTGATCTGTGAGGAGAGGCTGATGGAGAAGGCGGTGTTCACCCTGGAGAACTGATGACTTCAGGGGACTTAACAACAACTTTCCCATATCTACCAAGAAGTTACTGAGAAGACAAAAGTAGGCTCTTGAGTGAATACACAATGGGAAAACAAGAAACAATTGCCATAAATGGAAGGGAGGATGTAAGGAAAAAAGATTTTATGGCACATAATTAAGCACTGGAGCCCGGAGAGATTGTGGAATCTCCAGTTTTCAAGGTTTTCAAGACCCAAATGAAAAAAGTCCTGAGTAACCCGATCTGAAATTAGTGCTGACCTGTACTGAGCAGGAGGTTCTTTTCAATCTGATTTAGTGGGAAGGGAGGAAAGCACTAGATTACGTATACTAGTTCAGGAATGGGCTTGGACTTTTGTGATTAAGAGTGTTGAACAAGCCTGCTCAAAATCTGTTTAAAAATAACTTTATTCATTATTAGTCAGAAGATAGTTAATATTCCAACTGCCAGGCTCTATCTTGGTTCTTCCTCTCTCATTTTCTAAAACTTACCACAACAGCAAACAACAGAGATTTGGAATGGCTTGATGAATGAAGGCAGTATTGCACCTAGAGATCTCAGGTAAAGGAGAAATAAAACCAGGATTTTTAATAATGCTGGCTAATGGAATAACAATGTGCTTTGTGCATTGCTGATTCTTAAAAAAGAATCTGCATCAAGTTAAATTTGTGTGTTACTAAAACATACTACTGACTAACCAAATCATACAACACCACTGAAAGCTTTCTTTAGTTGAGTCTTCTCAATTTTTGTGATAGTGAAGTAAAAAAAAATTCCATAAATGTTGTTTTCATTGTTAATAACCTTCATTAATTGTTAGACTTCTAAAGGAATATTCTTTTTCATGGCATTTTTAACATGATATTCTTCCAAAATTCTGCTATATTCCCACTAGGAGTTACATGCCTGACTAAACCAAGTAATTAAACTGTAACAAAAGCACACCTGCCATAACTCTGATTATTCTAAGTATGTGATTGTATTTTTGATTTGTTCCTAAACAGAATCAATAACTGCATAAGGATGTCAAGAAAACAGGTTCATTATGAAGTCACACGTCAGCTTCTTCCTTTTTTCTATCCTATGCTTCCCACCTTCCTCTTTTCTCAAGAAGGTACAGAAATCTGTAAGAAGATCAATATGAAGTAACATACAGAGATGAAAAATATTCAAGAATTACTACTGATTGCAGACTCAAAGACACATCTTCTTGCTATCTGTTCCTTAATACTCTGAAGAGGTCAAAGGCATTCCCAAGGGACTGTTAGACAATTAGGAAACTAGAAATCTTACTAGTGGTTAAACTGAAAAAACATAAGGGTAAGCATAATGTACAGACTCTACAAAACCGAATAGCTATGTAGCTGGCAATTATCCTGAGTAGTTTTGGGAAACAGGCAATTTCTAGGCTTTGCTCCAATGAATTTTGGCAAAAAAAACAACCAACAAACATAATTAATATATCATAAAACATTGCAACTTCATGATATTAAGGGTAAAACTAGGCAATCATCTTCATGGAAAGAGCATTTGGTGCATAACATGCTAATAGTAGTTAGTGAACCAAAGAAACCCCTTTGGACAGCTAACACATACAGCTATTAATTAGGTCACAGTTGTTTCCTTACAAATCTTTTGTTCACTTTAGTTATAGAAAACACCAACATATCCATTAAACCCATAGGGAGGCATTCAACAGTGAAGAAAATATTTATTTATTATATTTTAAATGCTGACAATTATATGACTACTTATGGCAGTTCTTCTGGTTTCTCTCTTTGTAAGTAAACTATAATCACCCAGCTCACAATCTATTCTCTCCTCAGAACACCACTCACCTCAGTACAAGCAATTGTTTCAACCACTGTAACTCATTATCAAAGATTTTAAAATTTTTTGAGCATCCAGTAAAAAAAAAAACATGGAAAGATTTACCAGGCTTCACTTTTGTAAAGCAAAAGTTGAAGAGGGTATTTTTTAAGGCTACCACCAAGAGGTCAAGGGTACCTTCTGCTTGAAGCCCAGTTAAACCTGAGTTGCACACAGCTTCCCACTATGTCAGTTACTTCATTAACTGGTTGTAAAGAAAATACTTGCAAAGAGCTCATATTCTTATTGCAGAAACTGGTAAAACTGCAGGTTATACATTTTTTCAAGGATACAAACCAGTCAGATTTTGCGAGAACCTAGAGAACATCACTGCCTTTATGAAAATAATCAGCAACTGTTTCCTAACTTTTATGTGTAAAAGAAATACACTGTGGGGCAAACAAGATAGAAGACAGGGTATATCATTGCTCTGTTTGGAATAAAGATGGCAGAGGTTGATGGATTGCTAGTGCTTCATCTTTTCTGTTTGAACCTCGCTTTAGAAAGCTGGCCATGTTCATTACCTCACCAGGCTAGTTCCACTTCTCCCATCACTACCTTTGCCGCAGGGCAGCTGCTGCCTCCTTACCTCCCTGTCTCCTGCTCCAGAACCTCCACCACTTCCTCCTCACACATCCCACACCTATGATTGTCACTGCCTTCCTCAGCCCACTGAGACTGAATTAATAAACCTGACCGAATCCAGCTAACTCTGTCCAGAACCTCCTGGGTGTGTCTTCACAGGCTGCTAGTACTGGCAGAGTTTATTGGCTCTGCTGCTGCACCTCACCTGCACTGGGTTCATGCTTTGTGGGTTGGAAAGCCAGAAAATGTAAGAAGTCTTTTCAGGTCATTAAGTCTAGAGTTTTATGAGTTGCTAATCATGGCACCAAGGATGAATAGGTTAACTAGGATAAGCCTAAAGTATGACCTAAACCACTACCCAATTTTGGATCAAAATTAAGAAGAGTCATAACATTATTCATCTTCAGGAAAAAAAAAATAAATTATGCAGTTAACTGTCTTACCATAATCCTATCACTGTCAATAATGGTGTTCAAGCGGTGTGCAATGGTCAGCACTGTGCAGTGAGCAAAGGTTTCACGGATCGTCTTTTGAATGAACTCATCTGTTCTGAAACACAGCAAAAGCAATGCAGACAAAAATAAGATGTTTGCATGGGTAACTGAATGGCAGGCAGGTTTTATGACTTCATCAAACATGACTGTATAGCAGGAAATGTGCTTATAAATTTATTACAGTGCCTCTTCCTGTTATATTAGCTGACTTGGAGACATATCATGAAACTTACTCCAAACTCTATCATCTAATATTTGATAAAGAAAGAGTTTCTTATTGCAAGTAGTGCAAGAGGCTTCATTTCAGGAGATTAATTCCCAAGGTTCTGATTAGAGAAAGAGAAAAATTCTCTGTATTCACGTAGCCCTACAGATTTCTACACCAAAAAAAGCCATTGTTATTATCTTTGAAGCTTTAGTTCGTGCAAGCAGTGAAGACAACTTGGTTAAAGTAAATAGCCTTCATTGTAACTCAACTAAAGAACAAACACAAGACAGCCTAGAACTAAGGTTCTTGATTTCAACTGCAAAACGGGATTAAGTAAAGCAGAGGTTGGTAAACTTAACTAGGGCTGGAATAGCTCAAGAAAGAAAACTTGGCATACTCTAAATCAAAAGCATTAACACACAAACCAAGGAAAGGGATAAAAGATTTCAAGTTAAAGAGTCTTAGTTTACTCTATGAATTAACCATCTAAGAAAGGGATACCAGAAGGATATACATAAGGCTTGCAAAGAATACAAACAAAGCTAGTGCACAGACACAAGTACACTATCACAAATAAGGCTGAGAACAGTGAAAAGGAAATAAAATTAAACTGAAAGATACTTAAGACACTAAGATGTCATTTAGCTGTATAAACAACCATCAAGGCAAACAAATTGGCTCTTATTCAAGTAACTAACTGTACAAGAGAAGCACTGACACCACCTAACTTACAACATACCAGTCAAACTTAAACATGGAAATCTAGATCTATAGTCCTCTCTGTAGTCAGTGAAAGAGGTGAGGCTTGGCTGGAAGGTGAACAGGAGAACCTGAATTAGGCAGCCATCAGGGTGACAAATGCCCTCTAGAGGCACCTGACAGCCCACAGTGCATAGGTAGCCCTAGCTCCCAATCTGAACATCAAACCAGGCCATGTGAATACTCACATCTTGCCTATCAGCCCACAAAAAAAAATGAATGTGGTGACAACAGAGAAAGAGGTAGAGAAACTAAAATTCTAGTCTAAGATGGCAGGATGGCACAAAGAACTCAAAATATACTGGGGTTAGCTGGACCAAAGAATCTCCAGCCTAGAAGTCAGGCACTTGAGGGCATGGCTCTAATTTTCAAGATTTCTATTAGAACATGAATTGGTTCTTTTATATATAATGAGTGGAGAATAATAAAATGCTGCACATACAGTTAAAACAAGACAAAAGAGATACCTTGATAAACTACTATATTTAGGCAGACATGTTGGTTGTGAACATTTGCTTGTAAAATCTTAATTCCTCATATTATTAGAAGCAATAGGAAAATAATAAAAAACCCACGTAAAATACATAGAACATGTCTTTCTTCTTCTAAGTATTATTTTTTTTAGAGAGAGGTAGTGCTCCACAGTGAATCTGTACACATGATAAATATCTGATATCACTTTGTGAATTACACAAAAATAATTGTTTTGATGTCACCATGTCAGGAGGCACTACTAATAAAAAGTGAACAGACATCTTTGAAAGAATGTAAGTTTCCATAGGAGAAAATACCAGCTCATGCTCTGAAGGAACACAACTTCTGTTACAAACTAAGTTGATGCAATCAGCATGACAAAGGAACAGACAGATCCCTGCTGATGACAGGAGGAATCATCAGGAAGAAGGAAGATATAAACAGTTAAGTAAGAATTCCTAGGCATGCTGGCTGTTATCTTCATCTGTGGACACAAACATTTAGTTCCATCATGAGCTTGTTCTGGGCCACAAACTGAGAAGGTTTGGTCCTTCTGCTCCTACTTCCTAAAAGAAGTTAATGGTGGGAAGCAGCCTCAAAAGGAGTTCCTCAGCTCCTTTTGAACCAAGGCCAGTATGCAATCAGGGAAAGCTACAGGAGGAGTAGTCAGGACAGAGCCAGGCTCTTTAGTTCTGTATGTTATCTCCTTCAGAAAAGGAAGTTGTTAATCATGTTCCACATCACAGCAATACCAGTGCTTTCACACCACTGTTAATGCATGTGTATTTTTTTGTTGTCTTCTCAGCAACACCTCAATAGCCTGACTACTCCCACCTTCAAAAGAAAGAAAAATAAGAAATCAGGGACATACCTGAAAACATTCTCTATAGAAGAGCCTTATAAAGGCAGCAGGATGTATTCTCTGCAATGGTTAAAACAGCAAAGTAGAAACAAATGGTTCAATACTCCTTAGAATTGTGTAAAGAAGGCCTTTTTCTTTCCTTATAGTCAAGTTCAAGGTGAAGCTTTCTGCAGAGCTACTACAAAACTGAGAGAATCAGAACTTGAAAACAACTTTTTAAAGAGCTGAAAATTATTTTTAGCTCAGGTTATTCCTACTAAAGTCTGAGAATGCCTCAGCCCTGAACATCCCTGTCCTCTGCATTCATTTATTAAAACTTCCTGTATTACATGTATTCTTTGTAACACTACCTGTTCCTACATTTACAATAAGAAACACATTTCTCATTCTTAGACAGATACTATCAAACTATTATGTTAAACAGGTATTTCTTGAATATAAGCTTATCCCTAATAAGAAACTGCTGGCCATATTGTGGGTGTGACAAATGTTCTAAAATGAGACTACAAAGTAATCAGAAACATACTTAACAGCTCCATCTTCAAATATCACAGTATAAAATCTCAGGCAGACGTGTCTGCTGACTGGCACTTGTCTAGATCCTCTCTAAGGCTCATGGTAGATCTTGGAGCATAGTTTTTGGGACAGCAGGCAGAAGCACCATCAGTAACCTCCAGGAGAATCTCAGGAAGAAGGTAGGAAAGGCAAGAAAATCTGAAAGACTACGATAAGCATCTGTATATAGAATAATGTGCTGACACAGTGGAGACTGTATCACATACCAATCAAAGCTAGAAAAGTACCAGAGGAAGCACCATTTCTGTTCTTTTTTTAAGCGCATAAATGTACCCCTTGGAGCAAGTGGCCAGGCAAGTGCCAAGTGATTTCATCACCCACCTCAGTAGATCAAACCCCATCATCTTTCAGGCACATTAAAAACCAAAGACACAACCCAAATGCCAAAACCAGGGCTGCTGAATGACAAAAGCTCAACCTAATCTGATTATATAAAAATGGGAACCACGATACTCCCTATTGCAAGGCACAGTACCATAAGAAAGCATGAAATAGTAGCTGTCCCACAGGCACCACAGGTTGAGGACCTAACACCAAGTTTCACAGCAACCCAAGATCTGGTGTAACCTGAATTAGTTGACTGCGTAAAAAGAAAACTATCTGAAGAGCAAGAATAAATATGATCTAAATGAGAAGCAACCAAGCTGCTGAAAGGAACACTGGATAAGTCATTATCTTCTGTCTAATGTTCTCCTGGGATTGCCCTAGAAGTATATCTTATACCACACAATTCCTGAGTGACTTCAGATAATTTCTCCAAAAGAGAAAGAATTACAGATAGCAGCTAGATGTAATAAAAGGTTAAACCTTACAAGGTTAAGCTGGCTAATGAACTGAACTTTGTGTAATGGCTGTTTTTACCAGACTCAACAAACAACCAATGTAAAAATGTGGCAGTGGTCTGGTCCCAGAAAGTTTTATCCTCTGTAAGCAGCAAAAATACAAGTTAATGCATAATACCACATTAGACAGCTCTGTAAGTTAAACAAGGTCAGTATTTTAAAAAAGTCACAGTTACTAACAATTCTGTTTCAGTGTATCACCAAAGCCACTACAGAAAGATTTTCAGCTCTTCTGCTCCAGATTTCACACAGTTCTCCAGAATAGTTCAACTACTTTAAAACAATTATTCTTCAGGGTGAGAATGGACCAAGAAGATTAAACCAAATTAAATTTAGTCTGTCAATTATCACATAAAACATGCAAGCAGTCTGACTTAGGGCAACCTTCTTTATGGCAACCTCCTTCTCCCCCTCACAAAAGTGCTGGCACACAGAGCCAGGTGATAGCTATGAGGAGCAAGGGGGGAAATGAGGGTGCATATGAGGGCTGGAACATATAAGAAGGAGGGAGAAAGACGAACTCCAAATTCCTTCCCTTCGCTCCCAGCAGCAGGTAAGAATGGCCTAGCTGAGCTGGATAAACATGGAGGGAGTCTCCTCAGCCCCTGGGGAAAGTACCATGCCCACTTCTCATTCTGCTGTCCCATCCATTGCCTCACATCACCTCACCCTTCCTTGTCTTCCTCCCATCCCCAATCCTGCCTTCTCACACTTGCTCCCAGGCTGAGCTGCAGAAGAGAAAAGGTGGCAGCAGAAGCTGAAGCAAAGAGATCAAGAGCCAGAAAAACAAAAAAAGACACCAACTCCAGACCCAGCAGCAGCTCCCCATGGTTTCCTATCTCGGGTGCCTGATATGGTGCATGCTTGCCACCAGGCTAGAGACAAGGGTGCCAGCTATGGGGGTTGTGCATCAGAGCAGGGGGAGGTTTTCCTTACATGCCAAAAATGCCTCCCTAACTGCTCAGTTAGCAACCCACATCAGCATTTGCTGATGATCGTCCTATCAGACTGCACAGCTAAAAAATACTTGGCTCTAGTTATACCAACACATTAAGGAAAAGGTAATAATGACTGTAATGCAAACTGAATTCAAAGAAGAAGTTCCAAGTTATTATTTGTATTGTTATGCCTAGAGTTGATACAAACAAACATTTACCTGATTATAATATATATTGCTGCACACATTAATCAAGATCAATTAAATGGATAGTGCAAGTTGAGAACACACATGTGAGATGCCGAAATAGGGAGGATGAGTAAGACAGTATTAAATTTCCACAACTATGATTAATCACAGTTAACCTATCAGAGCTCAGCCAAAAATAAACTAATAGTAAAAAAGAGGGGAAAAAAAGAGAACCTCTGGGAAGGCAATGCATGTCTCTAAAGGTTTCAGAAATACACTGTCAGCTGAACTGCAAAGCTATCCTAGTGGCAGCACTTCTCCCCCAAGAAGATATTATAAAAATGAGTCACGCCCAGATGACACAGAAAATCCTTAATGCATCTGTTTGAGGGACTTGCTGTGTTATTGTCCTCTTTGGATTTTGAGTACTCCCTCAAGCCATAGTTTGTTGGAACTATATATTCAGCTCAGACTAATTGATGCAGTACGTTTGCAGTATTGTTTCCAAAGTATTTCCACCAGTGTTTCAAACGTTTCGAAAATTAACAGTGGGGGTACTTAGCTATTGGAACAATTTAACAAGAGTTGTCATTGAATTTTTTTCTATTGAGGTCGGATGTTCTTCTAGAAGTCCACTCTAATTCCAACAGGCACAAATTCAGGAAAATTCTGCTTGCCTGAGTTATACAAGACAAAATAATGAATGATAAATGAGCCCTTCCTGTAGATTTAAACATCTCCAAGTATGTTTTGTAATTACTGTGGTGTTCAGGACAGCTTACCTTCTGTCCTGTCCCTCTTTTATTTCTAACTTATTACATCAACATCTGAGCCATCTGAAAGGACGGTATTTCAGAACCAAAAGTATCCAGTTTTGCTTATAGCCATTTTTCACCTTTCTCATTTTAGGGGGTTTGGGGAGTGAGATGAATTATTTATTTTTTTGTTTCCAACAGACATGTCTTCCAGAAGACAACAGAACTCAACTTGTTTCATGGCTATTCTGAAGTTACAGAGATGCATTTCCAAGAATATTCTTGTCTTCTAATCTATGGCTGCAGGACAAATGAACTTTGACTAATTTCGCTGCTCTATGGAATGCACTGAAATTAAGGATATCTTGAGCATTTAGTTTATATCATCTGCTCCACAGCCAAAACCCAGTGGCTCCACTTTGAATGCTAAAATATGATGGTATCATTAACAACCTAAAAAGAGCAATACAAACTACATGAAATATAAAGCATTTAAGTTCATCTCTACAGTACAGATGAACATACTAGAAGAAAATCCAGATCATTTTAACATGACAGATTTTGGTTTTACCTTGGGTCCACATTTGCTGTTGCTTCATCGATGATAAGAATACGATTTTTTTTTAGAACTGCTCTGGCAAGACACACCAGCTGTCTCTGACCAACACTAAAATTAGAACCAGATTCTGCCAGCTGCGTCTCCATTTTATTAGGCAGATCTTCCACAACCTCCTTCAGTTGCACCTGTTGACATGTCAACATTCTGTAGGATGAGTAAGTCTCTTTTAAATCACCTATTGTGTGTCTGATGACACAACAATAAGTATGCAAGGTTTGCCTTTTATATTCTGACACAAAATGAGTAAGTGCCAAGTTGGATTACACACTATGTCAGTTATTAGAATTCTAAAAACATTAAAGCGTGTTGTTAAGAATCTATTAATGTTCATTAAAACTAAGATATGAATCAAAATATAACCAAAGCATCATCCCACAAGGATAATTTTTTCATAAATGGCTTATATAACAATATACAAGTCTACACACACATGCACAAACACACAGATACAAATGCGCGTATGACAGTCTACCTTTTTTCATCAACAGCTATACTCTTATCAAACCTGATGAAAACATCTAAAACCTAACACACACAAGCACTGTAATGCTATTATTTGGATTGTAAATATCAGATGTACATAATTAGATTTATTAAGTTACCTCTTCCAAGGCATTCCACAGCTCTTCATCCGTGTATTCATTGAAAGGATCTAAATTTTTCCTCATAGTTCCAGTGAATAAAACAGGCTCCTATAACCCAGTAAAATGAGCATTCTATTATAAATACAAGTTTGATAATGCAATAGGTAATTTAATGATAATCAGAGCTAACCTATACACAACAACAGCACAGAAATATCCAACAACAAGCTATAATTTTTGAAATGCAAAAACGTATTTTACAATAGCATGCTTAAGGGGGATATGGGGGGGAGCCAAGTGCTCAACTGCTATGTACTACAATAATTTACCAAACAGGACAGGTCTGTTTGCAAATTGCTGTACACAGTTATGTCAGTACTTAAATGGGCATTTACATGCCACTGTTCTGATGCCACAAGCTATATATATACTTACATGAAATCACTGCTGTCCTCCTGGTATTGTTAACAAAACCCAACAGCTAGCACTGTCAATGAACTCACACTCTTAAATTACATTTGGGTAGTTGTGAAAACCTGTTTTTTAAGTACATAAACCAGAGATGAATAAAAGAGCTCTCTGATTTTCCTTCTCTACTTGACTGTGTTTTGGTTTTGGTTTTTTTTTTTCATTTTGTACCATAAGAGCCCTTCCATTTTACCAACAGGGCTATGAGGAACTGCTGTCACCATTTAAAACCTATGCCCATCGAAGTTAATCTATACTGCCACAGCATCAAAGCAAACTTACTTAAAACTGGAGCACTGCTGGGCAACACTCTCATTCAAAATACACCAGTGAGTCAAATCAGTTACCTTCTACCATCAGGTACCAATGCGCATTTACTTGTGGTCAAAGCAAGTTTTATTCTACCAATAACATATAATTAATCAAACTGGCACACATCAATTCACATTGAAAAATATAATATTTAAGAAGTGGAAAGACAAGTTTTGGTGCAGAACTCCTTAAGCAACAGATCAGTACTCACTCATGTGAGTTGCCAGACCTGAGTCATGCACTGACATGACTTTAGGGCTAAACTCATCTTAATACCACATATAAAGACAACAAGTCAAAAACTGTAATAGCTCTAATCATGAATGGAGACCATTCATCATGTTTTCAGCCTTTTTTAATCAGAGAAATTTTAGACAAAATCTTTTCTCTCTTTTCTTTTCTTTTCTACTAGGAAATAAAGCCTAACTTACACTGGATAACTTCAGCTTTCTTCGACATGAACCTCTGTTGTGACTTACTCCCCATCTAACCCCAGGAATGCCGAGCTCCAAAGTGCTGCAGCAAATCAAAACAGAACTCAGACTTTAACCCTTTTATTGTCTTTTTATTTCCTAATCATGTGAATGCTATAAAAGAACGAACAAAGGCAGAACATGCTATAAGCAACGTAAAAGTATATATACACTTCTTGATATAACATGCCAGTTATTTCACTGTAGCTGCTGCAAGAGCAATATGTCACTAAAAACCTGTTGAATGAAAAAAAAGTATTAAAAGCAAAACATTTCCAGGTTAAATAAGTTTTCCTCAAAGACATCTAGAAAGTAATTTTCTTAACAATACATATTTTACTACATCATCTGGTGTGTTTTTAAGGTATTGTTACATTTATTTTCCTTTTCAACCCATTTTTATAGGTTTGTGAAATTAGAGCTAAATCTATAAAGTGTTCGTAACTATTATAAAAGTCCTAACAACAGACATGCACTGCAACAGAAGATAAGAATATTTTTTAATTATCACTTCTGACACAGATTATTATTTAAAACACTCTGGTTTATGAGAGGAAAGTAATAAGACAAACCTGTAAATAATTGTTGTAAAAATGCTTGCAGTCAGAGAGGCAGACAACATTTGCATAGAAAAGATTTACAAACACAACCTTTACACAGTTCCATCCAAGGAAGCAATTAGAAGCCTAAGCACATTTTTATTTCTCCAGGTAGGTATTTAAACTTACACACAAGAAAACTTTAGTCTTGCCTCATCACTCTCTAAGAATGGTTCTGTTTAGCATGTTTAATATTGCAATTCTAATAAGCATCTCTCCTCTGGTTTCTCAGCTTCCCACATAATTACAAAGCTCTTTGCAGCAAAACAACTAACTGATGTTACACTGCTATTTCTATTACTGACACTACTATTAAAACAGTACAAATCAATGCCTATCATTTGGTTTACTGCAGTAGAAACTATTTCAAACCTTTTTCCTCTTCTTACTACCACCACTTCATAGTTTTGCATATTTTCAGTAGAAACAAGTCTTCCCTTATGTTGAAAACAAATGTTACCTGTTAGCCTCTGGACACTTGAAACCTTTTGGGCCAATGATGAAAACCTTAGATAAACTTGATAAAAATCCAAGAATTCCACTGGATTAAAACAGGTTTGAAACTATGCCAACAGACTTGTGTATGAAAAAACCTTCATGTATAAGTAAATGCAGTGAATTTTGAGCATTTGTATCAATCAACATGTAGAAACCATATCTGACCTGCACTTTTCCTGTCTCAATACCCTATTTTGTTCAACTGCCTTGAATTCTTAAAAACATAGAAATAACCCACAACAGCTAAGGTAAAGCTTTCAAAAAGCTGTAGACCTTGGATGCTGCTTTCAGAAGAAAAGAACGCTGCACACAAACAAAAAAACCAGAACTTAAATCCACATAAAGTTCTCTCTACATACAAAAGATGACTAGTTCCAGTGAGTACCTCCACTGTGCAATAACAGAGCCTTCAACATGCAGAAACAAAAGACATTCTGCATTAGGCAACAATCCAGTTGCTGGGGAAGTACCTATTTCTTTATTTATTTTTAAAATAGCAAACCTGTTTCTTTTCTTTGACTTCTTCAGGGAGAAAAAGAACAAAGGTAATCAAGAGTGGCTTAGAGCCACTGTTCATTATCATTTGTATCAGATCCTCAATTTAAAGAAAGTAATACATTCTGAATGCCATGCTGAAAACAAGCTAGCACACCTTCAGACAATAAGGCTGGTGTAAGCACTCTAAATACAGTTTCCATAATAAAGTACAGAGATCTGAGAAATAATGCTAAACATGGCAAACAAATTCCTCTGGTCTCCAGACTACTGTTCAGTCCACCTCTGGAATAGAGCAGATAGATGATTTTCAAAAAAACATGACTTCACATTTGCAGCCTATGAGCTTTTCCTTCTTCACCCCTCTCCAGTGGAGAATAAATGATCACAGAAGAGATGAGAGTTCTCATGAAATCGTAACCCACACAGAGTTTGCCTTCTGAAGTTTTAAGGTTATACGTAACCCTACCCTGATTCAATGTCTTATTTGAAAGTAAGACCATAAAAGGAGACCTGTGATCTACTGGACTTCTTTGAACATTCTTTCTTCTATTCCAGCATGAGCGATACAGGTATTCCCAACACTGTCTTAGTTGGTCTTTACTCCTCTACTGCAGCCTTTTCTGCATTCAGCTTCTAAAATTCACCAAATTTTTGTTTATAGATCATAAAGACAAACTCTTTCATCTGTTCCCCTGGTCTCTGCCTGTCCAACCTTCTGCCAATAATGCAAAAGCTGAGAGCTCACTTCCAGGTGGCACATCTGCTCTTTCTAGATCTAGCATCAGTCAGTTTGTACAGGGTTACACTAGAGAGGTGAAAGAGGTCCTTCAAACTTCAGGCAACACATCAGGCAGAAATCGCTGCAAAAGGTTTAAGTGACTCCAGAGGACTGCTAAAGATTGATACATACTTGTCAGATTTTTCTCTTCTCTTTCCCAGACTATAGGAGGACAGCATACTGCAAACACCTACACACAGATATTCCAGATGAACAGGCAGGGCACAAAACTAGTAAGAAAATGCTCCAGTCCCCAAAACGGATTCCATTAATCTTAAAATAATTAAGACCTGATCCAAGTAAGAATAATGCCTTGTAACAGCTTCTGTGTCTACTGCATATTGGGATGCAGGGGGAACGTATCCCAGCAAAGCGCTTTAAATACTACAGTATTATACTGAAAATGCTTATGGCAGACCAAGTCAATCTCCTACCTGAGGTATAATTGAAATTTTCTTCCGCAAGTCATGGAGTCCTAGCTCTGATGTCAAGTACTTGTCAATCCAAATCCTTCCTTCCGGTTCTGCCAAGCGAAAGAGGGCTGCTATCAGAGAGCTCTTCCCAGCTCCAGTTCTTCCCACTATTCCAACCTACAGAGCAAGCCAAGCCTGTACAATTAAACTGAGAGCTTTTCAGGATAAATTAATACGCCAAGCAACATTTTTACAACATCACAGGATTTATAGCAGAACAAGCACCAAATAAAACTTTGTTTAAATTAACATTCTTTTAACAGGAAAAACCCTCTCCCCCTAAATCAGTTCGGATTCAGGTGTCATTTGGATACACACAATTTCTTGGATCATATTCAAAGGCGAAAGATTTTCCCTTAATGTGTGGTGTTGTCTAAACAAGATAAAGTGGCTCAATGCATAGAGTAACATGATTCAAGGTTGGTAATTTTTACACTAAAACTGATTTGCTAGGTGATGTTAGGCAAATCATTTCAGACATGCATCTACTTCTCAACCCAAAAAAAGGGACTTCCATAATGCACTGTGGGAACAATCTATTCCCAATTTAAGTAATTGAGACTGACTTTGGTTAGATAGTTAAGGGTGAAGTACTTTAAAACAGCAGGATTATAAACTCTATTCATACTTCAGACATCTTCAACAAATAATCAAACTACAAGGCCATGTAAGCAAGCTGAAATTCCTTTCCAAACAGAAGAAATAGTGAATAATAACATCATAGAGACACAGGTGTCTATTTGTTCCCAAAGAAAAGTCAGAAGACATATGCAATGTGAAAAAACCCAAAGCTTTCAGAAAATATATGATGCAAAATATGAGATCGATAACTTTAATGACAAGGGGATAAGACCTGCAAATATTTTAATTTTTTTTTCTAATGTTGTCTTCAGCAAAGGATTCTTAGAGAAAACAATGCACAGTGATCAATTGCTTCAGGGAAAATAATGGGTGCAACCCTCTACAGAGATCTGCTCTGGCAGAATTTGTTATTTCCTGCACTCTGCTCTAATCACTGCATTTCCAGAAAGAAATCAACACACTGGAAAGGCTTCAGAGCAGAGCAACATAAAATTAATATGGGTTGGAGATACTGATTGGATGAGGAAGCATTTATGAGAATTAAACATATATAACATAGCCAGGCAAAGTGATTGGGGTGCAGAAAGAAGGAAGAAACATGAAAACCTTCATGAGCATACGTACAGACACCAGAGGGCAATTACCCACTGCCTGAGACTCAGATGTATGCAACAATGACTGCTGAAATGAAATTAAGGACACGAAACTGCAAAGAGCAAGGAGAAACTTTCAAACAGAGACACTAAGTTCAGACAAGACAGCAATGCCCATATTTGATAAAAGATACACAACACACTAAAAAAGTTTACTTCAAGGAGCAACTTATGCTGCATAATTTAAAAGGCATTTTCTATTTCTATCTTCCATTTCAACAATTTCAGCCAGCCATTCGTTATTGGACTATTGTATATAAACTAATTAACACTTCTACAGTGCTTATTATTAAAAAAACAGACTTAATGTAAGCAAATCTGTTAGAATAAATGATAAAATGTTGAGTATTCTAAATTTTATCAGTGAAACAATAGAAAAATAGTTCTGAACAGATAAACTACTGCTCAGAAAGAAAATGCTGAATGAAGAACAGAGTTGTGAAAACAAAAGTTCAATTGTTTCTCTGCAAATGTCAATGATACAAAGTATTGTATTAAAGATAGAAAGAAAAAGAACATAAAAAATACATTGATACTTAAAATAAAAATGCAGCTGCTCTGTATATTGTCAAAATTCCACTTTCAGTTTGGCATCAAATGAAAGGACTGTGCTCTTCAGTGTTTAGAAGAATCTATTTGTATCTTTGGTCCAACTGACTACAGGCTGCTGAAAATTGACATGAATTTGAAACAGTTCTCAGTATACACATTTGTTTGTTTTTTAAAACACTTCATTCTTCAATGGCCCATGTTCACAGCCAGTGCAAATACAGCAACAGTCTGCAAATGGAAGGCCCAGCCACCTAGCAGGAATCACATGGCCAGAATTTTGTTGCCTTATATAAGCCATGTGCATACACAGGAGTACACCTGCTACACTGGGCTCGTCAATACTGAAGTGTCATACTTCAAAGTAGAGCTGCAAAAAAGAAAAAGTGAGATTTACAGCGTATCAGCTATTCCACTGAAACTGCCCATGTCTTTGTTATCTCTCAGGCAACCTTCCTTTCGAGCTACGCTTTGAGAGCATTTACGTGAACAGCTGCCATGCTGTAAATCCCGACCCTCACCATCCTAACTTTTTCATGTAGCCCACAGAATTAGGATATACCAGGAAAAGGTACATTTAACAATAGTTTAGCCAATAAGCATTCATGGGCACCCTGAATCAAAGACAGAGATGTTTTAAACCCAATGTTACACAAGCAGACCTCTCCTGCTGCAGCTACAGTAGCAGAAGGGGTGAATCACTGACAGCTGCTAGCATAGCTCTTTGCATCTTCCTCGTCTGTCAGATTACACTACATTAGAAAAGATGGTTAAAGCAGAAGGTGCTTTCCAGCCTGGTCTGATTGTAGGGAAATACTGAATGCTGAGATAAGCAGATCAAGAGCCCTTAACCCACGAGGGATCTGCTAGCAATCATCTCCTTTGTTCTTCCTGTACCTACAGCTTCCCAAACTGGGCACGGGGATGTCAACAATAAAAACTACAATCACAGCAGAACCCTTAAACTCATCCTGCCAGTAGCACTGTAGCCACCAAAGTTCTCTGTAAGCCAGGGGCCTGAACAGGCATAAGAGCTCTCACTGACAGCCACATGGGCAGAATTCCTAGCAGATCTAAAAACCTGGTTCTGAGGAAGATGCTTCTCCATAATTAAAACCAATATAAGGAGCACAGGTGCATGGGAGATTGATTTTACACAGTGGCACTCTATTGCACTATTGTGCAAAACATCATAGAAAACAAACACAAAGTTCTTGGCAATAGTTTCAAGCTGGGCAACTTTAGGATGACAAAACCACAGCATAACTGCTCAGTAAAAATAAATACCCCCAGTCATCCTTCCCTCTCCTGGTACTGCCTCCACCAAGGATTGAGTCATATATTGCTAATATCTCTTGCTTTCATTATTTCTGTCTCTCACCAAGAAATGCAAAATTTCTTGTCTACTGTTACAATGGCATGACATGTGACAGTTAAGGAGATGGCCCGTATTTTTAACCCACACCTAACTCCATGAGATCATTTCCACGTAGAAAAGTTGGCCTGAATTTTTGCAACATGCATGCTATTAACAGGGTCCACTTGAGAAAAGAAACAGGGTTGGGCGCAAGTGAAAATGCATACTACAAATGAGGCCAGGGCAATCATGTGCAGAGTTGAATCAGCCTCCCAGGGAAGACATCCTAATCAGAAGAGTACAAATGTATTTGAAATGTAGCAAAGCACAAATTACCACTTCAGGGCTCTAATTTAAGGTTGTCTGTGGGGGAGACCTTGCCTGCAGCACTCTTTCAGGTGGGATACTGTCAAAACTGGAGAGGAGTCGTATTTGTAGGGGAGGAAGAGTTTTATTTCTATGTTTCTTTTGGCTAACAATCTAATTAATGGCAACAGTTAATTGGATTGGTAGCCGAAAGGAACTTAAATAAAATCCCAAATTCTAAAGGTATGCAACTGATTTGTATTTCTTTTCTCTTCCATTTGGGGCTCAGTGCAAAGGCATGTACATTCATTATTCAATTGTTTTTGCTCACCCTGTCTCTTCATTCTAATTATGTTCCCTCTACTGAATTCCGAATTTCCTAATGCAGCTCCCTTCGCTTTGGATTTGAACAAACATTTTGTGCTCAGTTGGTATTTTGAAATGTCCATCACTTTCTGAAGAATCACTGATTTTTTTAGAAAATTATCAGATATGTTTAATCCTTTGTTTTGACACACAGAAATATCACATTCCCAGATGCATTTATGCTACACTTACAGGAAATCAACAGGCTCTAACTATTATTAAATGTATATTAAATACGGCTACATGAAATTATTAAATAAGCTTATTTTGTAAAAGACCACTTACTATTTTCGTAACATCCATGTATTTTATAATGTATTTCTAGCACACAGCTTCCTGTCAATTTATCAACTTTGCTCAATGTCTGTGAATATCCAAAGATAACCATATACCTACCTTTTCTCTTGGTTTAATTGAAACAGACAAATGTCTTAAGACCAAAGGTCCATCTAGACTGTAAGTGAAGTTAACATTTTCAAATGCTATCATTCCTTGGTTAGGCCATTCCGGTGGTGGATGTTTGTTGGTCTCCCAAGGAGCTTCTTTTTCAAGTTCTGTGTATTCCATCACTCGTTCTACTGATATCATCTATGGGAGAACAAAGAAGACATATATACATGAACTTCATCCTTCTGCATATATTGCAGATATTGCATGCATATAAATGTGGGGTTTTTGACTATAAAGATTCAATGCAAATTATTCCACAGTTTTTCTTTTAAATACAGATAAGAGTATTTGGTGCCATTTGATATTCTCTACATAACTGAAAAAGTGGAAAGAATGCATCTCATGTTGTACTACAGACTCAAATCTATGATGATACATAAAACCATACATAAGCATTAAATTCTAATCAGTGGAATTAATTACAAATCTAAACACTTGAGAGCATTGTACAAACGCTTCTTGAGCTGTCAGGCTTGGTGCTGTGACCACTTCTCTGGGGAGCCTGTTCCAGTGCCAAATCACACTCTGGGTGAAGAAACTTTTCCTGTTAACCAACCTCAATCTCCCCTGACACAACTTCAGGTCATTTCCTTGGGTCTTGTCACTGGTCACTACAGAGAAGAAATCAGTGCCTGCCTCTCCTCTTCCCCTCACAAGGAAGTTGTAACTGCAATGAGGTCTCCCCTCAGTCTCCAGTTCTCCAGGATGAACAGACCAAGTGACCTCAGCTGCTCCTCATGTGTCTTCCCCTCACGGCCCTTTACCATCTTCATAGGTTTCCTTTGGACACTCTCTAAACAGCTTCATATTCTTCTCATTTTGTGGTGCACAAAACTGCATACAGAACTCAAGGTGAGGGTGCACAAGCACAGAGTAGAGTGGGGCAATCACTTCCCTTGACTGACTTGCAACAGACTAGAGAGGAAATTTTCTTGCGTCCCCCAAGTATAAAAATAAGGGATTTTTGGTGGATGTCCATTTGTGAAAGCAGTTGATGCGCTAATCATAGCTCCATAAAATGATCACCATTCTGCATAAAAGTCAGCTTAGTGAATGGCAAGCCTTTCTTCTCCAAAGTATTTCTAAATCACAGCCTCCAAGAGAGCAACTCCGTACGTAAGACAGTCCCACAGACACTTTCAAAACCTCCCAACTGGTATGAAAAAAACTGAAAGCTTCTTTCCCATTTCTCATCAGTCTGTCACTACTAGTTTATTCATGTGTGAAAAATGTGCTGAAGAAGCAATGTGCTAGCAAAAAAAAAAATCTAACATTATTACTATTAATTTTATTTGTTATTAAACATGGCTTTTTAAGTTCTACAGGACTACACGTATTTCCCGGACTATGCACAGCAACTTATAATTACAAATAACCTTCAGTTGTCAACACCACAGAAAAAAATCCCAGGTTTATGCTTAGCATGTTCTTTTAACAGTCTATTTTGCTTATGTATTAACTTAAGAAAGTAAATAGGCAAACTAGAACATGCTAGTAAATATAGTGATTTGGTAGATGTTTTATATTACATATTTTGGAAAACACACAACCTTCTCAGATGAATAGAAACGACTACTCTCAAATATGTGTTAATTTAGAATGGATTAGAAGATATAAGCCCTTTTGACAAAATAACAGGATCCCAAAAATGCAATGAGGGATATAAATACAATTTTAAAATGCAACAATAAAAAATTAAAAATATCAAATATGAAAAAAAACTTAAAATCTTCCTTATAGAGAGGAATCAATTTCTTGTAATTTGAACAAATTGCAATGCAGTTGTGTACACTACAATGAGACAGTCTTCCTTCTGCTGTAAAGGGTAATTATAAAGCCTCCCTTACTATGAATGGAGGAGGACAGTCCCTGGACACACTTCTTCTTAACTAATACTCAAAATCAGTCAGACAAATTATACCCTAGAATAAGCTAGTTTTCCTTACAGACTGTAGAGTAGTTCCTCAATTGCTTGCTAAGGTATTATCCAAAGTTAAATAAGAAGACTCATCCTTAAGCTTCATGTCACAAGGCCAAAGAGAAATCAAGACAGGAAAAGGAATAAATAAACATTACCAGGTTTTCAACTTCAGCACTTTGTCTCACACCCCACTGGAATGTTCCCATGAGGGTGATTGCATAGGACAGCGCCAAACCAACCTGTCCCGCATTCAGAGCTGCAGAAGAGAGGAAAAAGAGACTCAAATTGGTACATTGGTAACAACACAAAATCCTAGTTAAGTTACTTCCATGAGGTTCCTTACAGGATGGAAGCATCATAGCCAGAATTTTATTTGGTTACACAGTACTTGCTATCTGCACAATGAGTGGTACCCGGCAGAACAGCTACTTGCTGCATTTTTTTTTTTTGGTACATTTTGGAAACTGTCTATTTGAGAAAATAATGCCAATGCCCTGGCCTGGCATTTTATCTAAGGTTGTCTCAAGAGCATACTTACATAGCTTTTGTTGGGGTCAATCCCTATCTGGGTGAGCATTGGATAACTCTTCACTTTTTTTCTAAGGGAATTAGGTAAGTCCCTAAACCTAAGCAGAAAATTACAAAAAAAACTATTTCCAAAATAGTTACAAACATTTACATCAACTTTGTACTTTTGTAAGCAATCAGATAACGTAACAGGGTAGAATCTGAATTCTGTCTGCCATGATATTAAGTACGACTGTTCTCTGACTTATTTGAACTTTATCCTAACATAGTCCTATTGACTTCAAGAGAGCTATTCCTTA
This sequence comes from Formicarius rufipectus, assembly GCA_013399695.1. Taxonomy (NCBI): domain Eukaryota; kingdom Metazoa; phylum Chordata; class Aves; order Passeriformes; family Formicariidae; genus Formicarius; species Formicarius rufipectus. Next base: position 486,984 of record VXAU01002857.1, read on the forward strand.
TCCAGAGGCAAGGACACATTCAGGACCATTGTTTTGACTTGTCCTTTTGCATTCCACTAATATCAAACCTAGCTCAAAATTTGCAGTGCTGTGTAGCACGGAGTGTTCAAATTTTAAAACACACGTGCATATACAGAACTTATTCAAAGAAAAAAGAAAAGAAACAAAACTGGCAAATTAGCACTAATTTTCATGTCCAAGATAATTACTTCTTCCTTCATGTTTTAGATGACTATCTCATTTTAGTATATCTAACCCAATTACATCCTGGATGATGCATACCCTAATGACAGTTCATGAGTGACAGTGAATATAAAATGTATTATTACAAGGCAATTTTCTTTCTGGAACTGGCCTATCCCACTGATCCAGGATACAAGAAGAGCATCCCTAGGAACTTTAGTTTGCCTTTTGACCTACTGTGTCATGTGTAGAAAGGAAAAAGGTTGTTAAGAGGCAGCTCTGTGGGTGTTTCAGCATAAAAAGCAAAGCCCTGTAGGCCCAAAAAAGAAAGACAAAGGTGGGGAAAATGAAGAAGATTTATTTGTTGTTATTGCTCTGAAAGCCAGAACCTCAAAAGTGAAGACAACAGATCTGCCAGTTTGTTTGCACATTTGGGGATGATGATAGGTGCATGCCTCAGCCCAGAAGATGTCTGAACTGCCTCCAGTATTTGCAGGAAAGCAGATACAGCCCCAATGCCCTAGACTGAGGAAGAGATCATGATCTAGAAAGAAACATTTAACTTAATTACAGCCTTTAAACAATTAGAAACGGAAATCTAAGAAAAAGAATTAGACATTACTGTACATGGTAATTATTGGGTGAACTTTTTCTAACAGCTGTACTTACTCTTGGCGAGAAGCAGGGAACCAAAAGCAACCACTATAACAAAAACGGCACAGATGGCATCCAGGCGCACAGCAAACCACCTTGAGGTTGTCAAAAATAGAAACCAGGCCTCTAAAGTGTATTTTACAAAGACATAAGAACAGTGGATTATTAGAATACTAAGCAGTATAGTCATTACTAAATTACTTCATGATAATATTACAAGTTGTTAAAAAATTAACATCTTCAAGTGCATGTCTATGGACTGATGATGATTGGGATGTTGACCAGTTTTCCCGAAAGGGTCTGACTGTGTTTTCACACAATGGCAAACCACAGCTAGTATAACATACAGTAATTGGAAGAGAAAGAAAAACAGTCAAGGTGCTAAGTCACAGTCAAGCATGGTCTATTAATTTAAAACGGAAGCCTCTTCTGAACTCTAGGGGACTCAAGAGTCTTACGCTACAGAAGCACAACTACATTTACTGTAGCTGGACTAGAGTCTACAGGCTTTTAGCTAGAATATATCACAATACAACTGTCAAAGCCAAGCCTTTAGAAGGCAGCTGCACCTGGTTAAGCTCCTGTAAGAGCTACTCAATACAGCCAGTGTAGCTACAGAGCTATTCAAATGACTAGATGGACATATTTACTTTTGGGGAAGCTCACAGGTGGACATCACCACTGGGCACTCACATCCAGGTGTTCACAATTTGGTGCTAAATTCCCTTCCAGACAGATACACTATAGTACAAGATAAAGGAGACAGAGGAAAAGACATTGCAATACAGAAGGCAAAGTGTTCGCATTCAGGGCCCAAACCAGAAGTCAAGTAGCCATAACAAAGTAAGGCATTATTAACTGCTTAGGCTGCAGATGAATTGTTCCAGTTGCTATCAAGTCACTGCAGAAGGTTACCATTCCAAACCTTCCTGCACTGCTCACCATTATTCCATGTTAAAGATGAATGCAGTTTCAACTGTTAAAATGTTCCTTAGCCTAGTACCAGGAAAGACTCAAATTAAAAAAAAAATAAAAATCTCCCTTTTATAAAACAGAGAGGAAGCAAGTCTGGTTTTAAGACTGATCATCTTGGATAGCCAGATTACGGAGTGAATAAACCAATTCAGCCAACAGAAACTTCCCTGTAACTTCTGGAGGGCAGCAGAGGATGATAAGAGGCATCCAGGTAAGGTACAGAGCTAGTAACTTCTTAGTCCTGTTTATAACAACCCTAAATGCACATGCCTGACCACATGTTTAGCAGATGGCTGCATTAAACAAGACACTTGATATGGTCATACACCTGGGCACACAGAATGACCCAAGCAGGAGGGAGTGCTGCACCAAGTCACAAACCTAGTCTCAGAGATTGAATTAACCATGATCATTTATATAACTCCCTGAAACCCAGATGCCAAGTGGCCCAGTAAACAATTCACAACTGCTTCCTGGTGACATTAAAGATAATTTTTGGTTGAACAGTGTACTTGTAAGACCAGGAAATGGGACACTAGTGTTGTAGAATTTTTGTCTCCAAGGTTTTGCTCCACTGATCCTGTTGTCTGGGAAGGCGCCCTAAACTGCCAGCTTGAGATGGGTCATTCTGCAACTTCTCTATGTAAGTGGTGTCACTGTGCAAAAAGTAACAAATATGACAATATGGGGACTAACAAAGACTCATAGTATAACTTCTGAGGATTCGTGAGTTTTCTTAAAGAGATGGCCACCTGGAAGGAAACTTGGGTTTGATCAAATCACAGCATGTCTTTTAGATGTTTTTTTTTGTCTAGAATTTATTTAATACTGAATTCACAAGCATCCCTGAAAATGGTTCAAAGCAAGTGTCCTGTGTCTTAGGCTCAGGCCCAAACAGAAAGAGCCACAAGTGCTAAACAAAACAACTGCTGGTTGGAAGAGCCTTCTGCAATTCAGGAAAGAATTAAAAACACTTTAGGAGAATTAATACCCCAGGACTTCAACACTGAACTGATATGAAGGGTATCCTTTTACATCAGCTACTGCTTGCTCACATTTATTATCAAAGAACCATCCAGGGTGTGAAAGCAACTTCAGGAGATCTCAAGTTCAACCTCCTGCTCAAGCACAGTCAGCTCTAAGGTCAGATCATGTTGCTCCACGCCTTATGCAGCTTGAGTCTTGAAAAATCAACAGGGATGAAGCCAGCACAACGTCTCTGGGCAACCTGCTCCTCTTCTTGACTGTGCTCATGGTGAAGTTTTTCTTGTATTCAGGTTAAACCTCTCTTGATATAACTCATACCCATTGTGTTGCTCCTACCACTATGCACCCCAGCAAGGAGCCTATCTTTTTGTTGACATCCTTGCAGGTCTTGGAAGGCAGCTATTAAATACTCTGCAAGCTGCGAACTGAAAAAGCCCGATTTCCTCAGCTTCTCCCCACAGGGAGATCTCTTCTGTCAGTACAGTATCTTAGTGGCCTCCACACTGAGCTAACTCCAGTTTGGTAGAATGTTTCTTGTATCTGGGGGTCCAAAACTGGATGCGGTACTCCCAATGTGGGCTAACAAGTGCCAGAGGGGATAATCACTTCCCTCCTTCCACTGGCTATGCTCCTGTTAATACAGCACAGATGTTGGCTTGCTTTGCTTCCCAGGCACATTCCCAGGAATCCTCATATTCCCTACAAGGACAAAAACCACACACACACTAAGCAAGATGATGTACCCCAAATACTCTGGTCAGAAAGACACCAAGATGAAGCGTGCAGGTATACAACAGAGTGTGATTATAAGCACTGAAGTTGATCTCAAAAGCAGGTTTCTGATCCACCCAGGAGGGATGTTTTGATAGAGAGATGCATAAAATTGATTGGAAAACAGTGTTCCATAAATCTGAACCCAAAATATAAGAAAATATTTCTTATAAAGGTCGTGGTCCTCTTTGCATAGTGAAACTTTTATATGCAGCTATTGACTTAAGATTCTTTTAATACAAAACTAAAAACACAACTTTGACTTCTCTCACTATCATCTAATGTTACATTGATTTGGTCAGGCAGCTAGCAACTCAAAAATATTAAGAAATGGGAAATTCAAGTCTAGAGGTGCCTCCCCAGAAGATATATTATATCAGACACAGTTACTGGGCTCAACAAGAAAGTCAGTGTGCACAATTCTACAACCTGTGATAAACTACTTCAGAAAAGATCAACTCGTCTTACCTTTTAAGCCTATAAACTACAAAAAAAGCCACAGAATATACTTGTATATCTTATGACAAGGAAAATACACAATCTTACCTAACAAATTACAAAATTGTAAACTTGCATTCTGCTGCAACTTGAAAACATTTAATTGACAGAAGGTAAAGAATCACAGTGCAAGCCTGAATTATATTACTTATGCTTGCAGAATAGTAGTATTTTACACCTTCTGGTCATGTTAATATCATGTATTAGATTTAAACACTGAAAGCTGCTCAAAGTAAAAAATAAGTGAGATTTATGAAACTTTCACAAGATTATTTATATTAATAATCTCTGCCTCCTCCTAGCACTACTTAATATTAAATGCTTCTTAATACAGTTTGTTTCATTCTCCGATCTCCTTTTAAAGATGGAATGCAGGAAAACGTTTACAATAATTCTTTAAGTATTCTTATCAGGCCTACTTTCAAATGTTTGTCTTATACACTGTTTAAACGTATGTGTGAGAATCTCAAATTACACTGCAGCCTGAAGTAAACTCTCTAAATCTAGACAGATAATGTTTTTGTTCTAACAGAGAAATTTTACCCTGGAGAGACAAATGCACAGCTCCTACTGATTTTAATGCACATTATATACATGTCGCTAAGGGCATTAGATATTTCCCTCCTACAGTGCAAAGTATTTGATTTTTCATGTCAACTCATCACAAACCTGAGTGGAGGTCTTGGTGTGCATCAAATAATTTTTGAAATCTTTCCTCTGCTTTCAGAGCCCGAATAGTCCAAAGACCCTGGAGGGATGATGAGAGGTGGGAGAACACTGGACTTCGAGCTACAAAAGGGAAATAAGAGTAACTTAACAACAGCTGAAGCACAACACTTAATTCTTTTTGTACCACATTAATCTTTAATTCTACTACTTTATATTTAACCATACAAGTTACTCCATTGCATCCTTTTAGAATGAATATGCAGTATCTTTAACTAATGTCCTCTTACTCAACTAGAATCAGTCAGACAGCCAGGCAGACTAATTTATACAAAAGTGCCTGACATTTTTAACAATAGCTGTCATTGAAGAAATTCTTTGAGCTTTATTAATGACATTAGGCACCCAGGTTTGTTATTCATAATACTTAATAACTCGTATTATACTAAAGCTAAAGTCAGGCACAAGAGTCAGAAAAGGTAAGAAATACCATAAGTAAGTGCATGCAAGGTCCCAAAGACCAGCAGCTTAGCATGTTCTTAACTAACTTTATTTACAAATGGTTAAACTGACACACACAAGCTTTAACATTATGCAAAACTGGAGTTAAGCATGTAATTTGCAGTTGAGAACCAAGGCAATAAGGAAGTTATCTGCATAGCCAAAGGAAAAAAAATCTTTGATGGACTGTCTATAAAATACTAGCATTTCACATAATAATAAGCAGGGTTCAAACTGACATTAAGTCCCGCCAAACTACATACTTGTGGATTCTAGACGTTTAATATCTCTTGAAGTGTCTAAGAAATATCGCCGAAGAAAAATGAAAAGAATAAATAGTGGAATTAAGGGGATGAGTATCCAAGGAATCACTGCCACAGCCACAGCCACCACACCAAAAATCTGTAGAAGAGTCTGCAGCACAATAGAAACAAAATAAAAAATTCTTTGCCAGAAGAATTTAATTTAGAACAAGTACAAAACTATTCAACACACTACTGAAACAAATATTTAAACATAGCTACCAAATTCAAGAGCAGATGCATTGTATAATATGAGCAAGATCTATTTTAAAGCAACTTGGAAAATTTACAGTAATACCTAAATTTTTTAATTGTGCCATTTATTTGTTCTTTAAGAAATGTCTTTACAAAACAGGTTGACTGAACAATACTGTCTTTCTTTGTAGACTGTTTTGTGACTGCTATAACAAAGTAATAGATGATCAATGCAATAGCCAACTAACCTTTAATGGACCCAAGTTATCTGGTGACTCAAGGGTATGTTTTTTCACTCCTGGTAAAAAGAAATTGATGAAAGACTGACTTTCAACTTCAGCTGAAAGACCTGACAGCTGGAAGATTGACCTTCAACAGAGGCTTGCAATGTTTTCCTAAAAACACGTTTGTCCCATTTAGAAAGAAAATCTAGTATCAGAACAAGTGAGCCTTCTCAAAGGATTGCACTGGGAAACACTACAAGTAAGAAGAAAATGTTACACACTGCAAAAAGTGTAATAATTAAAGGCTAGTTTTACCAGGTTTACTAAAGAGTATGATGTGAACAGCTGGGGTTAAACCTGACTTTACTCTTAGAAAACTAGATATAATGTGGAAAGAGGTTTTATTGCTTATGACAGTGGACCCTGCCTTGACTTTCTGCATTCAGTCTCCTACTTCCTGCAGACCCCTTCATGTCCTTCATCAAACTTTCAGTTTGAATACACAACCATCATCTGCTCACAAATTTCTTTCAGAACACCAGCTGTGCATGTATTTATGTCAGGGTCCTTGTGTACAGTAATTAAGGTCTGTCAGTTTGATCCTTAAAAAGAGGGGGAAAAACCCCAACCCACAAGAAAATAAACCTATCCTGTACAAAAACCAGACAACTGAAATCCTAGCTCAGGACTAAATTCCAGTATTATTAACAAATTCATTAGAAATATTTTATAAGAAATTTTCATTTTACAGACTGTCGAGGAGTCACCTTCTTCATTATCACATACAATGCACAAGTGGATTCCAGCCAAATTTTGTAGCTACCTGATTTTTTGATCCCAAAAATTCATGGGTGACCACTGGGTGCCAAAAATGCATGTCTTGCAAGAAAAATGCCACCATCAATTTATCTGTGTGTTGAGTTTGGAAAAGTTAAACACCACATCAGCTGAGGTCAGACACCAGAGAGTTACCTGGGTTTTCAAACACTTTCAGTGGAAATACCTATGAAACACTGCATTTCCTGTTGCACTTCTGGTAGACCCCACACACATGCTCTGAAGCCAAAACTGAGCTCAACCTCTACCCCTAAGCTTGTGTTTTTCTCTTCGGGTTCCTCTGACTTTACACTAATTTCACCTGAACAAACAGCAAACCCACACACCTTACAGGTTATGACCGTATGAGTCAGCACAATTTAACTTCAGCTCTAGGCAAGGTCTTAGCTTGTAACAGATGACTTATGAGTATAAAAGCCTTGCATCTCACAGATCCTGAAAACACATTTTAGGGTCTCATAACTCTATTAAGGAAAATAGCTAGAGGGTAGGAGCTCTGGAGGAAGCTGCATTACCACTACAATGCTCATCTGTGAGTTAAGGTGTTGACAGAATTATATTGTTTGACCTTCTAGATACACACAGTAGATCACAAGCATTTTACCTAGATTTTATCAGGAGGAGGTAAGGTGGCAATGAGAGCACATGGTATTTCACCTGAATCAATTATGCACATTGCTATGTTAGCACAAAGCAAAACAAAGCACCCTGACTCCTCACCAGCACTGTCATCAGTCCTTCTCTACCTTCTACTTCTCTGGCATTCTTTAGAACCCTGTAAACATACTTCCTTTTTATTGTGGGGGGAGGAGAAAGGAAATAAAGATCCTGAACCTCCTACAAATTTGCTCCTGTCTAGATCCCCATGTTCCTCCATACTGCTCATTATCTCTGCCAAGCCTGTCAGCCATCCACATGCTGGCTAATTTCTAAAGGCTCCCTCACCTCCATCCTTATCAGCAGAGGCTGAATTCCATTCCTTTCTTCTGACAAACTCACTCCCAAATCTGCTTTATACACCTGCTGCCTTTCCCTTCTCCCCCATCACTTCCTCGACAGTCACAAAAAAGCCATTTCAGAGGTACATAGTCTCCTCATACCATCAGCCACGAATCTGAAGTGAAATGCTGAGGAAAACTGCTTCAAGGAAAAGAATTCTGAGTGAAATAAATGCTTCCTAATAAAAAAATAAAATGGCCAAACCAAAGTTTAAGTGATGATAATCTACAATATGTTGCAAAGTGCCGGTAGGGGTGGGAGTGAGAGTAAAACTATTAAGATCTAGCTCATGTAACCAAAGTCTTGCTATGGCAAAAGTACAGGGAAGGAAAAGATGGTTAGGATGACTAAAGTAAAAATGTGACACCGCCTTTGGAAGGAATTTTAGATGAGCCTGCACCACCTTATCATTATAAAAATTTATGATAGGGTGGATCAGTCGTGTGTGTGTTTCTTTTTCTTTTAAAAACCAAACCTGCATATAAATTAACTCTTAATGAAGTAGTCTGAAAGCCAGACACAACCATTTGCAGACTATAATCATGTAGTTACTGCGTGAGGTAAGGCAAAGGTTCTAGCTCCTGAGTTTCACAAGAGACAACCAACCTCTGTGGCTGGAGACTGCCCCAACTTTTAGTAGATTCACTGCATGCAAGCTGGAGGACTCAAGATAATCACCAGGCCAACAATAATGATAACATGAGTAGTCTGATGTCTCTCCTCTCTGGAGACAGGCAGTGAGGTAGGTGCTCAGTTTGTGCAGCAAAAAATGCTCAGGGACTGAGTTATCAAGACTTCACTCAGGAGAATCAGTTTACAATTGAAAACTGCACCAAAAGCCTAAACATGCAAGATTTTCCTACATAAAAGAAATATGGTCTACAAACCTGGAATCTTTTACTGTATTTCTTAATTTTAACATTCAAAATGTAATGACTGTGCAGAAAATAACAGTCAAATTAAAAAAAAAAAAAAAAAAAGAAGAAAACCCAGGAGTTGATGAATTACATTTTACAGCCATCTGCACAGTATTTGAAACGAGGCCACCTTGCACAAAAGACAACAGACATACAGGTTGCCAACACTAAAAAGACCTGGATGTTTCCAGGAAAAGACCATGGCTTCCAAATGGAGACATATTGTCCAATGTCCACCTTCAAACTTTCTTCTGTTTCCCTGGAGAAAGATCAATCTTCCACATACAGTCTGCACACAGTCTATCCCTAGAACACAGAACAGCATGTGCTATTTCTGCTGGAGTTATGCTCTTGCAAGAGTCCTGAGGAATTTCCCTCATGCTTTGGTCAGTCACTGCACTTACTGAGGCTTATTTTCCTTAAAAATATTCTCTTTTACTGGAACAATGATACCCTCCTATAACCCTCAGGGGAAATTAACATTCTGATCAACACATTCACTTGCAGAACATGCTTTCCCTTCATTGTCTGACAACCTACATATTCGTAATTCTTATAGGTGCTGAGAGTGATATCCTGGAATTTCTATCTCAAACAGGTCTTGATGTAGGAGTAACAGGTATTTCTGTACCACAGTCACAGAACAGTAAAGTATTTAATGCCAGATAAAGAAACTGCAACGAAAAAAACCCTAAAAATCTGAAAAAAAAACCCATGGTAATTACAAGCCATAAGCCATACATATATCACAAGCTGTAAGGTTTACCCTTTGTTACAGGAATTATACAATCCATGTAAGGTTAGAAATCTTATGACAAATTGTAAGCCATTCAAAGTAATGTATTAAGTTGATAGAACAAAAATGCAAAGCACAATTTTGAGTTCAAGATGTCTCATAAGCGTGTCTGTCTTTCCACCCCACAGATCATAGCTTGTCAATATCAGTTATACCCTGAGATCAGTATTTCAAGTTTGGCTTAAATACTTCTTTGAAAAAGGCATCAAGCCATCATGTAGAACCCCATTTTGAACCCCTCTGGTCTGCTGGCACTTTGCTCCACTGACTACTTAAGAGTCCTCTATCTTCTCTTACAAGTACCTAAAAATCTCCTCTCTTTTAACAAGCTCAAGTGTCAGATCTTTGAAGTCTTCCATTTTCTTCTGGTACTACAAAAATGAGGAGTACCCTGCAGTTGTGTGTCTAAGTTCCTAGTCTGACTTTCAATGCCAAGTCATCCACATGGCTTTGACAGTTAAGGCACAGGATGTACTAGGATAGGAACCACACTATTCTGGACTTGCAGATGCTGACTTGGTAGGATCTCTAATGAGTGAGTGGAGCCCAGAGATGAGATCTGAGACTTGGAAAGCTGAATGTGGGGGGCTACATGTGACCTACAGAGTGAAACTTGTGTCCTAGTTTGTAAGTTTAAAATGTCATGAATATAGTAGCAAAATTGTTTAGATGGGAGAAGACTTAAGATGATTGCCAAGACCACCACAAACCATGTCCTTAAGCATCACATCTACATATCTTTTAAATACCTCCAGTGATGGTGACTTGACAGGTTGGTGACTCTAACCTGTAAGTCTATACCTAGAGACCATATGGTTGATTATTTCTCTACAGTCCACTATTTACTAGATGCCCTCTGACTACAACAAAGCAAGCATCTGACCTCATCAAGCAGATATCTAGATTTTGATGACCGAATCTGCAGCCAAGTCCCACTCAAGAACTGCAGTGTTCCAGGACTAATTTTACCAATGTTTAATCAGAAGTCAAATATAGCTACCCAAGCCCCATTCCCAACTGCTACTCGATGGACCCCACTATGCACTCCCAAGGTCTATGTTAGCCCATGGAACTGCCATGAATCCACATTAATTTAATAACAGCAATAGAGCATGTTCTGGATTTCAAGTTCAAACCTTCACTGCATTAACTTAGGCCACTCTTAGGCTATGCTGTCTGAAGTAAAGCCAGATCAAGAAAATACAAAATCCTACTCTGTTTGTACTTGTTTGGCATCACCCTTACTCCTCCTCCCTTACGCCTGACTAAAGTTATTTTATTGTTGACTCTGCTAACAAACTGCATGCACAATCAATCCCTAACCCAATTCTGACATTTTCTTTATCTTTGAATGCTTTTTCCTTTAACATACTTTTTCAAACCAGAACGTTTGGACTGACTGTCCTGCAGCTCTGTTAAAGCACAACTTCACAAGTGGCTGGTTACACCGACACGCCAGAGGACAAGCTTTCCTGGAGAGATGACATTGCAATAAGAAGATCAGAACAATAAACATCTCACTCAGGCTAGCTCCACCCAGGGGAGCATACCAAACCACACTGTAGATTTTCTGCAGTTTTTCTCCTTTATTAAAAAAAAACAAACAAACAAAAAACAAACAAACAAACAAAAAACAAAACAAAAAAAAGAGAAACCTTTTACCTTTGTACTGTAATCCAAGTAAATAACTGTACTTAAAGCAGCCCAGCTGACATGACTAGTCTTGTCACCAAACTACTTTCTAAATAAAATGTATGGGTTTTCTTTGGCAATGGGTTATAAAAGGTACATATGGCTGTTTTTACTATTGTTTGCATCAAACTGTCAAGAACACATTTGTCTTCAGCAAAAATGCAATGAAGACTTATGAGGAGAGAAAATGTGGTACATACAATATTTAAAACATATCTCAGATGTTGTCCTTTTCTGAGGCAATCTAGGACAGGAATGACAGCTCTCAATCAGTGTTAATTCAGCTTTAGGAAACTGTACATCCATTTGAAAATTTGGAATTTAAAGACAAGACTACCAATTCACTGAAGGGGGAAAAAAAGACATAGCTGGAGAAGAAATGAAAATTGTAATTTCAGATAAACTGAATGAAAGAAAAAAGTAGGAACTAAATATTGCCAGCTCTAAAAGCTTCAAAAACAGTAAGCTTGTCTTATCTTCTGCAAGATGCTCTTTTCTCCTTTGAATGCTGTTATTTGCAATCAGTCAACATGAGGTTACCCAACTAAATCAGTATGTCACTGCAAATGGGCTGAATATATGTCAGATATAGCAGAAATGTATTCAAAATTCCTATTCACATCCTTCATGCTAGCACCTTCTACTTGTTCTCATCTCTGTAAGACAGTCTTTCTGAATCGTTGTTTTTCCAAGTAAACAAGCATATACTTAGGTCCTCAGGGCAAATGTTTTCTGTGCCACCAACATGCTCATTCATTTGACTTGGCATGCATTTTGTCATTAAGTGAGAGGGTTTAAAATTTGATTGAGGTCATGGTGAACTGTGTGCAATTGTTCTTTAACAAGTGACCTTAAAATAAAAAGGCTGATTTCTTTAATACACTGGCACTGCCACCACTCTGTTGTATTTAACAGCATCCTATCATCAGTAATCTCTTACCCTACAACAAGCGAGAGAAATATGCTCTTGGGGCACGCATGGTCAAGAGGCTTAACTATCTTATGCAGAACTTGACTCCAATAGCAGATTTCAAAAATCACAGCTCATACATTGTCTGAGACTTCCAGATATTGATGCTTTAGAAACAGATGCATAATCAAGCTCTGGACTTGGTGATTCTGACAGACACTCAAAATACTCATCCTTTAAAACTCCATCTTACATTCCTACAACACAGAGAGGTTGTTTTCCTTTTAATAATAAATTATCTTCACTCATTTAAGAAGTTAGTTGCCAGGGGCCTTCAGCCACCGTAATAAGTTACTTCCAGCTAACACAACTTTTCCGTGAAAAAGCAAGACTTTAACAGGGCCAAAATTACAGCCTCTACTTATGTATCTCCCACTGCATGTGGAAACCAATACTGTCACACACAAAATGACAGTGCCAACACCCATTCTTGTAAATGGCTGTGGACAATGTATTTTTCTATTTATAAGCAGTAAAAACTTGAGTATGACCTTTGATTTTTTTCAAGTGCTCTTCTTCTATTACACCTTGTGCCCCCTAGGCACTTCTGTACAGAAGTGTTCTCAGTGACTCTGAAAGCAAGGCACAACTTTGCAATGAGGATCTATATAAAAGTGGTAGATCTTCTTCATGAACTTACAAGGAGTTAGCTATAACTTTACTGTGCTCTCCCTATACAAATAATATAAAGAGTTAATATTCTGCTATTCAGCAGTGTGCTTCTCCTTTAAATAGTCCCTGGTTATACTCCTACTCTTATTTTCCCAAGGGAAGAAAGGTACACACAAAAAACCTATTCACATAAACTACAGTGGTCTTTGTACCAGGACAAATATGTTCCTGTGGAACACCTCAGATGCCAAGCACAATTTTACACGGTAGCTTGAGGAAACAGCATTAATCAGCGAGTATAGAACATGCATACACACATGCTTTGCTTTCTTGACAGCTCTTGCCAGAATCTTCCCGAAACACTACAGAAAAATGTCTGGCATCACTCAACACTCCCAGAGTTTCTCCTCAGGTAGCAGAACACATCCTTTTCCCATCATATTAATTTAGGGCGGCTGTGACTCCGATATCAACCACCACTGCCACATGTGGTCGCTTTGTTGGCTGTTCCCCTAGCTTCAAGATTCCCAGAGCAATGCATTCTTCTAACTCCTGTATCAGACGTGGATGTCAAATAACTGACATTTTTAAAGGAAATTAAAAGAATGCCGTGACAATCTCTTATTCCCTCCTACCTCTTAGAAGTCATTTCCACAATGCTTCCCCAGCTATATAAGCCCAAGACAGCCCCACTGAACACAGAGCCTTATGAAATGAAAACATTTGATTTAATAATGGGTATTAGTCTCTTTAGTACTGCTACAAATACTGCCACCTTTTGGGGCCTGCCCCAGCTCGTGTTACAGGCGTGGCTGCAGTGCCACGTTTGTGTCATTCAGTGGCAGAGAGGACAAGGCGAGGTCTTCCCCTGGTGCTCTGACCCACGTGGGCTCCCAGGATTTCTCAACAGCCTGATATTATTGCTTTTCNCAAATGGTCTATTTCCTACTTTGTTCTTTACTCATATGTTTAGCACTTTATCAGCAGAGGCTGATTCACCAATATTTGCTGTCAGTCTTATTCCACTTACAACCCTTCTAAAAGCAGATTTTATTTCAGTGTGATTATGGAATATATATATATATATATATATATATATATATACACACACACGCAGAGGACATCATTTAAAAATCAACAGCTTTCCCATTGCATCACCTGTAGTCAGGTTCTCAAACTCTCCCTGAATGGCATTTCCTATTGCTACTGTTTGAGAAAGACCACTGGACTAGACAGACCACTGCAGATATGCAAAAACTGCTTTTTAACCTGTCCTGGTTTTATTTTTCCTAACTTCCCCAGAGCTTTGCCACTCTGATAGGGCTATAAAACACTACTTTCCTATTCAAAATAAACTCTTGATTCATTATTTTTCAGTATTACATTATGCCCAGTGATCACTCAGTTCCAGGAAACTTAACAGTGGCCGGATGCTTTCAGCAACTGTATTTTAACTAATCAGCACCAGCCTCGCACCAGGACCATCAGGTTTCCCCCAGTTCAGCCATTCTCTGTGCATACACAACCCAGTAAGCAAAAAGAAACTTCTCTGGCACAGAATAAGATTATTTACTGTGGTAAATGCCTGCTCATTCCTGATTTGTTACAAATACACAGCAAACCATCAGGAAGACTTGTCAAAAGTTTATTTATCACAAAACATCAACAAGGCACACTTACTAATGGAAGTAACTGATAAAACGTCTGATCCCAAAATGCAGACTTTCTATCAGTGAGAAAAATGAAAAACTATTTTTCTAAGTATGACATTGTGTTTTACAGAAGGGTGGACAACTAAATTAGGTACCAAAGCCAGTAGTTTTAGAAGGGAAGAATTTCAACCCATTATTTTAGCACACGAGTAACTTTCATTGTAAGAGACCTGTGCTTATTTAAACATTAGATTTCAAAACCCATTACGAAAAACAGCAGGAAATAGAATTAGGGATATGACTATGGAAGAAAATGTAATCACTCAGCATCTTATTCTTCTATAGTGCAGGAAGAGATATTATTAAGCCCTTGAAGGAGCCTTTCTTAATACACTGACTTTTGTATTCTAAGAGTGTAATTCAAATGAATCAATTTTTTAAAATGATACAAAAATGATCTGTAACACTGATGTAACACAGAGAGGTGTAAGCTTCCCAAAGACACACAACATTCAGTTATCAGATGAACTCTCGTCTTTTGCTGTATAAAACTGCAGTTTCTACCTTTTGACAAACTAACCTGTCTGGAGTTTTCAGATCAGCTGCAGTATAGCTTGAGGAAAAAAAAAATCGTATGTTGTGCAGATGCACACATAACCCTGACAGCACATTTGTGTGACATGCAGTCTTCTTTTTTGCTGAAGATAATTCCTTGTCCCACACGTTTGTTTGGGCATAAATATGCATAATGACTTAACACACACATGTATCAGCTATATGGCTTAGAAATTCAACTTACCTCCAACTCTCTACAACCTTCTTGAATCAAAAGTGAAATCTCCAGTCCTTTTGCCGAGCAGTAAAATCGTAATTTGTTTGTACGCAGACATTGTCCTATCTATAGCGTATCAGTAGTTTAAGGCAATCTAGAAGATTTGTACTTATCACCATTTGGAAAAGGATTGTTACACTCTATGACTGACAGTGGAATTAAAATATTCGTAGCTACTGTGAAGTGTTAGAAATGTTAATGATGTTCAGAAGTCCTAAAAATAGCCATCAATTTGAGCTACAGATGTGAAAGCTTGCAGTAATGCTTAAAAAGTCAGGGAAGTATCTATAAACAATAATAAAAATTCCCACTTTGAGAGTAAAAATAGTAGTAGTGTGTGTATATGTATATATATATATTTAAAAAAAAGAAGAACCAAAAAGAAAACGAGATAACTGCAGAACTTAAGTCCACTTACATCAGAGTACGTCTTTGCTCTTCTTCACAGTAAGAAAAGCAAACAAGAAAATACCTTCCAAAATATATGAAGAGCCTCAGATAAACAGAATCCCTTTTTGGAACTTCTAAAATTTCCACCTTAACTGAAAGTGGGGAAATTTCCAAACCACACAGAACAGGGAGCACATCACTGAACCTTCATACAACCATCCTGCTTTTTAGTAGCTGAAAATGTATTGAAAGTAACCTGATAAAGAAAACAGGGGAGCCAATTTGGAGAAAAAAAATTATTTAAACCTGACTGATTTTTTATTTACAGGTTTCAGTCCAACATATCAAAATACTGCAAGAACAACTACCACTAAGCCTCAATCTGCCTCAAACAAAGTAAAGAACAGCAATAGCTTTGGCATAAATTATCTCCCACTGCTGGTCACCATCAACAAGACTAATTGGCTACTGAGATTTAACAATCAAGGCATTCAAGGACAAGGGAATGAAAAGTCAATAAAAAACTGCATTATTTAGACAAGTGTCTATGCTAAACTCACAGCTCCTGCATGTTGGTCTTGCAGAAAAATGCAACCCAAGGCTCCTCTTCCTCCACTACCTCCCACCTTTTTTTTTTTGTTTGCTTATTTGTCTTTAACAACACAGTGAGGTTTACTTCAAAGAAAATTGCAAAAATGAAAGCACATACAAATATCACTTGACCATAGAACAAGTTGGCGTGTTATTGTAAAGATCATTTTAACCTTTTCTGAAATTAGAACTCAAAAGAAACCAGTGAGAAACCAGTGAGAAAATATATCCCTCTATTATTTTTCTTTAGGTTTTAACCGGTCTTTCACTACACACTAGCCAGATGCACTGCAGTACGCAGTACTTGGGAAGGTACACTTAGAGCATCAGTTCCAGAGAGAAAAAGTTCTATAAGGTTTCAGTAGCCAAAGTGTCACCAGGCAACTGTTCTGGGTTTAATTTATTTATTTTTCATTTAAACCTCAGCACAGAAAAACTACCATGATTCAGCAGAAGGGAAACCAAAAGATGTCTCCAAGACACAAGTCTACGCTATGTACCAGCCTAAAGAGAATATGTTAACATTTAACACAGATCCTATCACTAGTTATTTTCTCACAGTGTATTCAGAATCAAATTTAAAATACATATATGCAAACATGCAGAAAGAACTATTCTTTAATTAATAAAAATGTCTCTTAAAACTCACATTTACACACATCCAAAACTTGGCCAAACTGGAAATAACAGCACAACAACCCCTCAGGAATCCTACCTCTCACAGAAAGCACAAAATAACAATGTCATTGTTAAACTAAAAGATTCTGGAATTCCTTCTACACACTTTCCTTGACATCTTCACACAATAAAATGCAGGGGTCAGTGGTACTGAAACAAGGAACGGCAGTTCCACTCTTGTGCACATACGAAAGCAAGTGACCCAAGCTATTATTCCAGTGTGAGGCACTTTTTGTTCCTAATATCCAGATGCAGCAGCTTTTTTTTCCCCCTTCTTTTTTTCTCTTTTTTTAAAGAAATGACTGTGGACACCTCCTTCACATTTTCCTATTCTTCACTATTTTCACTTCATAAAGCTGCAGTCAATGTGTTTTGTGTGTAGTGAGAAGGGAATGGCACATTCAGTGGTGGTCTCAGCCACAGCCTACATTGGTGGCTCAAGTAGTCTCAGGATTAGGTCTTTGTGTGTGATGAAAGGATATGAAAAGTCAGTTATTTAAACTCAGTCAAGCTGTTGATTTTGAGGAGGAAAAGGTTTTGCAATTCAGTTTTCCTCAATAAATCACTGGCCTTTTTCAAGGGCAGCTGCAGATAGTTCACATGTTCACAGTGTTCTCCAAAACCAAAACAGATCATTATTTTTTTACCCACCCTCAATCTAACGTAGGGCAAGAAATCAAAATGAAGGGGCCATCACATTAATTACTCGAATTCACTAGAAATTAAATTATAAAATCAACTCTGTTAACAAGTAATAAGATGACAGAAGAATTAGAAGGACAAGAAACTACAGAGAAAATCACCACTTTAAAATTCTCCAGAAAAACTCACAAAACCAAAAGAATGACCGAAATATATTTCACCATTCTATGTATTCAGTTAGTTTACAGATACAATTTTCAAGCAGAAGTTTAGCAGTTTGGGTACCCATCCTGCATCATATAAGACCACAGTTTAAAGTTTAAATTTTAAGCCTCTGCAGATCTACCTCAAGTCAAACTGAGATTCAGATACTAAAAGACAAGCCTTTGATGAGCTCTCAAAAATATAGCATCCAAAATACTGGCCACTTAAGAATATCTGGGCTAATGTGCATAAAACACTATGAAATATACTGGATTTTAAAATCCTTTTGTTCTACTCCTTGGCCGATCTTTTCCCCAATTAGTACACTGTGTTTTCTTAGTGCTGCATTGAACTAAGCATTCCTGTGCATTTTAATGATGACATTTTTTGTCCAGAGAAGTAGTGGATGTGTCATCCCTGGAAGTGTTCAAGGGCAGGTTGGATGAGGCTTTGAGCAACCTGGTCTGATAGAAGGTGTCTCTGCCTATGGCAGGGGTTGGAAATGGATGGTTTTTAAGGTCCCCTCCAACCCAAACCATTCTATGATTCTATGATTTTAAGCTATAAATCCAACATCTACCAGTGAAGTCCACATCAACAGAACCTTGCACTCCCATAGTGCCTAAGGCAGAAGGAAGCACACCAATTGGTTATAACACTGAGAAAATCAGCTGGTATTTTCAGAGGAGACTAAGAAAATTAAGCAACAAAATCCCAGTCATCTTAAATGGCACTTAAGTTCCTTAAGTCCCTTTTGACTTGGTCATAGGATGATCAAGTTTGTACCAGCCAAAGAAAACATTCATGCAATCATTTGCATTAGGTTAGCTCTTTGAGGGTCCTGTCAGGCCAGCCACTGATTCAACTAACAGATAAATAAAGCACATACAGCTAAAAGAAGTAGATGATTAAATCATCTTTGAATGTTTTAAAGCAGTGTAATGGCCTTCACACAAGTCATCATTTACCTGAGGATATTGTGACTTAGTTGGAAAGCACCTGCCAGAACCATATAACTTGGGTTAATAAAATGAAAGCAAGATGCAGAACTTGCAAATATGCAAGCTCACCAAAAAAATACACCATCTTCACCAAACAAGGTCATTCAGCTTTTTTTTTTTACTATCTCAATCAATTTAGAAACATTAATTACTGTTTGACTTTACAAACATATTTAGTGCCATACTTGGTAGAAATAGAAAGTGTCATAGTGAACAAAGCATTGCTTTCTGTTTTATTCATTAGAAGAGCAGGTATGGAACCTTATGGTCAGTCACTACAGAAGATAAGGCCCAGGCTTAGACTGCAGACTGTAAAGCTTATTTTTTACTTTAATGAGCTGTGAACTGGTCTGTAAATATAAAATAAAGATACCTTGATGGTTGAACCTTTGGTTTCTTTTCAGCTTCTACATTTCACATCTACCCAGAGAGTTCTGTTCAATAGCCATATAGTCAAACTTAGCCATAAATATGTTCTCATATGAGACAATTTTTATTTATAAACCCTGTGGATCCAGCAGTAATTCCCCCCAAAAACAGTCAACTGTATGAATATGAAATGTCTCATATGCTGCTAAAAGTTCCTAAGAGGAAAAAAATTGCTGTCTCCTAGTAAGAACTGCCCCTTCTGCCTCCAGTCTCAAGACAGATGTGCTATCTTCTGGTGCACTTCAAACCAAAGAAAGAAAAGATAGCAGGAAACTTAAAATGCAATGGGAGTTGCTACTTCAGGGGCTATTGCAAAACAACAGTTTTGTAAAATCTAACCAGGTTTTCAAAAGAATACACAAGGCCTATGCTTCTGTGTTTGCCACATACCTTTTATTTTTGCTTTAACAAATACATGTATAGTGACTATCCACTGTCCTGAAGAAAATTGACTCTTTCTTCTCCTTGACTCAATGAAACATGTAAAAAATTCAACTCTTTCAGTTCAAGGAATTAATTTTCATGCAGTACAGCTGTCTAGACTAATAATGCTCATTATGGCTGTAGTACAGTGTATAAATCTTATTAGGCACTCTAAAAAGAATATTACCAATTTTTAGCACTGCTTAAAAATCTGTACTCAGAGTAATTACAAAAGTCTTTTAACGACAGGACTGTACTTAATTATTTAATTATTGGTATTTAAATGGACTTATACCATAGTTTTTGGGTGTCCAATCACATTGTGTTTATTTGTGCTGGAATTATACACTCACTTGCCAATACAGTAAAAGGGTGGAATGCTTCACAATGATCCTAGCAATAACTCTGAAAACGACTACTTCTTCGATGCAAATCCGCTCAAGAAAAGCCTCTATACACAAAGTAAGATGAACCAGTTACTGCATTGTTTATTAAGTTTCACTTGATTCCTCCTGACAACCGTTTAAACAATGAATGTTGGGAAATGTCTCTCAAAGAATCAACAATAATGGATGGGATCAGAGCTTTTATATTCAGCTAATACTGTTTTTAGAAAGGAGAAAATATTTCTTCCTGAAGGGATTATAAGAAGTCTTATAAAAGACACCTGCAAACAAAACAAGTGACAAAAGATCTCTATCATAATTGATAACAGTTATCCTTTGTAAAAATCTGTGCTTTGTCAGAAATAAATATACCTTTGCTATTGAATTTCAAAAGACATCTACTAACCAACAAGCCTGCTGGTCAAGAACAGTAAGTTTTAGAAAACCTGCCAAGAAGGAAATGCTTTTTTCTTATGGATAGTTGTGCATTATTAATAAACAGTAAGATTCTACATTTTCTTTTTTGATACCAAATAGAACAAGCAAACATTAAAACATGGCATCTTTTTAATAGCATACTGGACTTGTAAAATCTACTTTATTTTTTGGAAAAGGAAAACTTTTCACTTAAACTTCAGTATTTGTCAAAGAATTCAATAGCCAATTTAAAAGAAACGCATAAATTAAGCAACATGAAGGAAAATGTTTACAAAACGCCATTTACAGTAGGAGCTTGAAAGAAGAAAACAATCACATCTTGAGAAACAGCCTTTACTCTTTCATTCCACACCAGTCAAGTTTTAGAAAGCACACCCTGTTTGAAGTGTCTATCCACTGGTAAAATAACCAGGTTTTCCAAACTGCTAGTAGGGGATTCAGTCCTCTGTATGTGACGTGCATATAGGTTAGATACTGTCTGAGCTTTCTTTGGAAGCAAATCACTTTGTTCTGTCAAAAATAAGACAGTACAGTTCTCAAGTCACTTTGCTTCAAGGTCTGCTCCCAAAAGGAAATATGGACAAGATCACACTAATTTTGGCTCTCTTGACTTTTGCAGACTTCTGCAACATTTTCCCAGGAAATTTTGCATCCTCAGACAACCCCACATGCCTTTAAACCACATGCCAGGGCATGCAAAACACCCACTCAGTTTCTTGCTATAAAAACACCATGCAAGTGGTCTTGCATCACAACTCTCACATTATTGTAAATGCACTGAACTAAGGGAAAAATTAATCATTTTATCTCAAGATCACAGGACCCAGAGTACACTGTGGTCATGACTAGTATGTAGTATGGACATACACAGTGCAGTCTGCTGCAAAGGGGACAAACCTATGCACATAAAAAACCCCTCTGGTCCAATGGGCAAGTACGCTATGCAGAAGAGATGGGTTTGACTTCATGAATGTAAACACTATACTAAGCTGTAGATGTAAACCCTACCCTAAGAGAAGAGGATAAGAACTGCAGGACAACTTCCAGTAGAAAAGAAAGCCACATATGTATAGTCTCAAGAGAGTTGAAATAAAGTAAGAAATTCTGTCTAATAACACAGCTAATGAGACTGAAGAAAACTTGAAATACGTACAAACAATAACAAATCAGCAGTTTTTAGAGAAATATGTTTATATGGCACTTTCAGGAAGAATTTGCCATGGCCTTAAATACCTATGAATTAAAAATCTTAATATTCACTATAAACAACTCCTTAACTCACAAAAAAAAACCCCAAATGTGTCAATTGATAGGCAAAATACATCACATTCCCATCTTCCCTAAAATGACATGGGGAATGTAATGCTTTGAAAAACAAACACACACCTCAGTTTCAACAACTGTTAAACCATAGAAAAGGCTTTATCTTAAGAAGTACTTTTACTAACTCCTTGGAGCAATTTCTTTTTCCTGTTTTCAAGAGTTCAGCAAGAAGAACATGATTAAACTGCTCAACCTGAAATGTCTTTGGGTTATTTTTAAAGAAGTCAAAAGCAAGTTTAGATTCTGAATAAGCTATCTCTAAGACACAAAGCAAAGTTAGCAGTACCACCATAAGAAACATTTCTGACTTGAATGTGACAAGTGTGATCCACCAAGTGAATCCAGATAATCTAGTATGTCTTTTTTTTATCTAATCTCCACAATTCTGAGTATTGTGATACATGTTATTTTCATACAGTGTGATCATTATTTTTGCAGATTTATCCTTCTGAAATTTTTTACAAGGATTAATAGCAACTGCAACAGAAAAATTACCTTGATGTCATAGATAATCCTTTATCATTTCACCATCATTAAAATCTCAATCCTTTGTCCATCATTCTTTTTTGCAGCAACTTATTCTACTTGTTCCTATTAAGGCTATTATATTCACCCTATTACTACTAATCTTTTCTTTGTAAATAGCCACACCTATTTTAATCCAAAATGGTGTGGTAAGCATTTGATTCTTTGTGGAAGTAGACATGTAATTAGGTTAATCTGTGCTATCTTTTCAAGTGAGCTGATTGTTTCTTTACTATGGACATATTTCTCATAACAGCAATAAGCTTGCCAGATTGCTTGGAGGCAAATCAGGAGCAATTTACCAAGCATGTAGCTACTATGAACTGAAATCTTGACATAATAGCAAGCTGTGTATAGCCACTCCTACCTGCCAGTTATTACTCATGTTAGCTTTTTACTGACATGTTAAATTTCAACCGCACCTTTCTTCCACAAACAAGTATTTCATTCAACTCAGCTACATCTGTAACAAACAGCTGATATTCACCAAAGCATACAGGCATCTAAACTCAGAATGCAGTGCAGAAGTCTTTGACATTAGCAACTGAATTACCTGCACGAAGTCCAAAAACGTCAATGGAAGCAAGTCATCCAGATGGCCAATATCTTTGGAGAAACGATTTAAGATTCTTCCTATAGAAACAGAATTGAAGGAGTAAAAAAAGGAAAGTAAACATAAACCTGAAAAGATCAAAATACCTTAAATGTGCCATGTTTTAGCATTTCAGAAAGAGTTAAAACAGTTGGAATCTGAAGATAAAAAGTCAATTTTTGAAACCACCATGAAAGGAAACTTTTACAACCACTGCAACATATTCTGAAGAAGAATACTTTTTACAAATGCCTTGTACTCAAACAGAAAACCTTTACTTACTAAACAGCTTGAAAAAAACGAAAATGAGCTTTGAAGATAAAATGTCACCACAATTAACAGGTGAATCCCATGAGCTTTTTATATGCTCAAAATGTACAGGTGAAAGTTCACAGTTAAGACAACAATGCAAGTTTCATCAAGTAACATCAGTCAGAATCTGCTCCTATCCTTGACTGAAACTCGCCAGTGCATATATGCCTCAGAAAGATCATCGTTGACTTAAATTATCTTTTTCAGCACTTCTGTTCTCACTCCGCAACCATTATGCATGGATTCAAATTGCAGGTATTTCTAAAATAAAATCTGAGATAGATTGGCATTCATGCAGCCTTACATTTATACTTATTCAAAACCTTGACAATACTGATCTTTATTCAGGCTAATAAAATGTTTTTTTAACTGCTGTCAGTGAAGCATTTACATTTCTCTATTTTCCAAAGTCCTACTTCAGTGAAAAAAAATCAGTTATATCAAGACTTCTTTAATAATTCAAGTCACAACACTGCCACCCATAAGTGGACTAGTATCTTTCTCTATTAATCAATATCTCTACTCACTAGGAAAGAAACTAAGCCAAGAATGGGAATCTGGTCTTTTCTAAGGTGTGTAATGCCTACGCATGTATTCACATTGCTTTGCTATCTGCATATATCTTGATTCAATTATTACTTCCAACTGGTACAAACACATTCACTGCACTGGCAACAAAAGACTTTTTTTTTTTTCCCTTTTCAAAGAGGCTCATTAAACTGAAAGCAGTTAAGTTTAAAGTTTCTATGGAGTGCGCTGGAGACGTAATTTAGAGATAAGAGATACCGAAGTCACTTCTATAGCAACCATCGTGCTAGTTTTCTGCTCACAGCTCTCTTGGAATCACAAATTTTGATGCATAGCATTAATTTCTTTTTTAAGGCAATTTCTGTTCTACACCAAACAATACACAAAAAAATCCTCTGCTCAGGTCTGGGACAAGACTTCAAGGAGAGATAGCGGTGGCAACAGGTTCTTCTGCAGCACTTTACTAAAAGCAGTTACTTAAGGCAGACAGCAGCAGAATTCATCACACTTTTAGGCTTTGTACACAGAGAGGAGGGGTATACAGCAGCACAACACTCAAGAAAGTCACTTTCATCTGTTTCTACTGGGAATGGCATGTGGGGATATTTCCTTCTATTTATTTCATATTGGGGTACATATATCAGAATGAAGTCAAAGGCAATTCTTTTTTTTTAAGTTTCCTTTTCCCCATGATTCCCCTATATGGAGACTGGCCATAGAAGAGTGATCTAGCATATGCTGCATACATGCTGTAGCTGAGACTTCTTAGTATCTCTAAATACCACATTCCAGATTATTTTCAAATGAACCAGGATCTCACTGGCAAAAAGAAAAATAATTCAAAGAGGTTAAGTACTTCTTTCTGACAGGGTTTTTCTTAGCAGTCTGTTCAGGAGGGGTAGATAAAGGGAACTAGATGGCCTAACAGATTGGCCTCACGGTATTAGAAATCTATTCATGGTTTTGTCACTTGTCTTCTGAGTGACTTCCCTTTATTTTGCAGAGCAAGGAACACAGCAAGGTGACAGTGCTAAGCCCCTCCATGAAAAGCTGGGAGACCCACCAATGACAAGTTGCATGCAAGGGCAAAGGATTATACCCATAGCAAGCAAACCCCACCTTAATTCAGCCTGGGAATCACCCTTCGCTTCTTAACCCCAAGTAAGTTTTATTTGTAGTGGTTTCAGACTTATATAAGAAGCTATAGCACACAGGCCGTCCCATGTGACACTTGCAGGAGGCAGCAAGGTCGTTCAGACTGGCTACTTTCCCTGACCATAGCACAGGTCAGGTTAGTGCTGGCACCTCCAGGAATCAAGCAAAGCCTTCACCACCTCCCTCATCCCATCCAAGCTTGTTTCTGGAAAAGTGCTGTGCTTATTCTCATTTTGTACAATATGGACCAGGCCTTAAGGGCTAGAAGAGACATGTCACTACAAAATGCTTGCTGTTCAAAGAGATTTAACTCTTCAGTCATTTCAGTTCTAGCAGTATATCTTGGAGTTTAGCAGTCATTTCCCTACTCTGTGAATTCTAGTGAAGATTCACCTGTTAATGTTGCCCACAGAGGAACTGGCAGATTTTGAGTCTGGGTTTTGGTTCTGGATTTTTTCAGCAATTGAGAGAACAGAAGAGAATACAGTACTTCAGTTGGAAGAGACCTACATCAATCATCTAGTCCAACTGCTTGACCACTTCAGGGTGGAACAGAAGTAACAACATGCTCCTAAGGGCATTGTCCCAATGACCCTCTTAAACACTCATGGGCTTGGGGTATTGAACACCTCTCTAGGAAGCGTGTTCCGGGCTTTGACCACCATTTTGGTAAAGAAATGCATCCTAGTGTCCAGTCTGAACCTCCCCTGGTGCAGCTCTGAACCATTCTCTATCCTGCATACCAGGGAGAAGAGATGAGCAGGAGGCTGTGATAAGCTCCAACCATTTCTTGAGAAAGTTTCAGTATTGCAATAGGGAGAGCCCTAGGCTGCAAGCATGATACAGATCTGTCCTAGTACTATTTAACCCCAAAAGTTGGCATAGAGATAAATGCGAGTTGCAGAATAATTGCATTCGAACTGCACACTAGGAGTGACTGCGGCAATGTTCTCCTCCACAGCAGTATTCCTTCCAGTGAAGTTCTTCAGGATCATGGTCATGAAAGAAAACTTAGCCCACCCAAGCTGTTCTCAGTAATCCCTGATTTTACTCTCTCTTCCATCTATCCACTAACCACCAACAGCTCCAGTTCCCATCGGTAATTATGCTGCTAATTTATTACCAAAACTGTACTTTTTTGCAACTGCCCTATGAAATTGTTAAGTATAACAGTGTTTCTACAGCCTCTGTTTTGACAGAGCTGTGAGCTGCACTAGAAAAGTGGAAATTAATCTGATGTTATCAATAAAACATGAAAACATCTTTTAATCTGCCTAATCATCTTTAAAATGTAACTACAGCAAATCTGTAAAATGACATGGAATAAAATCTGAGTGAGCAATAGAAACTGTATATGAAAAAGACAAACGTCTACAAGTGTCCACCTAATAAAGCAATTTAAACAGTGGTAACATGAATCAGCTGCTTCCCAAATAAAAAAAGTAGATCTCTGGTAGCAGAATGTAATTTTTTTTTTTTTTTCATTTTCAAGTTATTGAAAAAACTGGTCTATTTAGTGTTTGCACATAGGAATTCTGGAAAAGGACACCTGAAGTCATTCAGGCTAGGAAATACTTTGCTTCTTGCTAACAGGTCCACTTCTCCTGTAATGTTTATCCCATGACCATCAATGCTTTTCTACAGCTAAAACCAAGCGACAAAGCCATAAGTCTTCATTCTAATTTTGTCATTGTTGGTTTTCAATTCTATTACCTCAGTGACTGTGTAAGAGAAAACACAAGTCTGGAGATGTATTGCAGATCCTGTTCACACGGATATAACTGAACTGGCATTTTACTGAGAGTGTTGTCCACAGAAGGAAGCAAGGAAGTTCCTTCACTGTATAGCAGAGACAGCAACGCACCTCCAAGTAAATGTGCTCTGCTTTGGAAAAATCTACAGAATGCCCCATAGCCAATATGGTATTGCATTCAAAGCAACTGTTCTAAGGATGTCTACATGTACATGAGGTCTATTTCGCAGGGTATGGAGAAACAACTATCTCTGGAAACTGTCAACTGGAAACACAGTAAATCAGTGGTCTGCTTATGCATTATTAAGCATGCACGAGAAATTATTCCAGATACAAAAGTCAGGACTCAAAATACTTAAATTATGACTACAGTTTCTACTAGCATTTGCAAACCTAACTTTTGAGGATGGTTCTTCAGACTACAGAAACTGTTGCACCTGCTATTCAAGGTGCACAATTTACCTGTCCCCTCACCCCAAAACTTTTCTCTCCAAAACTTTAAATAGCCTTCTCTTCTAAACGTACAGACTATGAGCATCACCCTCCCACAATACTTCACATTTCCAAAAACCCAAATTCCTTAAGTAAGCATCTGAGATATAGATACATGCGAAGAAACAGTAATTCTTAGGTCTAGTCCAGTATTTCCAATTCACAAAAAAATTTAAGCTCACTTAATACCTACATCCTTTACTTACTCCAGTGAGTTTCAGTCTGAGCTTCAAAAGAAAACAAAGAAAATACTAAATACAAAACTTTTAAGTCGAAGCAAATGTCATGAAACCACTAACAAAAAAAAAGTCTTTTACGAAATCAAGAACTAAGTACGCCAGCGTTACAACAGCATCCAAATTGGTGAATATATTAATCACTCAGGCTTCCATATGGTGTGCAGTGTCAGTAGCAAGCTGCAAAAGAGGACGTGCTCTCTTCAGAAGTCCTATGTTTGTTTTTACATCAAATAACTTAATCAGAACACACACTGTTGTTAGATTTCTTCCAAAGTAATTAAATAACTATTCAATGCCAATTAATCACAGTTAAATAAGGGTCTGTCACCAAAGTGCTATGTACACATTTCAGACTATTTAATGGTCAAATACTTCACAGTATCAAAGTTAAATAATGATTCATTAAACCTCCTCCCCTACACAATAGTTGGGCTAAACTTGAAGTGAAAGAATCAGACCTCTTTTGTTCTCCATGAAAAAGACATCAAACATCAGCATGTGATATTCTTTTCTTCCTCGCTCTGTAAACTGCTTTAATTGCACGAATCGGAATGTGTTCAGGTGCTACATACCCACTTTGCTTCTGCAGGTGCCTACTGATACTTTGGAATAGATGTTCAAACCTATCATCCAAATAATGAAAACACTTGACAGTGTGCCACACCTACTTAAAATGTTTTTACATACTTTATGATGAAAGAAATATAATCCAAACTGAATCAACACTAAAGATGTAAACACCAGAAAAGGATTTCTTTTCTTAAACAAGAAACTAGGGTCCTCCATTGGAACACTCAAATGCCACCCGTATCATTCAATGTTGTGCAACCTAAGTTCCAAGGACCCTAAGAGCAGAGGTATATTATTTCTAAATGTGTTCAGCATTTCTAGTGTACTTTGTTGACCAGGGCATTCACTGAAATACTTCTGTGTAACACAACAGAGTAGGCAGATTGACTTTCTATACCTTGCAAAGAGTTTACAAAACCTTTATACCCACTTTCTTCATCACACATTGCAGAAATACCTTGTCGCTACTTCTCTAGTTCACTGATTTGCCTCTTTGGAAAAGAAAAAAGGGTTTAAGAGAAGAACCTTCTGTAGATAGAAAGGCTTTGACGCTTGTGTGTGTGTATGCGTGCGCGGGTGCACACTCTTGGAGTCTTCCTCCCGTCAGAGATCGGGCTAGTCCTCAATGCAGAGAAATTTTAATTGCATCACACTTTTTAGTTCAATATGCAAGTGTTAACAAATACTGCTTTGCATAGTAACCTAAACTCCACCATAGCAATTGGCCTAAATACCAATTTCCGTGTACTGCATTTAGCAGAGGAAAAAATAATCAAAATCTCTTAATATACTCTGAAACAGTGAAGCCAGAACACTCTCCCACTGCTCAGCCTCCATAAAGTAAGAAATTAAACATTATCTCCCACTCCTCACTGGAAACTGGTAGAAATCCATCTAAAGGCCACCTGTAGTACTAGAAGTGGATTCAAGAAGGTACTTAGTCATGGTATGATACCCTGAAATTAGCTCAGATGCCTAGAGCATGATGCTAAGAACATGGGTTTAATCCCTGCATGGGCCACTCACTTCAAGAGCTGGACTTGATCTTTGTGTGTGCCTTCCAACTTAGAATGTTCTGTGATTCTCTATGTAACAGAGCATAAGCAACCCCAGCTGGGATTGCACATATGATGGAAGGCATTCATGCCACAGAGATGTTCATCCAGACTAAGACAACTTTAATCCAGATGGATTCACGTCAGACAGCCCAAAGCACACATACTTCAGAGTCAGTGACTGCGCTCAGCAAGAAGCCCTCCATGCATCCCACCCTCTGGACAGCAGCAGTGTGCCAGCAAGCAGGCACCACTTGAGCAAGGGAGGCAGAGCACAGGCGCTGGTCACCACAGTGGCGTGTCATCACTGCACCCCAACAGACTCGAGCTAGCTCACCCTGAATGGAGAAAACCAGGCACTCCACAAGCTGAACTGCAGCTTGCAAAACCAAACTCATTTTAAATAAATGCATGGTGGTAAAATAATGCTCTCAATGTGGTGATAAAAGTGGTAATAAAAGCCTACTCAAAAGTAGCAATGACACAAATAGCTGCGCAGAACTGGGCACATTTAAACGCCCACCAATTTAACTACACAGAACGCACTTCCCATTCTGTCAGTGGTGCAAACTGGCAGCTCCCCACGTATACTGCTGTTAAGCTATGGCATTCAGCAACTGATAAGCCTTTACCCATGCTCAGTTCACACACATATGCTGAAGGAAAAAAAAAAAAAGTACTGCAACTACAAGCAGTCTGCAGTTTCATCAAAGCAATGACAAAGTGGATTGTCCATATCAAATGTTGGCAGGAAGCAGATATTACATCAACCTTGTAAAATACAACTATGAAATCAACAAAATAATTAAAGATGGATTACTGACTTTGAAAGGAATTGTAAGTTTTTGAAATATTTCTTCAGAAAGAAATCTGGAAATGCATCTCATGCATACCTGTCAATTACTGATCTTCTCTGGCTTTTCTTCCCTATTTCTACAAAGAAACACCAAATGGTCTGTTATCTTTTTTTAATATATGTTTAGCACCACATGTCCACACAAACTGCCATATACAGCATCACTGCTGTCTTCCCCACAGGCATCCTATAAATATAAATAAATTCTACCCCATTTTTTTTTCTTTAGAAGCCTGAAACTGATAGGAATATTATCGCATTCTTAGACATTTGCAAATAGGCACAGTGGTGGCTGGGCCAAAATATGCTGAGATCATAATATCCATTTATCTAAACTGCCAGCATGTAATGAATTCAGGTGGGATGCCTTCTATCCAAATTAATTTACTACTTGAAAAGGACTTTTTACACAAATGCTGTCAAACAAGAAAACCATTAGGAAACGAGAAGAAAACGTGAAGACTGTGTTTGATCTTATTTTTAAGTGTAGGATTTAAAGAAAGAAGGATAACTATGATAAAGATAAGAATGGAAAACAGGCTTCTTTGGAAATGAATTTCTATTTTTACTGCTGATGGAGACATTTACATTGCTAGTATGAATATGTTGAACCTAACTGTACAGTTGTTGCTTGAGCTTTCCAGTCCATACATACAGTATTTTAATGGCCTACAGATCAGAATTACCCCGCTGTGGAAAATCAAAATAGGTCAATGCTCCACACAATTTGACTTATCCCTTTCCTAATTTATGTGGTAGAGTTGATCTGGTTTTTTTCATGAGTGTGCTCAGAAGAGCATGTGTACTAACATCAGTTATCATCAGTCAAAGTCTCCTCACTGAAGATACAACACAAAAATGATATATAAAGTCTCAATTCAAAACAGTAGCACACAAAGGAAAAAAATCTTTTGAGTGTGTGGGGGGGCAGGAGGAATATAACTTTCCTTCTTTCTGAAATTGCTTTCATTACAAATCTCAAAATAACTTTTGTATTGTGACTGCCCATTATATATTGTGTCACATTACCAGTTATCCAAGTTGGTTACATTTCCAGCTGTAACAGAATTTGCCAAACAGAATTTAACTTTGGTGCTGTATTATACTTGCTAACAAAATGATTTCTTTTAAAAAAAGCCATGCTAGAGCTGGGATAATATATTCATTACCAACTTTCAAATTATTGATCCTTGCAAAAGATATTCCCATCCCAATAATTAATATTCAGAGATTTTTTCCTTTGTAATTTATTGTGAAAGGATGTTTCAAAATCATTCAAAACCACAAACTTCTGGCAAAATATAGAAGTTTTATCCTATAACCTGAGTACAAAGCCACATCTCTGCTTCATAATTAGAATGAAAACAGGAGCAGACAAATGCACCCCCCCAAATCCCTGGAATAATATTAAATTTTTTTGTATGTAATCCTGAGATGATGATTGCCTGAAAAAAGGTCTAACAATTCCAGAAGTTAAACTCTGGATATCCTCTCTTCTTCTTTTTAAGCTCATTCTTATTCACTGAAGCTATCTGAAGTTATCCTGAGTTTAAGGAATAAATTTTACATTTAAACATACTGACACAGAAAAACTCAGACAACCTAAAATAAAGCCACTGAATCTAATGTACTGCCAAAATACAGCTGAACTTAATATCTGCTGTATACTGCAATATAAGCGACATAACATTTTTAAGGGGAACAGTCCAAACGAACCAAGAAAACCAAAACATATTTATACATGGGAGGGGGGCACAGGAAGAGTTACAACAGGCCTCCTTCCCCTTCCTGAAGGGAAAAAATAAATTAGAAATGGTAACCCACTTGCAACCTCTTACCAACTGACTTTTAAAAAGATGTCAAGTTATATACTATCAACAAAATTTTCTGTTGATTTATACTATCTTTTTTTCCTACTCCAGATGTAAAGTTACCTGTTTCAGCTTCTCACAAAACAAAGCATCGCTAAAATAAAAACCTGAAACATTATCCAAAAAATGTAGTCCTATACTGACTTTTTACTAGCAAGATTATGAATTCAATTCTTCGCTAAAACATTCAGCCACAAATGCACCCAACTTCTAAAAGACCATTTGTGCAGTCTAGTTTTCCTTTCTGCTACAAATCCAATTTGAGCTGATAATATGTCCCAAGTGCTGTTTTGCTGGAGGAGGGGCTTACAAGGAATTAACTTGAATACTACAAATCAGGATGAACTGAAATGTCTGAAGAGTATTTTACTGCTGCAATTTTTTACATGAGAGGAGAAAAACAGCTTTCAGAGCTATTTTAATATTTGGGGGCTATAAATAAATATACATCAATGCAAGAATTAAAATAAAAATGGAAATATATGTCACCTTTCTGGTAAGGTTTTTCCAACCACAAAAATGAGTTTTCCTGTGCTATTTATACCATCAAGACTGGATTCAGAAGAGGCTTTACATTTCAAAAAATATCAGGGGAATCTCAGGTAGCTCTTGCAAATCTGCTCATACTTGTCATTTTTCTTACCATTTTATCTCCTAAAGATAATTCATATAATAAGAATCTGAATTTGCTTCTTTTCAATGTTTTTCTCTCCCCCACTCTTTTTACTGGTGCTGAAGTTAGAAGGACTCAATCATCACTCCAGTCAAAAATATCTAAGTAGGACATTACTGAATATAAAGTAATTGACTCCTGAAAACTTAGTTGGTACTACTATCTCACCAATATGGTTATCATTCCAAAAACAAACACTACCCTGTATTTTACCGATCATAAATATTCCAGATCCCCTTCCACATACAGAAGAGAATGACTCTGATGTAGTCCACCCATCTTTGAATGAAACTTTGAAAGAGAATTCTTTAGGGACTGGACTGTTGCTGTGAAAGCCAAGCCAAGACTTTTGGCCTCTACCTACTCCATCCATTCTGAGGATAAAGCCTCTGGACACACTAAACAGCAGAGGCATTTCACATCTTCATCTGACTTCGTAAACACTTGTCTTCTGCTTGGCATGTTCCTTCATTTTGATCACGTATTTTTTTTTAGCTTCAATTTCTTTTTCTTTCTCTCCTCTTCTGGAAAATGTGAATTGTTTGGAAAGGAGAGACTCTCTCTAAACTTCATTATTTACCCATATAATGACTCCTGAAACACCTTTTCCTTTTCAACTACTTCTACTATGAAAAAGCAAATGCAACCTGGGTTTGGCTATCTAGAATTCACAATGGATGACACTGGATAATTTTCAATGGATTTTTTTCCTGCATCACATGAAATGTCATTACTATAGAACTCAAAAGAAATTCTGGTATCACCATCAGAAAACTAGATGTTCATTCAGTCTATGCAAATAATCAAAGCATTTGCTTGAAAAATTTGCTGTGTGTTGAAGATACACCCCATCCCCCATGAAAATAAAAATTTTGCTTCAATGTAGCTCATTTTAAACCACATGTTAGAGGAAAGTCACATAATATTTGGTACCAATCACGTTCATGACTTAGGTACTATTCACAAAACCACACACACAAAAAAAAGACATTAGGAAACCTGACACCTTGTTTCTAAAGGTACAGCCAAGCCCAGGGGTCAAGGCACTTACATGAGAGGCAAAGGTTGGGCAGAGATATAAGGGAACGTGCTATTTTTACCAGTCGTGGAGAATGCACTGAAGGTGGGTCGCCCACCTCTCCAGCAAGTGTATCAGCAACTCTTCTAGAGGTACTTCTGCTTGTAGGCCTCCTTCAGTCCCTGTTCTTTAAGCTGCTCACCCTTTGGATGAATCAGCAAATAAGTACAGCACAGGAAGAAGGCAAATGAGTGCGTGCCTGAAGGCTACAGCAATCAGCATAGGAGGGACTGCAGCCAGAATCAAATCCTTCTCTTTTGGGGAGGGGAGCTAATTTATAGTATGGAATGGATCCTTTCTAGAAGATCAAGCTGTAAGGTGTGAGGAGGGATGACTTCACCTCCTCTTCTGTTTTGTGATTGGCACCAAATTCCACTTGCAAATCTGGCCTGTGAAACAATCAAAAATCTTTTGTCGCAGAAAAGCTGAAGGCAACCACATCCCAGGTGTTTTATTCTACCGAGGAGTGTTGTCCAAACGAATATAGATATAGTCTGACAATGCATTTCTTTGCGCCATCAGCTTCTGGGAGAAAAAAATATCACTATAAACTTCTTTACAGCTTAAACGATAATTAACAACACTGAAATGAAATCAAATTATAAAAAAACCCCAAAACTTGACCTCTTGGCTTCTCTGTATTCTATTCATTACTTCAGGAGAAACACATTCTAGTAGTTCAGTTATTAAATTCTAAGCATTCCGTAAAGTTATACTGCACTGCCTACAACTCTCCTGTACTCCTCTACTGGACAACTATTAAGTGTTTAATCCAGGAACAAGAAATAAAAATATATTAGGAATAAGCAGCTAAAAATGAGGAGGAAATTGCTGACCATACTAAAACATTAGCAGTGCATAAAACAAAACCAAAGAATCCTTAATGCTCTTTTATAAATATACCTTAAATTCATGCCACTATATGTGTTGACAGCTGAATGCCAGAGGCTAAATTATTTCAATAACATAAGCTTACATATATGTAATTTAAAGTAACAGAAAAAAACTATAACAATCCTATAATTTTCTAATTTTTCATGGCTTTTAAATAATAAGAAACTTAGAATAATACGTAAGTTAACAGCAACATTCTTCACTTCCCTGTAAGCAGAGAAAAAAATTCACACACATCAAGGAGGAAAAAAATTACTTCACTGAACAGCTTTCAAGCAAAAGTGAATACAATTAACAAATTCTTTTGTCTTTGTTCCGTTCAAAGACAGACTTCACTGTGAAGCTCTGATTTACAGCTGTCCAACACTAGGAACTCCTCAATAAATAAACAGGCTAAAATAGAAGAGTGCCGCTCACAACAAGGGACTCCAAATGCTGCTATTTGTTATTTGCATGATAGAAACACCCAAAAGAGGACTAATGTATCTGAAGTGGGAGGTAGAGCTTCACCAGTATGCATGCTGGACCATCACGTAGCCCTGCCCTGAAGAGTCTGTTGTGTCACTTAAGAGAAACCTACACAACTGACTATAAAAGGAACAACGAGCAAAGGGAAGATGTAACACCAAGCTGGAACGGAAAGCTGCAGGACAAGATGTGTACCTTTTTGCCTTTTTTTTTGTTTTTGTAAAGTACAGTAACACAAAGGGGTCACAGAATTAATGAGTTTCTCCACCCATATGTTTAACTATTGTCAGTGTATATACTGTGGTTACGATACTGATGTTGATGATTTTAAGATGAAGAGCCAGCTTGTGGATGAACTTTACTGCACAGAGAGCAGGAAGTTACAAAGATGCAAGCATAAAAGATAAGCAGGCAAAACGATGAGGGAGGGAGGTACAAACACTGGAATGTGGCAACAGTTCCAGTTACCAAGTGCAGAAATAGTAAACACTTTGCATGGGAAGAGGGTTAATGCTCAATCCAAGTCACACTCCTCTACAACACCTGTTAGACTCCCTCACAGTACACCGGGGCCATAAAATCAAGAAAAAAATCTCACCATCTGGCCCTGGAGAGGAGCTGCAAGACAGAACTGTCAAGAGAGTGGCAGTAATAGTCACAGAAGCTTGGGATGTTTGGATACTGAGAGCTTTGTGTACATACTGACTTGAATTTCTGCCCTGTGCAGACTGGCTGCTTGCACGTGCCCTCTACTTCACCCTCAGCTTCATTCACTGCATATCCACTCCCTGTTTCCTCTCCCTCGTCCTTCAAAGCTCCTTCTTCCAGTCCCCTTCACCATGGAACTGCACAAGCTCTAAGGAGTAAATAAGTACACCTGAAAAAGAGAATATCATCCCATGCATAACCAAGGTATGAAGCCCAGCAGAGTGAGGCATAGGCTAGGAAGTGTGGAAGAGTTGGGGACAAAGCAAGTGAGAACAGGTTTGCTTAACTACACTCACAGGTGGTCTTAAAATTTCACAAGACCAAGTAAGATTTCAGGTAAAGAAATTATCTGTGAAAGTTGTTTTTCTTCCTTCAAAATAAACATGTCTGTCATTGAGTCCTAACAGTTCACTTACACATTCATTTTATTTTATTTTCCTGACACTCATTTTCAGCACAATTTGGTTTTGTTGCTTTTTTAAACTAGCAGCTTCTCTGGTAAAACTACATCAGACACATTAGGATGAAAGATACTGCAATTGGGATTAGGATGAAAGGATGCATTAGGATGAAAGGACTGCAATGAACTGGACACCTAAGGAGCCATGTAAATATTATGACAAAAATACCTATTACTCAAGTATCCATATTCACTATATAAACCACTATTAAATCCTCTCACAGACCTAAACCACGAGTTATATTTTGTAATAAGCACTACAAGTTTTGCAAATAATCACTGATCATAGTCTGACTCCAGACATTTTGGGAAAGATCATTTTAAACAAACTGTTTTGCCATCATTCAGTGTTGAAAAAGACACTAACAAAATTTGTGATAAGGCAGGATTAAAAGGGAAAAATGCACACATAATAATGAAAGCAAAATGAGAGAAAAATATCTTGTATTTTTGCTTCCCTCTTCACAAAACAGCATGAGCACAGAACTTCATTCTCCATCACTCTGCAGATACATCATTAAAACATTCAAAACAAAAGCATACCTCCAAACAAAAAAACTCCCAAACACTAGAGGCAAAACTGTGTCAATAAACCAACCACTATTAATATTATAGACTATTAATTAGTAACAACTTAGCATTGCAGCTATTTAATTGCAAGACTTAGAGAAAAAATGTTGGCTCCGATGGTTTTCAAAATGTAGCTTGACTTCAGAATGCATATGTAAAGCATACATTAAACTTTTCATCACAGCTGATTGGTATTCACAATGCCTCTTAATTTTATGAATGTCTATTTTGTCCTTCCCTGACGCCAAAGAAATCCTTATATAGCAATTCACGTTCCAAGTATGAATATTCAATTCCTAAAGTTCTTAGTGGTCAACTATACAGTGGTTATGCTTTCAGGAAGAGGTCACAAACCAGTTTAAGTGTTTGGATCACTCTAAAATCTTTTAGGACCTTCTGGACAATTGAGGTTTTGTTTGTTTCTCTTCGTTTTCTGCAGAAAGGTGACTGAAATGCCCTCTGACATCAAGGTTTTGTAACCTTTCATAATCCAGAGTTTTTCTGGAAAACTGTCATACCGCAGTTGGTACACAAAATGCTAGTCTTATGAAACAAAAGTCTCTAGTACAGCGCACAGTCTATTCTACCTTCCAAAGGGTTCCTTACTTCCACAGGGTACCGTGCTCATACCTGCAGATGTCTGTCCACAATGGGCCACTTGGCATGATTAGGACCTAAATTAAGTCAAGACATCACAAATTTCCTGAACTAGAAATCTGAGGTATGTTGTAAAACTGTACCTCTCCTGTGTTACTACTTGCATGGGTAATACTTTTTCCTTCCC
Organism: Formicarius rufipectus; assembly: GCA_013399695.1. NCBI lineage: Eukaryota > Metazoa > Chordata > Aves > Passeriformes > Formicariidae > Formicarius > Formicarius rufipectus. The sequence continues at coordinate 524,335 of VXAU01002857.1, forward strand.
AGTGCATTCTGACACCCAAAGGACCATTAAGTTCAGAAAAAAGATCCTAGAAGAACTGAAAGGTTCTGACATCAGAGAATTTAAATGAGCTGTGAATCCCCTTGAGGATGCATGACTCATCTCCGAGGTTTAAATTAGATTATCAACCAAGTGAAGCAGCACAGTAAATCTACAATAAAAGATGAATGCCTACAGGAAAATAATTTTTGCCCCTAGTGGCAGATGCTTGAACTCTAAAGGATCTGAGACTAAGCTCTTTGTATAAGCCCTCCTGACAGAAAACAACTGAAATAATGTCTTCAGTTGGTCCAACTTTACTCCATATGCCAGATGGAAACAGTATTTAAACCCTGTAAATGAAAGTATATTGTCACTTCTAAACCAGTTGAGGATCAAACAATTTACAGAAACCAAGACTTATTTTGCTGACAATTAAGCTCTAACACCAAGACTTGAGATTCAATGAAATTTGACAATTGTGAAGAAAAAGGCTTTTGTCTGAGTAAGTCTGAAGCATTTGGAAGAATCAACAGAAAATCAGAAGACCAAATTAGATCGAACAGCCTTTGAGGATAAAATTCACTAATTAAAATAACTGCCTTCCTCACTGTGTTTTCTCTCTGAATTGCTTTGGTATTACAGCAGCAGAAAGGCATACAGCAAGTGGAAAATTTGGTCTAAGGAGCAAGTGTTACACCCAACACACTTGCTCTTACACCAACAGCATACTCGGTCTACTCTGCAGGTCAAGTTCCATTATGAAGAACCACCATTTCCTTAGAGATGAGATGAAAATCAAGTACAAATCCCTGCTTTATACCAAATCTGAGAGGTTTGAAAGGTCTTCAAAGTCTTTTTCTTCCATGCCGAAAGTCATCACATTTACTTTGTAGTAATTCAGATACAACGTAACATTTGCAATGTGCTGCAGGTCACCAGCTGGAATTGCATCTCCTCCTCAGAGAGTCAAAGAATGAATGTATTCTGTTTTTCCAAGACCCACATAATCACGGAAACACAGAACAGCCTGGGTTGGAAAGGTCTTTAAAGACCATGAAGTTCCAATCCCTCTGCCATAGGCAGGAACACCTTCCACTAGACCAGGTGGCTCAAAGCCCCATCCAACCTGGCCTTGAACATTTCCAGGGATAGGGCATCCACAGCTTCTCTGGGCAACCTGTTCCAGTCCCTCACCACCTTTACAGCAGAGTGTTTTTCCTAATATCTAAACTAAATGTACTGTCTTTTAGTTGTACTAACTTGTTCTCCTCCTGCCCACTTAGTTAAAGATGTCTATTCAAAATATGTCCACAACTACTTAAAACCTAATAACAAAGATTCAATAAGCATTTGACCATCTTGCATCTCATCAGACTATAAGCAACAAAAGCAGAGCATGAATGTATTAACAAATTAAGTAGTGTTCATAGTACTACATTTTAAGCTGAAAATACATCATTTCACAAACTTGGGATTTTGCATTTCACTAAGCATTTATGTCTCTATTAAAAGTATGTAACAGTATTGCTTTATTACGTGACTATGATGGGACAACAATTAATTAAATCCTATTTTCCCACAGGAATGTTCCTATTTTTCAAGCAAACAAACACTTCTGTAAAGTGTCAGATTGGACATTTCCACTCTCGAACACTGAGGAGGTGAACAGAATCATCTGTATAAGCCCTCATAATCTTTGAGAAACACTTATTTCTGAACAAACACTTCTAAACACTGTCCTTAAGCCTTCGGTAGTAGTTGAGCAACACTGGTTATTAAATTGAGGTGCAGTAGAGTTTATTTTTTCTTATCTGAATTTAAAAAAAAAAAAAAGGTTGGGATTGTTTTTTCCATTTTTTCTCTTGGGGATTTTTGAGGGTTTAAATGTAAGCAGCATTTAGTGAATGGCTTTGAATTCAATATTAAACCATAGTCGTAGCATAATTATGAAAAAAGATCATTGTCACTACATATTTGGAATATTAAAACTTGCCAGCTTTATAAAAACCTCAAGGCACTTTTTTCTCTCAAATTTGGCTTTATTTTGAAAGCACTCCTTAGATAAGATTTCTTAATATTAGAGTAAGTCTAGCATAACCAGTTTTCTGTTGAAAATGCTGAAGAAAAAAATGTTCTCTCTATATTTTTAGTTTAATAGAGAAAAAAAGATGACACTTCTTAAGCTAAAGCCATCTATATTTCACAGTTTCGGGGCTTTCAGTTTGCTGAGATTTTTGCAGGTGTCTTTTGTCCTAAATGAGCACCAAATATTTTTTTTTTTTCTCCAACAGTAAGAGAACATTAGCTGACTAAAGGTAACTACTACCAACTGTTCCTTAAACCATTTTATAATTTTTCAGTCAAGAAATAACCAAAATATTGTGGAAAGCTAACAGTAATTTTTTACTTCTGGCTGGTCATTCAGGCAGGAGAGAATTGTTTCTTCTAAGAGGAGACTGAGAATGAAGGGAGGGAGAAAGAAAACAAACATTACACTAACCTCCAGCAAAGCACATGGGTGTGTACAATACATCTTTTTTATATGTATTTGTGTGTATACATATATAAATAAATATTAAAGACATGGTTCATTTCTTTCACTTAAATTTAGTAGTACTTTTAGAATCTTGAAGAGTTGAAGATACTCATCCTTAAGCACACAGACAGTTAGGTATCCTGAACCCCTACACTGCAGTGGGTAGGAAAGACAGATCTCCAGCAAGATTTAGAGGAAAAAACTAACACTGGTGTTCTAAATAATGTCCTGAAAGAGTCTACCCCTCTATCATATATGTGGTAAGCCTAGGCTAATGTTAAACTTTAAGAACAGCATTCTTTGCCTGGTCATTCTTCATTACACATGCTCAGCAAACTAGAATCCTAAATGGCTAGAAAACAGAAATAATGGATTTGAAGAAGTACTATTATTTCATGCCAGAAATCTGTATATTTTTCTCACTGAACCCTTAACTCTATTACTCACAGGGTAATCTTACCATAACAAAGATGCCATTTGTACTTTATACTTAACAACAAATTAATCAAGTAAGCATCATACAACAAATCTGATCTGAAGAGGGACAGAAATCCCAGCACTTCATTTTGCTTTTAGTTTCTCCTACTGTAAACTCAAAACAAGTTAGGCTCCTATCTTATTAGCTGATGCACAGATTTACTCATGTTTACAGGTCATACCAAAACCAGAAGGTTCCTTACTAAGTTTCCCAATCTTAAGGATATATTCTCCTATTTCTCTGAGAGGGAAGAGAAAGCAAACACCAGTGACAGACAGCAACAGTACTTGTGAAACAGTTTATTATCCTATGTAATGAGAAGATTGCTGCATATAAAACATTTAACATTCTAAGGCAAATCTCTCTAAGTGAAGATAGACACCACCTTTTCTCCAAAGATCAGCATGACCGAGTCTAAAAAAACACGTGCTCTGGAAGAAGAGATGAATGAGACAGTAGAAGTCTACAGCTTTAATTGTTCACATTGAAAAGGAAAGATGGGGAAAAAACCCAACACTAAATAAATGCCCTTGGCATCTAATCGCTTACTGTCCTCTGGGCATGTCCTAGAAAGGATGGGGCAGGAACAGTATTCCTTTATGAGAAATTAATTATGACATCTTAAAAACAGATGTATGAATTTTGTCTAAAATTTAGACTTCAGTATATTTATTTGGGGTTTTGAACGTTCAAACACACACATGTGAAATTATGCTGAGAAATGAATACACACAGAAACAAAGGAACATGTATCCAAATGAAGGAAGCTTGCCACAAAGCAGAGGGTTCTTTCTTGCCTACACACGAATTAGCAATACTCTGCATTGCACCATTTGCATATTAAACAGAAAATAACTTCATTAAGAAGAGGTTTACCACACACAGAGACAAATCTCATCACATCTGATAAAAAGAAAACTGAGGAAGAGTTAGGCCATCTATCCTCCATTTATTATATCTTATAATTGCCAGTAAGAACGTCCATGTTCCAAATCTTCAACTTCTCAGATTTCCAGGCACCTACAGATTTTTCTGCACTCTCTGCCCCAACACTAACTCAGGCTAGTAAAGATTTATGCTTGAAAGAGGGCAGGACATAAGCAGAAGACAGTGTAAAGGAGAGAGAAAAAGTAGCATTCCCAGACACAGAAAGCAGAAGATGAATTCAGGTACACAGTGGATGAAAACTGGCAAAGACCATGCCAGTGGATGGAAAACCCATGAACTCACGAGGAGTTTTAACTTAAATTTACTCTGAGTTTACAAATGTCAAAAGTGTTGCACAAGTAGCACACGATAAAAACTGAACTTTAAGAAATATTAGTGACCTTTGTACTCTCTTTTTTAACTAGTAAATGGGGGAGGATGAGGGGATCTTACAACTAGAAGACAAACATGTCAACAGTCATTCATCAGAATTCTGTAACAGTGAAAAGTCCAACAGAAAACCAAAATCACCTCCTGAGCAAGAAAGGCACTCCTGCTCTGAACCAAAGAGCTGAGAATGAAGACCGTCATCCTTCTGCCATACAGCACACAGCTTGCTTTGCATACTGGCTCTGTGAATACAATTTCCTACCCTACATTAGGTGAATAATAGCTAAAGCAGTTACAGCATCTTCAGACTTTTCAAGAATCTCACTTCACAGCCTCCTCTGGGATCATCACAAGTAAATATTCTGCTCAAGCCAAAATCAAAAGTTATGGCAACAAAATACACAAATAAGAATCACCTAGGAAAATATTCAACAAGTGCTCAAATTTAAATTATCATTAAAACAAACCTCCATAAATCTGCAGTTTCCAGTTTCAAGCTACCTACCTCAAGGCTGGTATTGCCACAAGCAGTAATTAATGTCCATTACATACTGCTACTCTAATTACTGGACTATTGTCCAGAAACTAATAAAACAAACAAAAAAGTGTTCTTCATATGCTTGATGCTATTTTAAAACACTCTGAAAAGCTCTCCTCAAACTGGCAGCTGTCAACATTCACAACTTGTCATAATACTGCCTCCTCCAAATATAACATTATCTTCTCTAAAATGACATCAAAAATCAAAACCTGAAGGAGGTCCTGCATATGTATTCAGCTGAATACATAAAGAAAATCCTCTGACAAAGTACCTAATGATCTTTACAGAGAAAAAAATAATACCTGGTGAAGGCAGGGTGGAAGCAAGCAAGTAATGCTGCATTGTACTATTTGTAAATAACCTTGGCAATGAACTCTATTGAGTTTGTATTTTTTAAACTGAACAGCACACTGACATTGAGTTTGATTCAGTACCTCTGCTTTCACTGTTATTTCTATTCTTTGGTTTTTATTCTGGATTGCCAAAGCAGGCAGATTCACATACAACATCCATTCTTTTCTACACTAAAATTTTTTGTTTTCAAACACTCTAAAAGATCACCACAGGCACAAACTAATCTTCACTTGTTGCATTATCTGCAAGATGCTGGTAATCTGAAAAAAAAAAAAAAACACCAAACAAACAAAAAAAACCCACCAAAACAAACACCAAAAAACAAAACACAAACCCCAAGTAATTAATTCACCCAGATGCTACAGTGCAGATTATCCAGGATCATCTGGGAGAAAATTCTGTGCAGTATAAAGCAGAACAGTGCTAATGAAATGAGTTTGCACTGTGATAGTATTTGTTTTATTTTAATTTCCAGCTACTCAGACAAAACAAAACACCAAAACACGCCATCAAAACGGGTTGGTTTCTCTGCAAACACCAGTCATCTTACTGCATCTGTGTGTCCATAAAGGACAGCAATGAAAGGTTATGGCACAGCAAAAAGCCCAGGAGAGCCGAGCCTGATGTGTACATCTTTCTACTAGGATGGGGGAGCCACATGTTCCATGCCTGTATTAAACTAGAGAGGGAGGAGATCTGGACTGCCTTCCCTACATTCCACATACATGGTCTCACCAAGTGACTAGTCATTATTTGATAAGTTTGACCTTATTTCTCAAAAATTTTCAATTCCCACACAGAATAGGCATTCATGAAGACGAAGAGAGGACACTGTATCCTTGTAGTACATCACATCCCCACCACTATTCACAGCAGTCATAACAGCATCCCACAATTTTTAAGCAAATTATAAACAGCAGAAAAGCAAATATTTAAAATAGTTATCAAAACAAACAAAAACTACTCAAATTTGAATTATTGCTAAAAGCTTCTTCATAGCTGCATCACCTCAGCTAGGCCCTCTTTTTAAGCCCCTTGCAGTTTTCCATCAATATTATAGCAGTCTCCCTCGTTTCCAAGTGTCTCCAACCAACACTTCCTTCCTCTTGGCCACAAATCTCAACAAAACAGCCTGCTATCTATGAACTAAAGCAAAATTTCCATTTTATTTTCACACAACACTTGCAGGAAAGAGATGTCTCTGAATAGCTCCTATGCAGTCTTCTAAAGCTGGTATTTTTAATTAGGCTTCTCTGTCAACATTCCATGCTTCCTTTTAGCTCAGTTGAGGTGGGGTAAGAGCAGCTCTCTCTGTAGTTGCTTTAGCACATGAAAACACTAGACCTTCCAGTATCTGGGCAGGTCAGCATATGGTCAGAAATGAGTTTCACAGCAGGTTATTTTCCCCACCAGGGAATCTTAATGTGAAGAAGATAGAAAATCTCTATGAAGGGATGTGAAATCTTGTGCCAGGAAAGCAGGAGACTGCACTTGGAAGTAGCTGTCAGTACAAGCTTCACGCTATTTCCCTATCAAATAATGTCCCGTCCCCTCCTACAACCAGCTTTTCTGTAAACCTTTTAATTTTATCTCCCATATTAAGCATAAATAGGGTGAGCACTGACTCAGTGAACTGAAAATATCATGGGCTTGTCTTGTAAGTTTACGGCCAAGTTTCATTCAATTCTTATTGCAGAAAAGAATTGGATAGAGTCGAATTATGCTAATAGATACTAAATGTAAACATAACTCCAGAGTGCCATTTACTAACTTTAAAGACTACTCCTATAGCAATCAACTTTATAAGGCTCCTGACAGGATCACAATGGTGATAAAATACATGGAAGCATAAAGCTATTTAAACTCTTAACAAAGCCATGATAATACTAACAGTAAATGAGCAACTCCCACAAAATATCATTTAATAATCACACCCTGATAAGATTTAAAGTACATATCGCCATTGTTACATGAAAAAAACATTAAAGGGTTTTTTCTTTAACACATGTGGCAACCTAACAGGTTTTAATTACCACACCTACTTCAGTGACGAGCTGTTCCACTCAAACACCCAAACATAATATTTACAATGTTGTGTGGTAGTTAAGGATCTTGATGATTGATGGAACCCATTGTGTTGCCATCTTAATAACAACAAATGCAAGTGATTACCAACACGGAAGAGAGAATCTGTGTTTTTATTTTACAACAAAAGGCTGTCCTATAGGGACTTCTTTTCAACATAAACTAACAAACCTATGCATATGTGAATGTGCTTTAGAGCTTGGCACAGAGAGTGAAAAACAAAGCCTCTGCTGCTTTAAGGACAATGTATTTTTTTGTATTAGCGTAAGAAAACATGAAAGATGTCAAAAGACCTGGTATAGTTTTTCACAATCCTGCAGAATTCATCTTGACCACAAGGATATATCTGAAAATTGCATCAGAAAGATAGCACAGATCTTGTTTCCAAAAAGAAAAAGAAAAAAAAAAAGACAGCAACTGAGTCATTGAGTCAAACAGGAATACAATACATTTCCTGGCATTGCTACTGAATATTTATATCGGTGACGAATGAGACTACAAACGAAATATCTTAACATGAAGCTTTGCCTTGTTAACTGTGTGATATGCCAAAACACCACCTACTGTAAATCACACGGTTTAAGACCAGTATTTCTTGTTTAAACATGCTACTTGTTCAGCAGAATCACTTGTGTGAACAAGCATACATTAATGTAGACTAACTAGCGCAGTTTCACTGTCCAACTGATAAAGTATAATTTAACAACCTCATTATCAGCATTGTAATTTTCAGACTGCTGAAATACCATATTCGTTGCAAATATTATATGGTTGAAACACTTTAACAACATTGCCCACTTGACACTTCTGTGAGATAAGATGCAGATAGGCGCTTGTGCATTGATGAACATGCTTTTAATCCTATAAAGAAACTTTCTCTGTCAAATTATAGGCATTTCAACACTTGATTTATGAACACCATAATTAAAATCCTTATGCCTTAAAGAAAAACAAACTCTTCATTATAACAACAGCTTTCTTTCACATATCTTTTTATATTTGGAGCTTGCTTTCATGTGCTGCTATTAGCTACCAGTGCAGTATGTCATTTCTGGCTGCCAAAACCAAAAAGGAACATTTTATAACCTGGTCAAACCCAAACGGATCAATGTTTACTTAAAGCTTCCACAAAGTATTTGTGGGGGAAATAAAAAAAAAAAAAAAAATCTGTTAATTTAACAGGTGGAGGACAACCATTATACAATTCAGTCCTTCTCATTTCTGAGAAAGCCAGAAATGCTGCAAAGGCTGCCAAAATATTTATTTTCCTCCTATGAACTGACAGAGCCAAGAGTTTGGAGTCATACAACTTAAAAAAAAAAAAATCTGTATTTTCATATGTATTTTTCTAGTGATCCTGATTCAATTTAAATTTTAGACAGATCACTGAAAGGGGAAGAGATTCCTGTTGTATCTGAACAAATTAATCTCATTCACTACTTCTTACAGCACCCATCAGCAGAGCAACAGCTTTCAGCTTCCTAAACTCAGTGCAATTCAAAATTACCCAGAATCTCCACTAAAACTACCATTTAGTGAGAGTGATAGTTACCCATTAGCATGCCCTCTCTAATCTGTCCCTAAATCCCAGAAAAGAACAATTGATTTACAAGCTGAGCAAGTAATCTTGAATCAAATCCTGAAGTTTGTCAAAAACAGGACCTCCTAATCTATCAATAAGAAACAAATTTCAAAAGAGGGAAGTCCCAAATCAAGTCTCTGCTGTTGAAATCCTGACCCCTTTTACCCAGCTTTATAATAAATTTGTTTTGATATGTTACAAACACCTTGAAAAAGAAACTAAAAGGAATAATGCCTGAAGGTCTCCCTGATGGGACTCATCCGACTCTACAGGGTTATCTGACATTTGGCCACTAATTAAAAAAAAACAGAGAAGTTCCTGAACTCAGCACTACATGAAGCTGAAAAGCTTATTCTATCAAAGACCAGAAGAAAATACTATACTTGCAAATAATAAAGACAACTGAACTGAACTACATTACTGTTGCTCAGCAGAGAGGCTGAAAATTCACTCCTCAAATATCGTATCTGAGAACATAACAGACGAATTTTGTTATCCTTCTAACAAGCCGCTGTAATGCTCAACTGGGATAAAACAGATCATGCTGCCCTCTTGTGCTAGACATGCACAGAAATCAGCCTCTTTATTCCTGCAGCTGACATATGAAGAGGCATATATAAAGCATTCACTACGAAATAGAAAACGTCCACATTTTCTTACATTATATTTTGACACGCATGCCACTCCCTTACTGGGATGTGGACAGAAAAGCAACAAAGTTTCAAGAAAGCCAGATTCTACACTCAAAAAAATAAACAAGTTCTGTCAGCAAATGCGGACAAGTTAGATGTGATAAAGCCCAAAATACTAACACTTAATCTCTAACTACCCTTCAAGCTTTCACTATAGCTTTAGCAATTTTTCCACTATAGCTGATGCTGTATAGGTATTTGCTGATACATTTGAATTTCAATCAGAAGTATCTGGTAATTTTTTCTGAACGCTGGGTAAGACAATACACTTTAGTCACTTACGATTACCAGATCAATGGGGTTAGGTTGAATGCTTAAGAAAGAAAGAGACAGACAATCATTTATTAATAAGGTTCTTCTGATGCAAAACACCCAGTAACGTTTAACTACTTTTAGAGCTATGCTAAATTACAGAAGGATGAACTCTGTGTACACACAGATATTTTTGGGTGGAAAGGGAGAAAGGAGAGGGGTCCTCATATTCCTCTTCACTCTCTCTCTGCTATGTAATCCAGGTTCCAAAAATACATTTAATTTCTTCTATCATCTGAGTAAGATGCATGTAACTATTCCCTTTACAACCTTCCCCACTCCATAGATTTCTAATGCAATCTGTAAAGAGAGATCTTGGGCTCATGCCTAAACTGATTCACAAAGCATAATTTTTTTAGAAATAAGTAATCTCCTTTATTCACCAAGACTGACTGGATCTACGCTGTTGGGAGCTGACTGACATGTCATGATTCACCACGTATTTCCATTTCCTAATGTCGACTCCCTGGTGCTGCTCATTACTCTGTTTCCCCAATAACTACCAAAAGCTTGGGATGTCTATTTATTTAAGTTTCCTTCCTTGACTTCGGAACATAGATAACTGTGTGTTCAAAATACTAGCCATGGCATTTTTTAATTGCTAATTATTTTCTGATAAATAAAACAACAAAAGAAGCAATTTCTTCTGTTAAGGTTTTAGAGAACTCACACAAATACTGAGAACACAGCAGACACTTAAATGACAGATCTGGCACTGCAATATCAGCATTGTTAATATGGGATGTGAAAACTAATAGTTAGGCTTGGCTATTACAACCTTAACCCTAGAAAAAGGAGCACTTAGTAATTTCCATTTCTTTTTAGCATGTCTTTCATAGTCAGGCATATGAAAAAAAGACAGGAAAAACCACAAAAAATACATCCCACCTCAACACAATGCAAAGTCCATAGCATGTCAAGTTCTAAAATATAAATATACAGTAGAAAAACCATGTAAAGCAGACAATGAAATACAGATATTACAAACAGGATTTCAGAATTGCTACATGCTGCAGCTCTGAACAAGGGCATCATCTCATATGTCATCTTTTCCCTTTTATTTTTCTTTTTCAAAGATGTATAGATCAGAACTGCAGTACCTTCGCATGCAACCATGACCAAAAAGAGATGAAGGGAAAGAAATACGTGCATCCTGAAGTTAATATTATAAAATATCTTCTGATTAATAGAAACAAACATTTGTGTGTGAATACCAGCAGGTTTTATGAATGTTAGTTTTACAATGCACTGCTAATTTGAGCTTCACAGTATGTTACAAAGCAAATGGGTATTACTTTACACTGTTGCTGATGTTTACTCTCTAGTTCTTACTTTGTTACGATGAGCCAGGTTTATGGGCATCCTTACAAGATGATTATTCCCTCAAAAATACAGTTACTGCATAGGCTGTGCACACATACACGGGAGAGAGAAGAGGAAAATCCTTGCCTATCTGACAACAGCCCATACCAGCACTCTGATTTCTTCTGATGTATGTGCTCTCACTAGCTCTCCGCTAACCTGTTTCTTGAGCTTACAGCTTCTCTTCTAATCCTCTGCAAGGACCATGAATTTATATTGCCACAGACTCCCAGTGGAAGTAGGCCATGTTACACAGCCTTAAACTTCTGCAGTTGTAGAGAGGTTTTTTGTCTTTTTTTGTTTTGTTTTGTTTTTTTAAATAATAAATTGTGTATGTTTCATTCATCATATAATTGCCATGAACTTTTTCTCCACGGGCACATTTTTCCTTAAAACATTTCTAATTTCTCTGAAACAATAAAGCCAACCCTATGTATCTTTATAATCATTAAGTGACTCCTGGAGTATGAAAACAAGCCTTTTTTTCCAAAGGAGTGAACATTTCTCATATAAGAGAGAAACTAGTGGCTAGATCAACCAGTACCATCCCACTTCCCCAGTCTCTTCACTCTGCTCCAGCTTCTCTCTCATTTCTTTTGAACATAAGGATCTGGATTACAGGTTTATATTGCATATTTTTATTTACCCTGTAGTGCATTTTGGAAGGACAGTAAGCTGGGCACTTTGTCAAAAGTCTACATTACATGCTTAAAATGATTTTTTAAGAACGCAAATAATTCATGGGGTTAAGCTTTCAAAGAAAAGCACAAGAAAGGGATCCTCAAAAAATGCATGCATACACATTCAGCATATGGAAGACACCTTGTGTAACTGAATCAGAACAGCAATGCAAACACAGGTCAATGTACAACACCAAAGCTACAGATAATTCATTGTTCTGTAGGCTGCATTTGGAGACAGAAAGGTGAACCATCAATAAATAGTCTGACTTTAAAAAGACTACACTGATGAAGTAAAAAATTAAAAGAGTTTAAGTAAAGAAAAAGAACTTCACAGATGTGCAAAAACACTATCAAATTGTCATTGCCCAGAAATGATAAAATGATGTAATGATGTAATCAAGGGGATACAGTTAATATTGAGGTATTTTTATCTATTAAACTTACCTATAGGATTTCTGTCAAAAAACAAGACAGGAGCTTTCAAAATGGATTGAAACATTTTGTTGTGCAAATTCTGACCGGAATTGACAAGAACTTGAAACACCAGAAGACTCCTTATTATGCCAAATAGTATTGTAGCCACTGTTAAACCTGAAATTAGAAAAGCACAGAGCTACATAAAGATACTAATCTTTCCAAAGGGAAAAAAAATCAAACAAACATATAACTGAACTAAAATCAAATTCTCCTGACTTCTCCAGAGAGCAAGAACCTAACTTAAGCCTAGGGGGACTCAGACTGAGTGCAGAACACAGATACATTTGTCACTAGCTTCAGTTACTATCAATTTAATCAATTTCTCTTATTCCATTTGAAAGAATTGGTACTTTATAGAAATGTAGGAAATCTCTGTTAGCCCATGAAATAAATCTGTATTAAAACCTTCTGCATAACAGCCTTACTAAGAAATTCATTTCACAGTGCCGTGTATAATTGTGGTTTGCAGAGGTCACTGTGAAGATTCAACATTTGCCAGCAGGTATTAACCAAGTAATATATACATGGCTATTTAGAGACAACCTTGAGTTACTTCCAATCAGCCCATACCACTCATGCCATGCTTCCTCTTGTAAACCACACCAATTTATTTAAATTATGTGTATTTCTTTAATGTTTTAGAAGATGCATTCCTGATGGCACGTGAAATAGAGCCCTTCCAGGGAACTGGACTGCAGACTGTCTCTCTTCGGGGCACAACTCCACGTACAAGACAGTGGGGCTACAGGGCAAAAAATGGAAACAAAGAATGAGACTGCTGCTGCTGTTTGCTGTGCATAATATCCAATGTGGCTGCACAAGATCCCTGTCAATAAAGGAGAACAGAGAAGGTGTGTAAACCTTACATTTGGCAGTGCTTCCAGGTTCCAGGTGACCTGTTTCAGAAAATAAGCACAGCTACCACAAGCCTAGATACTCAGGCCTTGAGGACACCCTGAAGTTAGACCCTATCAACAGAAAATAGCAAACCTGACACACTATTCTAAGGGCAGGTTAAAACCGGACACAATTCAAGAACAGCTATAGTAACAGTGGGAAAGAGGGAAGTTTTAAATTATGTGACATGGTTAAGTTATTCCATCCTGCTTCCTTCTGTATCCTCCCAGGGAGAAAAAAAAATTTAAAAAAAATCACTATTTCATTCATCTGCTTGCAGTTTATTGCTCACAATCTCTAAGGTGCTGTTCTTAAGAAAAGAGCACAGGGCTGGAATGAGGTTTTTTGTCTTGTCCCGACTACTGTATTCTGGTAAAAGAATACAACTTTTCCAAAAGTAACTGCATGAATCCAAACAGGAAAGCTGGGTCATGCAAAAAGGGACCAAGACAGGTACTAAGCAGGAGGCTGTGGCACAGCCCATTCCTAACAGCAGTCTGTGGGAGCAATGCAAGGAGAGGGAACACATCCTGGGAACCCCACATTCCTGTACTTTACTCAGGATCTGAAGCCCCTGGAAGCTGTTGGTATGACCCTCATGAAGCAAACCATCAGAACAGACCTGATGGCTGGGGAGAAGAAGGAGGAACGAGACACACTTTCAAGTCCTTCATCTGGTCTGTCTCAAGTCAAAAGTCTTTGCTTTCCCTGTTTATGAGCTTAGAATCTCAGTAGGAGAGAAATAAGGGCCCTTTGAACATTTGCTATATAGGAAAGGTATAGAATTGGTAGTTGAGTTCTGGCCAACAGGGTTTCATATTAATGGAAACTTTACTCTTTGTCTCATAGGAGCAACAAGTATTAGGAAGGAACTACCACGGTCATTTTTTCCTTTACCTAAACTTTGAGAATAAGAAATAAAAATGTACATTATTTTATACTGTTTCAGAAGTTATAGAGAAAGGTGAGCTGGATTATTATGCACTTAATGTGAAATGTACTCTCTTTTTATAACTTTGTCAACTTCACTGACAATTTTTTGTAAGTCAGTTGATGCCATCTAACTAATAAACATCTAAGTTACCTGAACATTTCAATATAAAGGCAAATTTTGTTGTTCTGCTATCTAGAACAAAACATGCCTTACAGGATAAAATTTTCCATAATGTGGCTTAGACTATATGGTCAGAGAAACACACATTTGCCACATTCAATCATACTGTGCAGTCCACTGGAACGGTTCATGAAATAAGACATTACACAGAGAAAATAAGAGCCAAGTTGCTCTGACTGCTGAATTGTTGCTTTCCAGGCCAAGCACAGTGTTTTCTGTCAAGTATATGGATTCCAGAAAACAAACCAAACTAAAAATCCTCCACGTATTCTCTCGCCCATGCAGATGTTTCCGAATACATTCAATGCATATCCTTCAGGCATTCTACCCGTTTTCTCACACCAATCATTTACATCTCCCTCAAGAAATTACTATGATGTACCAAACTGTACATCACTAAAGAGTGCTAAACAGTAGAATCTGCGAGTATGCACATGATTTTTCTGTGGCAATTTTTACTATATCTCAGAGGAGTATTTCAAGATGTTTGTATGCCTGAATACAAGGATCAACACCCTTTTCTGAATATTCAGAAGTGTATATGACTACCTATTGAAATACACTGAAATGTTTTTTAACAACCTGCTTTGCATATCCATCCAGAGTGCTTTTTAAAAACTGGTTCTTTTGCTGAGGCATTTCAGAAGGAATGCAGACATGCCAAGTTTTAGAACAGCACAGAATAAAGACCCATTTTTAATTCATCTTGTCCATCCACATAATGACTGAATATTTACCTCAATGGCTTATTAGTATAGACAACAGCCAAAATTTATGGTGAATGACTTTTTGAATACTCAATTCCTAGTTTATTTTCCAAAATCGAGGCAAAGCAAATTAAAAGTCTGCATTCAACCTGTTTCTTCTGTTAGAATTTTTAACTTTATTTATTGTGATTAATCAGAAAGCAAGACTCAGGCTCCTAATCTGTTAAGATATTGCTCAGCTCCTGCTAGATTTCACATTTCCCCATAAAGCCATTGCTTCATGCCTCTCAAAACTCTCTATTATGATATATCACATAACAAACAGCTCTTAGACACACACACATGCTCGTGTAAATACCTGCATAGATTCCCAAATAGAAGTTAAGGTCAAGATGGTCAGTTTCATTTGTTCCATTATTTCCATTTGTTGTGAGATTCAACTTTTCTTGATGATTTGCCCTGTGAAAATGCATACATAAGATAACCATCACCAAGTATGTTCTGCTCTGTTAAAACCTTGCGTTCAAAAGATCTCATGTATCGATGCTGTCATGCATCACAACACGGGTAGACACAATCATAGCCTAAGTTTAATTTCCACCCCCCCACCAAAACAAGTGGAAAGCTAAAGGGGAAGATCAAGCATACTTTAAAGTTTCCTAGAATAGGTTCCCTTACCACAGAAACCTATACAACACTGATTTCTATTAAACACACAGCACCTGACTGGTAGAAATGACCAGCCAGTTATTACCATTAACTTACCAGTAAGAAAGCCACCAGTCCTGGAGCACATAGGCCACCTTGAGAGAGAGAGACAAATACAAGAATCATTTTACAAAATGAAAAAAAAAATCAGAAAATTAAATTTCCATGCTATTCTTTCGAACTCCCTGGGAAAACATCACATACTCAAGAAAGTATGCCATCCAGTCTTTCAAGACCAGCAGCAATTTGCCAAGCACATTAGAAGGTGCTCTACAAAGAAAGAAGTTACCTTAAATTACCTTGCATGATAGCAAACTAAAGGAAAGCAATACACTTTAGCAAACAAAATACAGTAGCTCTTCCTAGCATATGTTAATTGCACATTAAAGAACTCATTTTTCAGTTCTTAAATTTGCTACTAGAGATATTCCAAAATGTTTTTTGATTAACAAACTTTCTGATGTTACCAGTCCAGAAATTTGTGTTTACGGGAGATAATTACCAGAAACAAGGTTGAAGGAGGATAAGAGAAGAGAGGAAGGGAAAAACTCCTACTGCTGCTTTCCTTCTCTGACAAGAGGTTAACTACAAACTTGTAAAAGGGTTATTTATCTCAAAATACGCCTCTGTTCACATGAATTTGAAGTTGTGGGCATTCTATACAGAGATCTGATCTTGTTTCGCTCTCTTTCCAACAGACTCAATTCATGGACAAGCAAAAATTAGGTAACGTTAAAAAACATAGTTCACTTTTTTACAGCACAGCCAAGTAATTTCCATTAAATGAACTTGAGCTTTTCTCAGCAGGAAACAAAGAAAAAGGCAATAAGGTACCTTCATGCAGCTTCCTCAACTCATCATTTCTTTCACTAAGTATCAAAATAATTTTCCTTGTTTAAAAATTATTTCACACACTTTCTCCAGCCTGCATTGCACAAAATATTTGCCTATCCTCTTCCTCACTTACTTACTCTGCTAAACAGTGACTCTGCTTCTAGCTCTTCTCATAACCTGCACTTACTAGCAGACAAGCTGTTCTTTAAACACTTCTGTCAGATTCTGTATTCCCATATGCAATAAACCTCTTTACCCTCCTCAACTGGAAACATAATGACTGATCAGGTTTGGTAAACACTACTTTTTATATATATTACTATTTTCTTCTCTGTCTCAAAAAATTAGACTGGCTTAGAATTTCTGTGTCATGTTGTCATCAAACCCATGATTTTATTGAAGTATTAATATTGCAAAAATAAGAATCAGTGCAAGACCTCTCAATGTTGCACCAAAATTCCATGCTGACACATAAAATTTGACTGAGTACACTACAAAATTATTAAGAAACACAACATTCACAAATATTTTAAATGAAACATCACAATAACAAGTATGCGGTATGTCAAAAACCAAATAAAAGAAAAAGGGGAGGGGGGAAGGCAAACGCAGAATACATTTAATATTATTTGTGGCTCCCAACAACTTACCTGTGCCAAAATATTGAATAATATGAGTACAAAAATCACAAAGTAGTTTGCTCCTGCAGAGAAATATTTTCTGTAAACTTTAAAGCTAATTTTTCCCTCATGGCGACTCTCCTCTGGAACTGCAGCCACTGCATTTTCACCCTGCAAAAAAACCACTTCAGAATAAAACCCATCAACCTTGCAGTCAGAGATTCATACTAAGCCACTTGAAAGTCATGGTTCACAATTAGCAAACAATTAAACAAGGAGATAATGTAATTATGCACATAAAAAAATATTACCATAGCTTTGACTGAAAAAAGTAAGTCTCGGTGTAGTAATACTGAAAAATCTACTTTGCAAAGCAACACTGTGAGGATTTTATTTGGCACTGCATCACCAGATATAAAAAACCTTTATATATAGCCAGAAACATGTGTTCTGACCTCTAAGCCAGGCTCTTCTAATATACTACCTTCACTCACAATAGCTCCAGAAACTAAGGCCTTTACTTGGGGAAGATTCTGTTTTCAGAATGCAAGTGTGTGCAACCTTTCCTTTCCAAGTAAGTCTTTAAAATAAATACTATTCTGCAAGTATGTATCGAGATCAATCAATCTATGCCCAGACTTAGGAACTACCCACAGAGTGCTATTCATCTCTTTTTAAGCACCATCAAAGCAGCTGTTAATAGGGAAAGCAAGTAAAACGAGAAACAAGAAATCATACTAAGCAAACAATGGATGGGGGAGAATGAGAAGGGAAATCAACAGACCTGACTCACATGTGAAAAGAGAAATTCCACCTACTTGCCCACAAAAGGTGTGAAGCCTATCTTTAGTTTTTTGGGTTTTTTTCCAGATCTCCAGCCACCCCACCTTCCCACTTTCCCCTGCCCCCACCCAACAGTTCTAACCCCTCTAAAATTTCTGGCAGGTCATTGCAAATTTAAGAGCGGAGTTGCCACTGGGACTTTAATAATATCAGGTAAGTTTAATGCTTTTCAGGATAAAACCATTCCTCCGAAGAGTATGACACAGTCGTTTCTTTTGTTTGTTTTAAATCTCACTGCTTTTCATTATAGAGAATAATAAATACCCACAGCATTAAGATGACAATCATCAGGGCCATACAGGGACTACTTGTTCCATGGACGCAGTGCTATCCCAAGTCTAGCAGTGCTACAGGGATCCTGCACTGTTTTATGTGAATGCCAACACAGGAGCAGGAGGCCACCTCTGGTACAGAAACTTAGGGCTGCTTTAGCACTGTGCACACCAACAGATAACAAAGCATCTGGAAGTCACACTGGCACAACACAGAGCCTTCTGTTTTCACCCATACAAGGGCTGGGGAGATCAAGGCAGTAGTGTCCTAGGGTTACCCCCTAAGGGCCAGCTCAAGATCATGTGGGTATGTTTATGGGTATGTTAATGCCAGTCAAGCAAATGTACACTTTGCATAAAGCTGGGGTTTCCGCATGCACTTCCCAGAGCTCAGGATTTGAAGGGAAGTGTTCATTTCAGTTCAACATTGCACAGACACATAGAATCCACCCAACACGATGGGAACGGCCCTTTATAGCATTGCTGTCAGAGGACAGGCTGAAGGAAGCCCAGTGTGGTGTGGACCCCTATAGGGAATGCTTCCAGCATCCAGTAGAGCTGATGAACTGGACAAACTGACTCTGCTGGGTTTGAACAGAATGGTACAGAGCTGTGGGCAAGTTCTCACGTGATAAGGCAATTCAATCATCCCTGAAATTCTAATGCTGCTGGGAAAGCCCATACCAAAATCTAAGTTAAAAAGCATCCAGAAAAGAATTGAGACACGTCCATCCTTTGAGCACTCACAGGTGGTTGTTCCGCTGCTCCATCTTTCTGTGAGTGGACAGATGAATCCTGGGACCAGACAGAAGACTCCGAGAAGGTTCGGTTCCGGGAAGACTTCAGGTTGGGGGTTCCTGGAACTGACGACTGTTCTACTTCCTCATCTTTTTTCAAAAGGGAAGCAAAGTCGATGCCAGATCTCAGGAACTCTGCATATGTACCTTTCCCCACCATTTTACCCTAGAATTAATACAAACTTTGATTATCTTCATTATACACATAAGGTTAAAGGACAATCCTTCCTATCTGTCCCTACTGTCTCTGGGGTTCTGTAGTTGCTGAGCACACATCCACTGCAGTAACTGAGCTGAAGACTCTACTGGTTCCTCACTTAGAGGAGCAGAAACAACCTCTTTACACTCTAACCAGTCCTGTCCTGGCAGCTAACCAGGCCAAGGAACACACAAATGGAATGACAAAAGCTCCAGCTACAACCAGGAGAGAATCACCTCCTTGGAAATTGTGTGGGTGACAGCCAAGCCATGCAGTTTTAGAACAATTTGCTGAACTATTTACATAACCATCAGTCTTCTTATATTACTCCAGGCTAGGGATAAACAGCATCCTCATTTCCTGATCCTTGAAGAGTCCTAGAAGGCATAACATGGACCATTTCCACACTTCTTACAGCTCTATCACAAACTCATTTCCAAAGAGCTACTGTTATTTTATTTATAGAGATCTGAATGGGAGGAAGAAGATGGATAGCGTCCTTTACTGCACTTTTGTCATGCTTCAAAATTAATCTCACATATTTCATTACCAATCTTAGAAAAAACAAAACAAAAACACACACATACACAAAATAAAAACAACAACAAAAAAAAGAAACCCAACAGAGTAAAAAACCCCAACTGCAATTCTTGCATTTCTCCTCTACCTCTGAACATCTGGTACAACAAAGTCTGCAAGGAACCTGTTGCATAGAAGGCCTGCTCAGTCTTAAGGGCCGCTGGGATCATTTCTCAGCCTTAATTTAGAAATGGATTTGTTGCAAAATTAACACAGTTCTTAATTCACACATAAGCATAAGCAACAGGAACAAAAGAAAAGCATTAACACAGTCTCAGAATTCTCTCACGGTGTATTAAACTTGAAGCAAAGGAAATCTAAAACTTTATTTCAAAAGCAGATAAAATGTTTGATGAAATAAGAGTTCTTAATTCACATAAAAATCAGTATATGATTATTTTTATGTATTAAAAATTCAGAACTAGATTTTTCAGGGAAGACCTTTCAAGAAAATCACCTTATTTCACGAAAACTATAAAACTTGTAAAAAATTACAGTCATTAGTAAACAGAAAATATGTTTACAAACTAAACATAAAAATCTGACTAAAAATTCTTAGATTAAAAAGGATAATTACAAAGTGTAAGTACAGACACTGAAATCACTTACATCTTTTAAAATTAGAATCTGATTTGCAGCACGAAGATATTGCAACTGGTGAGTGACCAAAACAGAGATCTTCTGATGTAAGGCCTGACAAATACATCTGCAAAGAGATGGATAAATTCATTAAAAAAATAAATATCCTAATAGATATTTATTATTTCTGAAAAATCACTTCTAATCAATTACAAAGTTTTTAAAATTAGAAAAGGAGATGACCATGCTTGCTAGAATCATAAAAGTTATACTTCACAGATATGTTTCTTATTTAACTTTTTACATTTTCAAGGTAGGGAGAAGAAATTTCATATTTCGGACCTGTAATAAAAAACCTTTCATTAAAATTGTCTTAAGCATTCTCGTACAAATCTATGTGTCATAACATAGAATGCAAAGAGAGTAATTAAAAGAAAATAAAGCCAAGACAAAGCAGAGCAAGATACTGTGGAAAATTATGGACAAATACAGACAATAAAAGTAATCTCCTCGATCGGAGCTTTCAGAGCAACTGTAACACTGAGCCACAAAGAGTTCTGAAGTAAACCATACTACTCATTTAAGCTACATCCAGATATGCAATGAGGTGGAGAAGTGAGATTCTTGAACCATCTCTGACCTTTCCTCATGGATTCAGTCTACCTCCCTATTCAGTACCTTACCAGTTTGGGATTTGGAGAGATAAATGAAGGGACTGGCCACACTAGTACCATCAGCGAATGCAGGTGAAACCCACATGGTTTTACTAGAATACACAGCAGGTCTCTTTCCAGCAGAGCCTTGAAAGGACACCAGAGCCACAAAATAAAAACAAAACACATAAAAACCCAGCAGTAGAGCAATGGTTTACAAGTGCAGAGGTTTGTAAGCACATTCTTCGTGTAGAACAGGGACAGCACAGGCACAACTGAGATCCAACACTAACAATCCCTCAATGCTTTCATTTTCAGAGTAACAATGGAAGGAAAGAAACCCTTTGAGCAGAGAATGCTTTCTCAACTACTATCTTAAGAAAACAAGGAAAACTGATTTTGTCTATAACTGAAATGTTCAGCAACACATTAGCAACTTTGTTTGTATCACGAGCGCCTTTTCAAAGATCATCTTCCAGTTTAAGGAGTCACAGAATGGGTAAGGTTGGAAGGGATGACAGCAGCCCATGTGGTCCAACATTCCTCCCAAACAGGACTGCCCTAGAGCACGTGGCAAAGGACTGAATACAGACAGTTCTTGAGTATCTCCAGTGAAGGAGACTCCACTGAGTTGTCTCAACTCAATCTGCTGTTCTTCGTGATGGTGAGCAGTTCTGGCAGCCATGAACTGGATTTCTAGACAAAATGAAGCAGGAAGACACACTTTGGTAGCACCCCTCATCAGTATTCAACAGCTGAAGCATGAAGCCTGAAGGGCCAGGCTGAAGCCTTGCTCAGAGCAGAACCTTCTGAACTGCATGAAGACCTTGGCACCACAGGTTTTCCTCCACGGATCCACTCCCATTGGCTCGTTTTTGCTAATGGACTAACGCCCATTTTCTAACTTGATACAAGCATGGCAGTTAACACAAAAGAAAAGCAAACCAAAGCACACACAAACAAATTCTCTCTCCCTATTCTCAAAAAAACTAAACCAACCAAAACTACAGCAATTCAATAATAAAAATGCAGAAGTACAAGTAAGCAGCAAAGGGAGGAAAGCAGAAAAAGAACATGACCTTGACAGCAATAATATCACATTGCTTACTGTGTTTCATACATTTAATTAACTCCCCACACAGCTTTTTATATCTGTTTTATCACGCCTACAAAGACCGTAGGAAGTAGATAGTTAATAATACTATTAGCATAATTATATGCAGAAAGTATACCACAGTTTTCCAAATAAACTGGGCAGTAAAATTAATTTAAAAGTAACACTCTTCCTGAGTAAGTTATATGCCTGATATGCAGCATTCAAGAAGCAACTATAAAACCACAATACTCTTAGGTGGCCAAGATAATGAATCAATGTATTTTCAGCAGCATGACTATTTGAGCAGTTACAATTATTTATACACCAAGCTCTTCATGGGAGCATTACTCTAGTGTGATTACTGTCCACCCTCTGAGCAGTCACTGAAACAAGTCACAAGGTTAACTAAACACCAGCTGAAGACATCCAAGAGAACTGCACAAACATCAGAGAGGCTACACAAAAGGCCTAGGAGGAAAGCTGTCAAAAGAGAATGTATCAGGTATTCATTGCGAAAAGCTCCGTTATTTCCCTTGCCTAAGTCCCACAACCTATATACCACTCCGACCACTGAATTTTCTGTGTGCCAGGTATACGTATAACAGCTTACTGGGACAAACTAGCCACTAGAATACCTAATTGCTCAAAACCTTGAAATCATGATCCTGAGTCACAGTGAGCCCGCTGTACTTTAAATTTGCATTTGAAGGAGGTGTGGGGAAGAAGAGCAAAGAAGTGGGTTATCACAGCATCAGAGCAAACCAATTAGAACTCTGAGAGCTGCCAGCACAGCATCCTGGGTGATCTTGATCTCAGGAGAGTAGGCAAAAAAACAACCTCTGTGGAAATTCGTATTTCCACTGATAGTTCACTCAACTGAGAATTTTTTAAAAAGTCAATTCTTGATTTCATGTCTGTCTGAGTAGAAATAAGCTAGATGAATAGTTTGTTGGTAACAGGTAAGTAGAAAAACTCCTGCCACAATTCACTGGCATAAGCACAGGCAGAAAAATTCACAACAAAGAGTGCATACTTAAATCTATTAAATAACTCACTGCTCAGACAGCTTACTAGAAAATTTTGCCAATTAATATACTGTGTCATCATGAAGCACAGAGGTTGAGAAACTACTAAAACACCAAGTAAATACTTAACATCTGTTTCAAAACATCAAACTACTTGAGTTTTATGTTCAAAACACTTTTTAAATTTTTTTTAAATATTCTCTCTCCTATTCAACAGCATTTACTCTGCAGCTTAACATGAGCATTAAATTTGTACAGTGCCTTGGCCACCACAGAAGACTAAAGCCAGAGTTCGAATCCAGAGTTAGAAGAGAGACTCAGCAAAACTGAATGTCATTGAAGGGCTGGCACAAAAATCGCTCAACTCCTTATTAGTGAAAACTTGTTACTTAGAACTGGGAAAAAAAAAAAAAAAAACACACAAAAAAAACCACCCCAACAACAAAAAACCCACCTCCAAAATACCCCCTAAGTGTTTATTTTTCTAACTGGTTCACTAAGGCTTAGTTTCATCATCCATCTACTTTTAGAAATACTGCTCTTATAGCTGAAGAAAACCAACCATCAGTTCCAGGTGAAAAGCCCAATTCTAGGTTTAGTCACTATCTGACAGTGTCTCCCTTTCTCACTGCTGACAAGAGAATCGAGGGAAAGCCTGCCTTAGCAGGTGACGTAACTGGTCCAAGGCTTCAGACATCTGCTGGACCACATCCAGAACTGCTATCATCCTTTTACTTACTGTTTAAAACCCCAAAGTTCACCTTCCTTGTGCTTCTCCATCACTCTCAAGAGGCATGCTCAGTTAGTCTGTGAGCACATTTAATACATAACAACAGGAAAAATTACTGCACAAACTCCAGTTGCCACTGCCAACTTTATTAAACACACAAGCGCACATATGTGCAAAAACAGTCCCAGGAAATACAGACAGAGAAGACCTTAAAGTTCTCCAGCCTTTCCTGAGTACAAGAAAAAGGGAGATGAAGGGTCTATGACAGTTGCATCCTCTTCCCTGAATATGAAGCAGTTCAAACTTAAAAGTATTCCTGGTAGATTTTAAATGGGTTGCTCTCCATGTTTAAAGCTCAACCGAAATTTCAGCATCCTTGAAATTGTATTCCAGGGGAAAGTTACCTTTGCCATTACAGAATTGTACTCAATTCCAGGTTTGCATCCTTGGTCCAATTTCAATCCACTACTTACCAAAGGTCAGTAGACCAGTTTATTCCTGCATACACACTCCCTTCATATATTAAGTCACTCCACAACAGACAAGAAAGAAAAATTAGGAAAAAAAGGAAAAAAAAAAGAAAACTCCTTCAAATACAGTTTTATCTTTTAAATGACAAATAGTTTCCTGAGTATTTTTTCTTTTATTCCTCCCCACACTGGACACCTGAATGTTCTTGACCACCTGCACTGGTGTGTGAAGTTGGTCTGTATTTATTGGAACCGCACAAAATTTAACCATTATTTCAGCTGAGACCTTACATGTACAAAACATAACAGAGAAAGTAATTTACTTGTACTGCCAGATACACTACTGTCCATAAATCCCAGGGTGCAGTTTCCTTAACAAGAGCACAGTGTTGTTGGGTCATACTGGATTTGTCATCTACCACATTCTACAACTCCTCTTCCACATAACTACCACGCTACTGATCCCAGCTCACTGTGTGTTCATGGACTCAACACTCTGCACATTTCCCTGCTGTGCGCATCTGTTAATTCACATACCATAACCAAGACTTCCCAAATCTCTGTCCCTCTCCAGAACTGCCTTTAGCATTGCCCAGTTTTTTATCACCTGAAAATATAGCACCAATGACCTTCATACACCATCAGGCTAGTTCTCTCCATTAATTACACTCTTCCAATTCAACAAACAAGCAAGCAAAAAACATTAAGAAATCTAAGTAACAGTATACTATCACCCATTAAAAAAACTCACTGCACTTTGAAAGCAAACTGCTATACAATTTTTTAAAAATTAGCTTGAGCTTTGGTAGAGCAGATCATGAAGCAGGAGCCACTGAGAAGGGGGCCTACAACAACACAATGTTCCTGCGTGCAAAGGCAGTCTTCGTGCTTTCTAATCTTCGTTTGTTCTTTCTTCCCTATCAGGTTTGCTTTTCTTTTGAGACAAGTTGTTCTTTAATCTTTTTTAAGTTTTTATCTCCAAGAACCAGCTTTCTTTCACCTCTGTAAAGTGTTTCTTCTTTAATGATTCTACTTTCTTCCTTACCATTCTTTTCCCCACTCCTTTTTGGAAGTTCACATGCCAGTTTAACTTTACTCTAGTTAATACTTATATTCATTTCAATGAAAATAACCACTGAAATGAAATTAAAGCACATGCAGAAAGTGCTCACAGGCATAAAGCCTTTGTTATATTCATTTACTTCCTACATTTGCTTTTCTCTCCCTTCCGCTTTGTATTTCAGTGGCTTGGGGAGAACAATCCCCAGTGGTTTTTATACATTCCAAAGTTTAGAAAAGTTGTGAAAGTGTGGTATGTTTGCCAGACACAAAAAACCTACACAACTACTTCTACTATGCTGTCTCTATTTCTACTATGCTGCTACTATTTCTAGGCTTACCTTGATAATTATTTATCTCAATCTCATGACAAATCCCAGTCTCCACTGAACTAACATAATGCAACTGGTCCACAAAATCCATTGCCCTGTTCTGGGCATCAGGTAGCACTAGATGGCTGGAGAAAGCATACAAGCAAACACAGTGTGATGTTTCCTCTGGCATTTCCAGGTTCCAAAGTCCATGTATTAGGAACTTCTTGAGCCAAAAATTCTGGTATTTAAGTAGCTCTTCATTAACTTTTCCTACACAAATTTGCATACCTCTCCTCTGAACCAATTTTTGGTTTAGTATTCGTAATACTGTTTTGCAACTTCCCCCACAGACCACGAAAAAAAACAAGTTTTTTCCATATTTGGTGTTAAAAAAACACCACACATTTTTGTGATACTAAAAACTAAAATTTTAAAGACTTTTGAAAACATACAGTGTACAGATATTCCACTTATGCTTTTCACTTTCTATGAAAAAACAAACAAAAGCAAAACCCAAAAAATTTTAACCCACATTATTACAACATTTTTCATACATTTTAAACATATTCCCTAACATAAACACGACAAAGCTTAAGGAATTCCAACTATATCATCTAAATGGCAAGATATAAGTTCTATGTTTTTAAAAGCACCAGCTATAATACAAAAATAGAAGTACAAGGCATTCAAGTTTGCCCAGAACATCTCATTAGAGCTGCAACCACTACAGTGGTATCAGAAACAATGAGCACAGTGCAGGTGTGAAACACAAAGTGAGAAGTCTTACAAGACATCCTTAGTTTAGCAAGATTCTACCTGGAAGGAGGCAGAGTTAAACCCTTAGACACTAACTCCCCTGTACACTTGTCATCAGTGGACAAAACATGTAATGTGCATATGCTTTTAAACACAACACTGGCAAATGCTATCATTGCTTGGGTCCTCTGACACATTGATTGTGTCTGTAACCTATCTATAAAGAAATGAGTCATGCTAGCTTTTATCTGCTGGTTTTACAGGACTGATGAGCTTTTCTTGCTTCTAATTACCTACACCAACATAACAGCACTTTTTCCTCAAAGTTCAAATGTTACATGAGATTTACAAGCACACACCCCTTAGAGAGAGATACGACACTGGAAGCATTCATGGACTCCTACGGGTTCCAAAAATCAAATTACTTTAAACAGATCAAGTAAATATACAGATCTATCTATCTAATTAAAAACAAAATTCTTTTACTCATTTTCACTACTTCATTTTGCTCCTGCCCTCAAGCACTTCTGGGGCTTAGGTAAGAATGCAATGAGGAATTTAGGCTCTCTTAATCTATGCATTTTGCATGATGGAATTTTCTGCTCTCCTCTGCTGTCAGTTCAATTTTTCATCACCTTTTCCTGCAACTATGAAGGACATCTTTGCTACAAAACTGTGACTGCTTCCTTCCCCTTCTTGAAGAGGAACACTCAGTTACACTGGATGGCAATGGAAACTTTATCTTTCAAGACATCTGGTCAACTTGCCAGGTGACACTCCAGTCAGCCTCAACATACGGTTACTCCATGTCCCATTGCCCAGTTGCATGTCCCTTCAGTTCCTTCTGAAGGTCACTGTCTAGTACCATGGTGTTCCATCTGAACAGATGCTTCAGTGCGTTCCTCTGCTGTGATAAATGCAGTGACGTCTTCTGCGGCTTTTATCTAGTTCCAGAGAACCATCACGATTTTAGGTCTGACTTGAGTCCCAGACTGTCCTGTAACTCTGTCTACTCTCACAAGCACAGAGGAGGAACAAAAAAAAAAATCAGGCTGTTCATCAACCGAGACCAGCACAGAGCTCTTGTCAGTGGAAAAGACACAAGGGAATGAACAACTCCTAGAAAAGAGCATGTCCCAACAGACAACGAAATACAAATCTCACATGATTTTTGAGTCAATATCGCTGATGGGACACAATTTGATTTCTATCTAAAGGTGATCTGAAACCATTCAATCTGTAGAAATAGGCTTATAAAGACAAGGAGGGAGTGTAGGAAATTTCTTGGGATTCAAGTGCAACTGAATGATTTTCTCAGAAATGACAGGCTATTCCAAACTTCATCATACAAGAAAAGATGCTACTGCATCTATGATGGCTGTCCCTCATTTTGAAACTAGAGGTCTCAAAATACCACGTCTTAAAAGTTAATTAAAAGTTATTTTTATTTAAATATATATGTAAATGTAAAATAAAGGCATGTTTTCATATACAGCTACAAGTACGTGAAAAAACATAAAACTAAACCGGCATCTTTTTCCAGATGCCAGTAAAAGGAAAAAGACTGAAGCATGCCACTGTTAACTGTCAAAACAACTCACAGGAAAAAAAGCTATAAATAACAAGAAAATAGAAATTCTTCTGTTTATACCTTCCTAGTCCCCAAGGAACCTGATCAGGAAAGAGAAATTCATTCAAAAACTGGCTTTATCTGCTCCATCATCCACAGAACAACTTCTTTGTATCATGAAGAAATTCTTAAAGAGCCACAATCCCTTATTAACAACATCATGGACTGTTTTCCCACTGAAGCTGTGCTACTTGCATTCTTTCTCATTTGAAAAGCATTTATATATTTAAAACTGTTTACTACAGAAGTTGGACAGAATGGGGAAAAGCAGCAAATGTAATGAACCAGCCATCCACACACTATAGCTTTGGGGAACTACTAGGAACATACCTACCTTTGATGTAAATATTTGTAAAAAAAATTAAACAATTTTTTTTAAACGGGGTTGGGGGGAGGGCGGGGGGGAAGGAGTGAGTGAACTCAACAATATCCACTTCAGATTCTCATTTAAAAATTCCCATTTCTTCCATCTCATCCATTGTTTTAAGCTTCATGGTTTGGACTCCCGAGGGGTAGCCTGCACAAAATGGTGCCCGAGACATTCCTCAGCACCATGTTCTAAGAAATCATTCTTGCCCGAGGGTTCTCTGTCTTCTCCACACGTCTAGTGATATTTGGGAAGCATTAAAGAACATGCCCTGCCTTGTTTTTCAAAGCAAGCTACTGAACTAACACTCTCCCCACTGCCCCCAGCACCTTTTACAGCTTCCACAAAGGCCTCAGAAGACAACTCCAGTTTGTAAAAAACCCATCCCTTAAGATCTTGCACAGGGCGGCATTGCTCAGCTTTCCTTCCCGCTACTACTCCACCCAGTCCATTTTCTAAAAAACTGCTTTCATTCTACTTTTATATGCTTTGCTCAAACTGATCTGGAGTTGGGGAGAATAAGAGAAAGTACAGGAACAACCCCAGCTAGTTCTCTGAGTTTCAAATCCTCTGAGATAACCTCTTTATTCCTCCTCATCTCCACATATTTATCTGCAAAACACACACTGTGCTCACAGAGCACTGGTTTCCAGTTTCCAGGAGGATGTAGATGCTGCCAGTGTCAGAGCTCACATAAAATGTGGAATATGTTGAAGAAGCGGTCCGACCTCCTTTGCAAGGCACCACTGTACTTTCCTGCTATCCTCTTCATGAAAAGACTTGAAGACTTCAGGGAGAGACAGGTTAACAGCTCAGGTGGGTGCACTTTCAGAACTCAGGCACTGATATAGGCAGATGCTGGAGTTGTAGAGAGATCTTGTGCAGAAACAGAAAGCAGCAGCTAAAGCCTAGAGAGCTTCAAAGGAAGGCATTTAAGGAATTGGATACTATATGGTAACGAACTCCATCTATTAGTCATGGCAGGTGAAAAATTAACATAAAGCCTTATGCATCATAAAACTCTTAGTCTATACTAGCTGATGGAAACAAACAGTAGCCATTTGAAGAAAACCGTATAATAAAACAAAATGCTGATGGGGTTTCAGAGAGTCCAGATTAGAAACTGAAAACACCAATAGGATGCATCGTTTTCAAATTTAGATATTAAAAGCTTTCCCTTATAGGTATAAAAGAACACACATATCCATTCAACTCAATGCAATTTCTATGATCATTTCTGCAAGAAAAATTTTTATTATTATCTAAGGGTGGACAGGAGGGAACAACAGCAAAACCACATTAAGTCACATTATCTGGAGCATGGAATTCAAAGGATGCAAGTATGATTAAGAAAACATTCTCACTGAAGGACTCAACCAAAGCCTGGTGAATTCCATCAACGGAAGTTTTTCTTCGATTTGAAATAAATTCTAGATTATGCCTTTTAATACACAGAGTTAAAAGCTATAAAGAAGCAAGGACAAAACACTGGCTGGATTATTCTCATACTCACTATGTGCCATAGATTAGAGAGTTTCAAAGGGAGAGACGGTAAAGAGGAAATTCATTGAGAAGGGAACTGATATTTAATGAACACACTCATTTCATTGGGAATGGAGGGAGCTCCAATATCCTTCTCTTACACATGGTAAACCTATGCATTCCTTTTTCCTCTAGTTCTGCTCTCCACAGTCTACTCTGCAGACCATGTTCCCTGTTTCACCTACACAAGAGAAATTTCAGCCACTCAAGAACCAAAATGAAAAATTATTCAAGAATCTAGGACAGTCCTGTCCTCTTCTTTAGCCACTTGAATCAAGTGCTCATTAATACCAAATAAAGCTGTAGTAAACTAATAAGTGACTTATTAGTCCACATTATTCTTCTTCACTCAGTACTAATATTAATAAAACCCATTATTCATAAACCACAATACTTCCATGTATGAAACCTGACATTTTCCTCAAGAAAATGGCATATAATCCCTTAATAACTCTACATATAGTACCTTCAGAACTGACTGTTATAGAGCTTTTAAAAATACAGAACAAAATCAAAGACAGACAGAGAGGAAAAATCTCTCAATTACCTAACATAGAGGAAAAACAGCGCAGAAAGCATATGTATTAAGTTTTGTGAAGAAATCCACCTCCACAGAAATGCTTTATCAAGTTTTTCTGTAACGAATTACAATATAATAATCACATTTTAAATGAAAATAAAGCAATAACATACTTTTCAAACAAATGCCTCCCAACTTCAGCATCTACTGCACTCAGTGGATCATCCAGAAGATAAATGTCTGCATCTTGATACACAGCTCTAAAACGTATAAGGAAATGTCAGTATCACAAACTCTTACATTAGTTTACTTAAGTCACTGAAGTCTGACAATTTTTAGAAAGAAGAAAAAACACTAGCCTGGCGAGATTTACACGGGCCTTCTGTCCCCCACTCAGAGTAGCTCCACGATCTCCTATTACTGTTAGGTCACCATCTGCTAATAATTCCAAGTCCTGTGAATGCGATAGAACAGATAGCAATGTTTTTTAAAAATAATTTTAACTTCAAAGGCCAACAAAGCTGTGAACATTTTCTTATTTAGAAAGTATTAACATCTCACCTTAAAATACAAAGTTTCTTACCACGTGAAATATCTGCAGTTACTTTATGACCCTGTATTTTCACCAAAAAGCAACTAAGAAAGCAGAAAAAATAGAGATTCTGGAGTTCACATTTTCTACAACTATTCCAGAAGAAAGTGCACTACTATTCCTAGTCTTACGAGGAATATTTACTGGGAAATTCAGAAAATCAAACAGAATACTAAAAAATCTAACAGTAATTTTTTTTTTTTACTAGAACAAAATGAGTTGTCACAAGAAATAAAAACTGAACTATTATCAGTGAGCTATATTGCCAATGCCCTTAAAAACTGCCTTACTTTTATTCTTACTGCAATGTATTCAAGAGAAATAACAACAACATTCATCACACAGATTTGGTTAATTTCAGAGATTGGTACTACGACTAAGACCAAAAAATTGCATCACATTCCATGTCAAATTACTGTACTTCCTATTCAAAAAATATGCAAGTTTTATACTAAGCTATAAAACATATTCTGAAAGTTTATTCACAGCTTTTATAAGATATATAAATTTGCAAGAAAAATATGAAAGCAAATCTACCATCAAATCTGAAGTGTGAACTTTTTTAATGCAATTTGCTGTCTTTTAAAGTCATTAAAACCTTAAGTTTAGACAACAGCATATGACTGATCTCAGCAGGAGATACTAAAACTATCTGCCATGTGTAAACATCTTGCAAAAAATGTTCAGTACAGTAACCATCTGCTTTTCACCTGTGTCACTGCTGACAGGAATATCGTTATATGCTGCATAAAACCTTTTTAAGGTGCCAAACAAAACGTCTGTTTCTTGACAAATCTGGCTTAATCCTCTTCTGTATCTCATGCAACAAACTCCTTTGCACACAGACCTTTCAAAAATATTTTTTCATAAGACTACTTGGGTTCAGCAAGTTCTCCAATATATAGCCTTAGGGTTCTTTTGATAGCTGTTAGCAATACATAACACACAGTATACGTGACATTTATTTAAAAAAACCCATATAAGATATTTACAAAATGAAAGTCACAAATAGTGCTAGCTTCGCCTTTTCCTGCCTCTTATTGCATTTGTACACACCCCTACCACAATACTAGTGAAAAAGACTAAAATATCATTATGAAAATAACACAGAACAGCTTTTTCCAAATTTGTCACATAAGCTACACCTCCCCCTAGTGGAAGTTGTTGGAATTACAAGAAGGTGCTTACAAGGGATGGCAAAAATCATTACACATATTTCTGTGAAGCAACAGGACTTATTTCACAAACTACTAATAATGATCAATTCTATGTACTACATATTGCAGCTTGTACCACAAGTGTGAAAGATAAAAGTAATAATAAAAAGAAGATAAAAATAACGAACATGGAAATAAAACACACAAAGTCTTACCTTTTTAAGAGCACAGACTTTTAAAACTTTTTCGTACTTTTCTTTCTCATATTCCTTGTCAAACAGTATGTTACTTCTCACAGTGCCAGAAAACACCCAAGGCTGCTGAGAAACATAGGCAATTCTTCCAGTAACATTTATCAAACCTTTGTCTTTAGGCAGCTCTCCAAGCAAGGCACTTAAAAGTGAAGACTGGAAAACATTTTTTTTAAAACAAAGTAAATAAAAAATTATGAAGTTTGGTTGCATTAAAGACATTAAAGAGACTGAG
The DNA here is from genome assembly GCA_013399695.1 of Formicarius rufipectus. Taxonomy (NCBI): domain Eukaryota; kingdom Metazoa; phylum Chordata; class Aves; order Passeriformes; family Formicariidae; genus Formicarius; species Formicarius rufipectus. The sequence goes on from VXAU01002857.1 coordinate 557,300, forward strand.
CAGTATTTATTGGCACGATGGCCTATTTCACCCTGTCACTCCAACTACTGCTAACAGTAGAAAAGCACCAGTACCCTTTCCGTGCAGTCTAGAAGCAACATACAAAGTACTAACTCCAAACCATCTCCTCCCCACACCCAGAAGACCACTGGCATTTCTTGAATGGCAGTATCTTGATGTGATACCCACTGAAAGGAACTGTACCCTTTCAAGTTTCTAGTTTTCACATTCAAGACTCAAAAAAGCCTCATGGAACGAGGTAAACATTATCACTTACTTTTCCAGCTCCTACAGGACCAATCACAGCCAATAATTCCCCTTGTCTGACAGTAAACGAAACTTGCTGAAGTGCTGGTGTTTCTAAACTCTGTGGATTTGAGAAACAGTTAGGCTTCCTCAGCAATGAAATACACACCACCAAAATAAGTATTTAGAAACAGAAGACAACATACATAAATCACTACAAACTAGCAGCCCCTGTGGCCACCACATTTTCAGACATACAGTTTGCCTCTTCAGTGATTCATTAACACTTTTGAAACACCCTCATTCTTCACTACAAAGGACCAACACAGCTAAAAGAACATTCAAGGACTAAGGAACCCAGAGGCAGCCGAAGCAGTGCTTCCTCAGAGCCTGGGTATCCCTGCAGCAGCTCAGCGCAGGGCTGGGGCGGCAGCCTGGGAAACTGGAGCTCTGTGCTGCCCACCACACCGGCACTCACGGCCCAGCACAGCATGCTCAGCAACTCCGAGCAGACAGACCAGTGGTGGGAAAAGGGAGGGCTGAGGCTCCCTCAGAGCCTCAAGGAAAGACAGGTCTGTGTTTGCTCTGGTCAAGGCTCTATCCAAAGGGAACACAGAAAAATGACATTTGATTTTAAACAACTTCCTCTTGTATACTGACACAGACTTTTCATGGACAACACAGTGCGTTATTGCTGTGAAAATATCCCACCCTAGAACTGTTTGTTAATACTCCTTTTCAGCATGCCTATCCTTTATGTTACATTACTGATAAGACCTTATTTACCAATATATTTTGCACCTCTTCTATCAAGGTTGCAAGAACACCTACTTGTGAAAAGAAAGGATGCTCATGTCTTTAGCAGCCATGCTAAACTGCACTTTCTAAGGACCTGGTGCAGCTCTCTCTCATTAAAGCAAAACACCCTCGTAACAGAACCTGCCTTTATACACACCTTAGCCAGCACCAAGCATGACCGACACTAAAATGCAAACACTAAAAACCCAAGCAAGTACTTCTATCAGAGGATCAAATGAAAACCCACTACTTCAGCTCCAAAAACAGAAGAGCAAGGCGAAGAATACCTTCAAATCTCTAGCCACCTTTTGAACCTCAGGCAGCTGAAGAGACCACCACCTAAACCCTGCACAAAAGATGCCACAAGGCCAAGCACTAGGAGTGCAGTAAGAGGAAGCCTGCAATGAATCCCAAATTCTTTGTGAGCGACAGTAGTACAGTATCCATCCACACCTATGACAGCTGGGAGAGCAGGGTTAGCACACGTGTCCTCGCTCCAGCCAGGAGAATTACTCGGCAGCACACCCAGAGCTCACCAGCCAACAACTCCCATCTCACAGAAGCGCCACAGGGTGCACACGGAATCGGTCACACGGGCGAGAACCTGAACTGGTGTGCGCTGCGCTACCCTGCACAAATACTTCCCTTGCTATCCTAAATTTCCACAAGGTGGCATCAACGGGACTCTTTTCCTTTTCTCCACACAACCCTAGCCCCCAGATTTTACCACAGATTTGATTCCTCAGACCAGAGTATACAGCCAAGGTGCTCTGCTAGCGCTAAGGTCAAGGGAACTCTACCACCAACTTTGGCAGTCAAGGATTTATTTTTTTTTAAAATACAGACTTTGTAGAAAATACCGTTTATTAAACCAATGGCTATATGAAAAAAGTAAATAAGCTTTCAGACACAAAGTCCCTTTTTCAAATCCTTGAGGCTGTGCTTCTGGATTCACAAACATGCAAACACATTTCCTTCCAACTTCAGACTTTTCAAAAACATCGTAAGAGCCTAAAAACATTACAGAAAATGTCAACAAAGTTTTTATTCTGTTACTGGTATACCGTATATTAAAGCAGTACTGTAAGATATCATCACAGAGCCTCCACAAAAGCAGTAACACAAGCAAACAGCAGAGCCACACACATCTAAGGGGCATGGTATTTTTGCAAAATAGCATTCCTCATAATTACAGTTAATTTGTCCTGAATTCATCCCACCTATTTTTAGGCACTAAACTGAAGCACTTATATTAGAGCACAGACTAATATGATAGCTAAGTTCACCTGACAGCTCATTACCACAAATGCCCCAGTAGCTCCCCTGTGTCCTGTCAACTTGCTGTGTCTTTAACTTTCCTTCTTCTTCCATATGCTTTTGCCTAACCTTGCAGCTGGACTGCTCATGGGACTCAGCTATCAGAAAACAAATCTCATTAAAAGTGATTCATTTTCTATTGCCTGTGGTTCACCACAAGGTCATACCTAACAACTAGCACAAGGGAGGACAAAGGGACACCAAAATGATCCCTTCAGGGGTTGCAACTTCTCAGGTAAGCTTGGGCAGGGCTTACATGTCCTGTAGCCAAGAGAATGCAATAGTTCTGCCCATCTCAGGGACAGAGAGATCATATATTTCACAGAAGTACTACACTACTTAGGATCCTCATGTAAAGACTAAAATTGCATGGGACAACTTTGGTGTCTCTTCAAATGCTTGAATTTTACATCTGAAGTTGCTCAGTTCAGCAGACAGACTGTTCTGTAAACTCAAGGCTCATCAGTAAAAAGCCATACTGAAGAATCCCCATTTCCATGCCGGTATCAGACTAGCCTGTGGTACTCAAGGTAATACTTGCCATAGTAAAACACGAGTGTCACCAGGAATTATCTGGTTCTGTCTATCTTTTGATAAATTGTAATACACCATTTTAGGCTGCCTTCCTAAAAGTCTAGCTAATAATTCCTTTTTTTACCTAAAGTCATTTTGGATTTGTGGGTTGGTTGTTGCTTTGGGGATTTTTACTATCTCTTTTGGCACAAAACATTTAAAAAAAAAAAAGTTTTCACCCACCTGTGCAGTGTCTGTACTTGTTTTTCAAGTGTCTTGAGAAGTCTAGTCAGGGTAGTAAGCTAAGCCAGTTATCTGATATAGGATAGCCTATTTCTATTATTCCTTTCATAACTCATCTATATCAGAACTTACAATCTTTTCAGTGAGTAATTCTATAAAATTATTTTGCATCACTGTAAGAGTATACAATTTAAACTTTCTGAGCAGATCTCATCAGTTCTAGGGGAACTATTCTTCTCCCATGCACACTGCAATTAAATATCAAAATGACAATTACATTAACAGTTTTGTGGATGGCTTGTTGGTTTGGGTTTTTTTAATTTAATTGAAAGGAAACCAGTAATTCCAGTAATGCTGCCCTGCTTTATGCAGTATAAACAACTCATTAAAAAATAAAAAAAAGGTGTTTTATGGGCATATTATGCAACCATTTCCTATAAATTATTCACAATGGCACCAAAGTCAGTTTGGGAAGAAAACAAGGATTAAGAAATGCACACCATTTTGCATTAGAATGTATTCACAATCAATTCTTTCATATCAAACAATTTTAAAAAATTTGGCCAGTGTCTTAGAAATACTGATGTCACAGAGAACTGAGAAAGTAAAGCAGAACAATGTAGCAATTCTCTTTTGCAGTTGAATAGTAGTAGGTAGATCTTCACATATGTTTTCACACCTGATCTTCCTTGAGACACAGCACAGGTAGAGCAAGAGGGTAGAAAAAGGGAAATATGTGATATGTCTTATTTGCACTACATTTACATGCAAAACTCATTTTCAGAGTTTCCAGGATTTGTAATGGAGGCTGAACCTTCCCATGTGCAAGGATACTGGCAGGTTGAAATAGTTCCAACAATTCATCAAACTGCTGTTTACCACAGCAGTTTTGAAACAGTCAACCTCTGCCTTTCTTACAGAAGAAAGATACGTAATAAATTTATCACCTGTGTATCATCCCTTTTTCTAGTAACTCTGGTTGGCTTGATGCACTTTTAGCAGAGAAAAATTTGTAGCTGAACAGAGTAACAAATACATGCTGACTAGTCTCTAAAGCTTTCAAATCTGTTATGAGAAGCATATTGTACCTAGTGCAAGCTTGCTAGGCCCTGGCAGATGAACCTCAGGAGTAAAGGGTGGGGCCAGTTCTGTGCACGCTGCGCCTCACCTAAAAAACCCACTGCGCAGCCTTGAGGGATTCACCCACTCTGCGTGGGTAAAAACCCTCCCAAAACTTCGTTCACGAAGTCTAGTCATGATGAGACTAATGGACTGATCAAGCACTCAGTTCACAGAAAAAAACGTATACAACAAGGCCCACCATACATCGCTGTCCGTCCTTGATTCCAATTTTAGTACCTCAGCAACGATACAATGCTATTTAATAACAAGGGGTTATTTTCACCATAGAAATGCACCATTTTTATTTTAGAAATATTCAGGAACAGCTACTTTAAAGCTGCATTTGAGAGTGTTTTCAATACAAATATATAATTATATAACCATACTAAAAAGATTCTCATACTCAAAGGATAAAATACAAAACACAGGCACACTACAGATAGACACACTGCACTTTAGATTTCAAATGTCTGCAGCACCAATACATTTCACGTTTACTAAAAGTAAATTTACCTTATCCCAATAGCAAGTCAAATCCTGAACATGAAGAATGATATTCTCATTATTACCATGCAATTGCGGCTTGAAGTGTGAGACCTCATCAAGCATCAGAAAGTTCTGCAATAAAAGCACAGGACATTGCCTAATGTGAGACTGAGAATGGGAAAGGAACCCAAGTACATTTTTTTTGAAAGTAGCACACAGAACATTAGTTATGGGGCTGAAAAACACAACCACAAACTGATCAAAGAATTACATTTCCAAAGCAATGAATGACTGTAACAGTGTACCTCTAACTATCTAGATCTCCTCCCCAAAAAAACTCCAAAAGTGAACATTAATTAGAACAAGACTAACAAGCACCTGCTCAACAAAGAATTCCAGAAGGAAATGGACCTCAAAAAGCTGCCCTGCCTTTTCCCTGAAATACTGACAAGTCTTAAAATCATTTCATTGCCTCTTTCCATGCTGAAGAGGTGAAACCCTTGCCGCACCACCTGATCCTTCCACTGCTTTCATGGAAATACTTGTTATTTCACTGAAAGAATGGTAAGGACACAGTAAGCAGCTATCCACTGTCACTGTTAAGCATTCTTCATATGAAAGGAAAAAAAAAAATAAAATCTGAACTTGTCCTTTTAAAGTCCTGGGTATAAACAAAAAAAAAATTCCATCTCCATTACTGGTTTATTGTACTTTCACTACTGAACTTCTACGTTACATCTGCATTATATACAACAGCGCACATCACCGTTTTGTGCACGCATACACAGCAACAGGTTCAGTTTTCAAAACAGATTATTTCTTTAAAAATCCCAAACTGCAAAACTCAAATAAGGTTGCATTTGTCAGTGGCGCTAAAACAGCATTAAGAGAAGAAATCCACGTACCCTTCAAAGCAACAACCCTACCTTGATTCGTCGGATGCTGATCACTGCCTCAGACACTCTCTCAACAGCCGCGGGGAAGAACAGCGTCACTGTCAGTCTCACTGCACCGTAGAGGGACACTGCAACAAACACCCGACTGGCAGAGATATAATTTCCAAGCAGCACATATGCCATGAAAGTCATGAACACTGTTATTTTGCTTGCCACAAAGAAAGAGGCCAAGTTGAGTCCTCGAAGGTAGGAGCTTCTCATAACCATGTTAATCTCCTTCCTAAAAATGTAAAATATATACAGTCACATCACTTTCTCTTATTACTGTTGCCCTCAACAACAGGATGAGAGAAACTCCTTCTCAGGATTTTACTTTCATACCCTTTCTCCTCCCCTTGCATCACCCCAACTCGTATGTAAAGAACTGTGAATAAATCATGTTATAGGATAAATAAAAACAACAAAGAAAAGCATATAAGAGGCTTAGAAATTGAGTGGGGTAATTTATTATATTTAATATTTTAGTAGCTATTGAAAATAATTATTTTTCAGAGACAAAACTGGTGTGGTACTTTTTACTGCTTCAGTCAAACTAGTATTTTCATTCAGATTCTAATCTACTTCAAATATTTCTGGGTTGCATGAAATAGCAAAAAGAAGGAAAAAAGCCCTATATAAAGGTCAGGCACTCACTAACTTCTTATCCATCACAAAACTCATGCCAAGACTGACACTGCAGTTGAAAAAAACGAGTGAATTCTAAAAGATCAGGAGTTTGCCCATAGCCCAAGTATCTGCCATTATTCAGCTGCTGATTTTCAAGCTGGATCACAGAATTCAGAGTATTTCCTTTCATCTCAGTCTAAATCCTTCCCAGTTTGGACCCTGCTCCTAGCTTCTTTTACTCTAGGAATTGTGGCTCATAAATTAAGAAAATACTGATCTGTGAGGCCAATTGTTCTGTTAGTCATTGCCCAAGCTAAACAGTGACTGAAGTACTGCTCAGACATATAAATCTCTCCCTAGCAACTGAAAAGCTGCAGAAGACTATATTCTCAATTTCCACTTCAGCTGAATTGCAGTTTCCACTCCTAAATGACTCATCAAGTCCAATCCTTAAGATGTTACTGCACTATCATCTACTACAACATGATGTTATCAGGCTTAACTCCTTACTAAATAATATTTTTTATTTATCAAGAGTGCTTATAACAACTTATTCCTTCCCCATATATTTTTTTTGTCTGCTTGAAATAATATCAAATATGAAATCTCAAATCAATTGCTTATTTTCCTTTTCCAAATAAACTGGATATTCTCAGAGAAAATCTTTATAATTTTGATCAACTTCCACTTGGAAGCACACGTTAAAATTAGAAACTTAAGTTGTGGTTATACAATTTGAAGGAAATAAAGTATTCACTTGATGAAGAAAATGATGCAGGATGCGCTACTGGAACACTAGTTAAGCAACTTTCCCACTACACTTGCCAAATTGGCTGAACTGACAGACTTCCAAAGAGTTTCAAAGACTGACTTTCTCAGCTTAAGGGTTCACAATCTCTGATCTCTCCTCCAGAGTAAGGACATTTGTATGTAAACTATTTGAATTGGGTCTAATTCAATTACTTCTACAACCCTGGATGAAACACTTTTCCCACCCTTTAATAATCCTTAATAATCCTCTCATTATCTGTGTACAATTGGAAAGTTTTTTTGTGCTACTCTCCAAAAAAAATCAGATAAATTGCAGACTATCTACAGGCTGCATATATTATACTGTCTTGAGGTACAAAGTCATATAAAAGGAAATTAATACGAATATAGGAAAAGAGAGCAATGGAGGAGGTTCAAGTGTCATCTTAGCCACTGCCAAGGGCCACTGTGGCAATAGTACACCTGATTAAATTTAAGACTTTTAACTACACTTTTCCATAGCACAGTTAAAGAAAAGAAAGAGGGCTCAAGATGTGTTCTGTAAGAGCTTATTTCTCTCCATCACCAAAAAGGAAGCCTCTAATCCTAATGAGGTGTTAAACTTGGAAATCAGAAGTTTAGTGATGGGAATACATCTATTGAGGAAGATTTCAATATAGAAATATCCTCTCTGGCTCCGCTTAAGACAGCAAAGCTTTCCATCAGTTATGAACATTCAGTCAGCACAGAATCCTGTAATTCAACAGGAGAGAAAGATTATGTGCATGAGAAGAAACACATCAAGGGAAGTTTGCAAGTGTGCAAGTCTGCAAATGGATGTAAAGGAAAAAAATCCTTTAGAGAAAATTAATTCCAAATAAAACAAACTCTTTTAGAAAAAAATCAGATAATCTACAGCAAGATAACTATCTTCTACTCATATGCTGGAGAAGGACATGACATGAAAATTAACTTACGAGGAATACTCATCCAAACTCCTATAGTTATCTTTTAGCACTGAATGCTCTTACAGCATCAAGTAAAAAGGCAAATATTGATTGAAAAATCAAATCTTTTAATATATTTTAGTCTGACACCAATGGAAGTCTGAAAAGAAATGTGTTAGGATACCAAAGTCAGCTGGCTTTGCCAGTTGAACACCTAGGGAATCAGGGAATTTCGGATCTGCTATCTTACTTCCCTCCACCTTTCCCAGATGGCTTGACCAATACTTAAAAGCTGAGTACTACATCAGAATGCTAAAATTTAGGACAGAAAGTCAGATTCAATATATTTCTGAGAAGGGAAAGGACTCCTTATAGGTTCCTTGCTATCAGTTTACAGATCTGTGAGGACAAAATTGTTGCTTTACAACTACTACAGTCTCTTAGTTGCTGTTTTTAAACACAACAGTAAAAGGAAGCATAAAAAAGCCAGAATTTATAAATATAAAAGGAAGCTTTTCTTCATTTTTCATACCCTTTGAACATATTTTCATTTCTCCACTCACACTATGTAAAATTAAAAAAAAAAAAAAGACACGCAAGTAAACCCCACTTTAAAGCACAAAATAACACACTTATTCACATGTAAGAAGAATGACAACTGACACTGGTCACATAGTAAGCTGTATCTTTCCAGGATTACCTTCTTAAACCACTCACAAGTTCCGCAAATGATTTTTCCCAAGCGTACATCTTTATTATCTTCATACCACTTATCACTTCATTCATGGTCCTAATCCTGACATCTGTTAAGGCAGCTGTCTTGCTTCTGTAAACAGCACACAGGAAAAAATCTCAGATTGTCTAAAGAAGAAGACAGACTACTTACGATCATGTAATATACTCATATTTTCTAAGTTTTTGCCCTTCTTGTAGAGACGATTCCTATAATTGTAATTGCATTGAAGGGTCTTTCTAACACAGTACCTTGAAGCTGACACACAGCAGACAGACTTGGCATGTTTGTACTCCTGGCATTACCTATTCTCAGGAAACGGTGAGGTGATTCTACGTTCAGAATTATATACCAACTTGAGCAAACTATGGTACTCCTTAAACAATGTATTTGTGTACCAAAAGAGCTTCAAATGACAACATTCACAACTATTAAATTTAGAACTAAACAAAAATCAGAATAATAATTTAAGAAAGAAGATTTTGAAATGCCAAAACAACCACCCTTCTCATCAGGCTCTTTTGATGTTGTTAAAAAAACTGGGCTCATTGTGTCTTTTTAGGATTAAGTCTAATTGAAGCAGAGAATACTTAGTACATGAGCAACAATTTATTAGAGATCATCTAAATACAGTTTTGTTTAACAAATACTATTTAAGCATTAACTGTAATTAACACTAATGTAAATTGTCTATTTTAGTCCCACATTATGTTTGCACTGATAAGCAAACTAGAAAATATATATAATTAAATAATAAACTCACAGTTTTAATTAGGAAAAAAGCACTGAAAGTTAGAAGCCACATAATGAATGCATAAATCATGCTAATAGAGCCCATTACAATTCCGAATTTATTCATGTCGACAAACATCCTTTGCACATAGAGAGCTACAGTAGACTTTATTTTGATAAAACATACCTTTACCTACTAAATTATTTATTTTTGCACAGACTAACAAAAGTTAAGATTCAGAGATCATTTACAAAAAAAGTCTCTTTAGAAGAGGTTACTGGGCTTTGTCAGTTTGATGCGCTCCCTGTAAGATTTCTCTGATACTCTGGAAGAAACAGCCATATTTAAAGAACTTAAGTACAAAGAATTTCAAGCTCATATTTATCATTTTAAAAAAAAAACTTCTCAGCACCAGCATCCCCTACGTGTTAGGATGGCTAAAGCAGGGTATTAAAAATATTTATTCAACAAAACTAATAAAAGGAATGTAGAAACTTAGCCCTACTACAATCAAGGACTCTTATCAACATTAAGGAAGGTTACTTAGCCTAAACCAACACTAGTGACTTGGAACAGGATTGTCTTTCCTACTTCATCTTTTGCCTTTTCATAAAGAAACAGTAAAACAATTCCTCTAAGAATGTAAGAGCTCAGTATTTCTTCCCCATACACACCACCCCTCTGCAAAAGGCAAAGTTAAGCATGTATTGTTCAATGTCTCTGCAGCACCAAACAAAAACTTCCAGGTTTGGTATCCAGACTAGAGAAGGCTTAGGGCGATTCAAAATAATAAAATTAACAGAGGTTTCCTTTTTAACTGGTGCGTATCAAAAAGGTCATAATTCTCATAAATTAATTTTTCAGTTTTCCCGCTGAAATTTTATCATAGTAACAATCCTCTTTCAAATTGCTTTAAAACGTTCAAGAGATAGGGGGGTGTAATATTAAAGAAAAATAGCACCCCTGCCCCTGTGCTGCAATAAGCATATTTTGTACACACATGCCAGAAGTCACAGGCTCAGTGATACTACAGAATAACTTCATGTACACAGACATCCAAGTTCATTGATGGTTAACTTGCAGTAGAGGAAGACATGTCCCCAGGTTTAAAAATATGAAGTTCAGCGTACATGCAGATCAGTCTGACTGGGAAACACACGCTCACACAGCACCGTAAGAGTGCAATAAGAAAGGACCTAAAAAATTCTTCAACTGTCTGAGAAGTGCCCTCTAGGAAACTCAGAACCATTCTAAATTAAGCAAGCTGCAACATTCCTTTTTGCTTTTGTGAGACATATTGGGTGTGGTTTAGTCATATCTGACATCAAGTTTTACTCTTAAAATTGTAAGGGCTTTAAATGAGAGGATTACAGTTGCATGACTACGTAGTGAAAGTGGTCTTCAGTTCAGTAACTGAACTATTTCTCAAATAATATATTAGGCCAAACTTCTAGTACTTGGGCAAGTAAAAGCAATCCTGCAGAATACAGTGTATATCACCCTACAGGAGACCCAGTCCTTTTCTGCAAACTCCTACAGCACTGAAGCCAATGCCTGCACCATGAACTGGGGTGAGCACATGTTCTTACAAGACTGAGTCACAAGTACAATGATGAATAATAGCACAAATTAGCTGCCACACTGAGCGTGCTTGGATTTTAGAAAGAGCTTTAATCCTTAAATTACTTCTTCATAGGCTGATTTTCTTAAATCCATGTAGATTCCCAGCAACAACCGTGTGAAAATACTCATCATTACAAAGTTGATACCTATTCCACTTCTACCATTAATTCCTTCTGTTAATTGCACATTTCTGCTCACAAATGCAAAGATCTGTGCACACAGAGACCAGCAGAAACATTTCAGGTTAATAAATTCTGTTGCTTGCACTGCACCCAAACAAGTGGCTGTTACTGAATGGGTAAAAAAACCCAAACAAAACTGCATTGTCACCGATTAATTTTTAAAATATGTAATTTTTAAAATCTCTTCAACGAAGAGATTTCTGTCACCTTGTTGTCTGAGCCTGGACAAGTCCTTTAGCCTCTTTGTGCCTCAGTTTCCCATCTGTAAATTGGGGGTATTAATGGATAAGGCATTAGGCTAAGCACTACATATTGTAACTGTTGACTGAAACCTCAAAAACAGAACTGAAAAAAAAATTAAGCATCCTGATACTTGTGCATGCATATTGCACATGCAGTGCAAATGCTCATCTAAGAATATATTGCAAGTGTTCTACAAACAGGTCTTACCATTAAAAAAAAACCTAAGAATTTGACAGAGAACACTGAATGGATCACTATTCGATAAACAGCACATGAACATATTGACTGAGGACTACCACCCTGGTTGCAAGTAGAAGGAATTCTACAGGTTAGTGTCATTTCGTAATTCTCACTTCACTCTTCATAGCCAGTCATGCAATGGCAATGCCATACTCAATAGGTCTGAAAAACCTGTCTTGAAATACGAGAAAACAACAGTAACTCACTAAAGTTTTATTTATCAAAAGAACTAGAAGGAATCAATTCAAGAAAGATGCCTTAGACTTGTAGGCATATTTATACACAGTAAAGGAACACAAAAATATTTCCATTTAGTTGCAAAAGTCATTTATAAACTCATAATGTAAGTAGAGCATGATTAATTACTTAAGAAATAGAAAACCTGGAAGCAAGAACTTGTCTCAACAGTCCTATCTCAGGCAAAAAAATCTCAGAAAAACAAATTAAATTCATCTGATTATGGAAAATCACTGCAAACTCCTATCTCCACAGCCTCGAACCTTACAGCTGGAAGCCTCATAGCTGGCACCAAAACCATCACCATCATTTTTTCTTCCTTTCTCTCCCAGTTCCTTCCCCATTTTTCTCTCAGCATCTTCGTCATGAAGGAGAGAGCAAAATCTTTGAACACAAAACCTTCAGAGCTTTCTGCTGCTACTCCTGTATCACCCCAGTAAGTCAAACTTAGAGCAGGGCTGCCAGTATTGCATTTGCAGGCCACTCCCTAAGCATCACTGCAGGAAGGCAAAGCTTAAGGAGTTACACAATTCTATGCCAAGACCTATAGCAAGGTGGCTACAGAAACAACCCAAATCTTTTAACATACTAGACAGCTAATGAGTAGCAGATAATCTCAGCATCTTTGGCAGGCAGACCACTTCAAGCCCATAAACATTAATTCAGACATCTCACATTAGCAACTATAAAACAACACTGGCAAAGATAACACAATGCAATGCAAAAAACATCACCAGACACAAGCTGATCTCAGAGTACTACTCCACCTCCATCCAGTATGCACATTTTAAAAGCCATGACAGAAAATACCTACAACCAAAGATGTGCAGCCTTACCTGAGGGAAGAAAAAAGCCTCCCAATGCAGGTCTGGACAGGAAGAAGAATGATCAGAACGGCCATTCCTGCAAGACATGATGGGCCTATTTCCATCCAGAGAAGCGCAGTTACTGCTACAGCCTGAATTGGTCCAGCCCACAAGAAGTGCAAGAAAATTGTTACCTAGGCAAATAGTAAAGAATCAAAAATTAGCTTTTGGTCATAACTAAGAAATTAAATCATAATAACACTGAGGAAGCACTTTCGTAATCAGTGAGAATTCTGCACCAGATTCAGAGACCTATATGTACATGGAGCTGTACAGAGAGTAACTAAATTATCACACTCATTTTGATTTCTGTTCACCACCAAAATTTCTCTGAGCTCATAAAAACAGCAGGAAAATATTTGAGAGGAAAAAGGTTTGTTTTCCTCCTGTGTTTTAAGAGAATGTACCTCTTCCTATGATGCCATCCAGAGCAGCCTTGAGAGGTTTGAGAGGTTCATGTGAACCTTGAAATTCAATAGGGCAAGAGCAAGGTCCTGCACCTGGGCTGGGGTCATTTCAAGCATAAATACAGGTTGGGCAGAAAACGCACCGAGAGTAGTCCTGGGAAGAAAAACTTGGGGTGCTGGAGGCTGAAAAAATCAACGCAAGCTGGCAGTATGTGCCTGCAGCCCACAAAGTCAACCATGTCCTGGGCTGTATCAGAAGCATGACCAGCAGGTCAAGGGAGGTCATTCTCCCTACCTGGAATACTGCATTCACCTCTGATGGACATGGACCTTCTGGAGCAAGTCCAGAGGAGGGCCACAAAGATAATCAGAGGACTAGAGCGCCTTTCCTGTGAAGTCAAGCTGAGAGAATTGGGGTTGTTCAGCCCAGAGAAAAGACTCTTGTGAGACCTTCTTGTAGCCTTTCAGTACCTAAAGGGAGCCTTGTAGGAGAACTGGAGACGGACTTTTTAAAAGCATATGTAGTGACAGGAAAGGGAGAATGGCTTTAAACTCAAGGAAGGTAGGTTTAGATTACATACTATGAAGAAAACTTTACTATGAGTGTGGTGAGACACTTGAATAGGTGGCTGAGTGAAGCTGATGCCCCATCCCTGGCAGTGTTCAAGGTCAGGTTGGATTTTTTTTAAGCACCCTGGGCTGCTGCTGGAAGACATCCCTGCCCATGGCAGCAGGGCTGGAACTACATGATCTTTAAGTCTCTTCCAACACAAAACATTCTATGTTCAAGAAATAACTGAAAATGTTCATTAGAAACATATTAGCACCAGTTGTAAACAAAATTTCTTAACTTCAACCCCATCATTTCCTCAACCCTTTGGGAAGATATGCAATACTTCTTACCTGATCAAATTTGTTCACATCATTTGACAGAAGATTTACTATTTGGCCAGTGGTAGTTTTTGCCATAGCTACATTACTGAGACGAAGTGCCTGAAAAAGTCAGAACAGCCTCAAATTGTCACAGCTTACAGAGCACATTTCACCTACACACAGAAGGCTCGGTACACAAACACAATACAGGGGTAAAAGCTGAAGGTACATCGGAGCATTTGTCTGAGTATTGAGGCACATTAAAAACCTTAGATAACATGGGGGTTAGGTTACATATTCTGAACAAGGTCCTGAAGAAAAGAGTATTAAACATCTAGAGAAGGACTGTGAGAACAGAAGTGCCAAAACATCTCCACATCTGAAGTGATTAAAAATGGGAAAATACCAACATAGTAAGTCACTAAAACGAAGCAAAAGAGTCTGTAACATTTGTGTACGTTGTTCTCCCCTTCATTATGAGCATCTGCACAAAACAGGAACAGAAAACTCCATCTGAAGGCCAAATTAAAATCAGAACAATGTTTAGCCAATTACAAGAATTGTGTTTTGAACGAGATAAGACAGAAGGCAAAGAAATTCCAAGTTATTAATTTCACAGTACCAGTTTTTGCTAACACTGCAAACAGGGTTGTCTTCATAAATCAGAGTTAAAATCCCCTTACAAATCAATACTTCCCTTGTTAATAACTCTTGTAAAACCGTAACATTTTTGAATTATATAAAATTAAGCACATGCTACGAAAAGCACCAGGAGTAAATACCAAATATTTGTATAGGTTAATAAGTGAGTTAATCAGTAGAAAATAGTATGTACTTTAAAAATATCACCCACCCCCACACACAAAAATCACATCTGATCACAAATACGCAAATATCACAAATAAGTCTGAACACTGCTGCAAAGAGCCAAACTGAAATTTCTCAAATATACTGGTAACACACCCTGCTACTTTCTACACCTGCTAGAAGGAAACCACAGGTTTGCAGGTCAAATTAAAAAATATATATACAACACATACTACATGTTCTTCTGTACAGGGATAGTTCACTCCTAAAAAACACTCTGCATTTTCAGGCAGTGCATATATTTCTCCCTCTTCAAATTGCTATTATAGGGATTTCTTTTTGATCAATTATCAAACCTAAAAATCACTAATTGTTTCAAAAATATTGTTCCAGAACATTATGGAAGAACATCAGCCATCAAAGTACTACTCAAGACAACATTTCAAATAAAGTGCCTTACATTTCTCGCACCTCACTTCTGTGTTACAAAGGTATTAATCACAGAGAATCACAACTTAACATGATTGAAACCAGCAGGCAGAAACATCTAAAACTCCACTGAGAAATTCCTCTGATAATCTAATAACAAATCTAGGATACTGAGTATATTAAGGACGATTTACTTATTTGAGAAACTCATTGCTTCATTCCCTGTTTTAAGCCACGTCTCTCATATACCCACAATCCCCCAGGGACCTGCCTGAATGTAATGCAGCTGCAGCACAGCCACATTTCTGTTTCTGTTGACTCAACACCACAGATCAAGGTTGATAAGCTCCAAGAAAATCAGTTAGATATCCACAGACCATAATAACAGGAGTTCACATGATACAGGTTTGAAGAACTTGCCCACCAGGACGTGTTTACAGCACCTCCTGTACAATGTATGTGCTGCCTGAGGTTCACCCAAGCCATCAGGAGAAGACTGCGCTGGTGTCTTGCTAATGGCTCATGGCCTGAGTCTGTCTTGGACCTGCCACCTGAATCACCTTTCTGACTTCTTCTGAGCTATTTCACACACAGGTAGCAAAACCAGTTTAATTCTATGAGTCCAGTTCCTTTTGACCAAGGCAGTCTCAGGAGGGATAAGTACCTGAACCAAAAGGAGGAGGCTCATCTGTGACCCATTTGTCTTCTCAGGGAGGAGACAGCTATTCCCACTGTCAGTGGCAATGCAATTTTAGTCTTTCCTTGCCTTCCTTCTTGGTTTTGATTTTTTTTCTTTTCTTTTTTTTTTCTTTAAGTGAAATAAGCCTTACATTTTCCTGGCTGAATGGACCTGTCTAGACTGCAATGTATACAGAAGGAAATGGAAACACTGAACACAAAGCAGTAGTTTTTCTTACACAACCAATTTCCACCAGAAAGTTCTGTTCTGGTACCTTCCCCTTTCTACTACATCCAAAATATAGCCCCACATAAACTGAGGAAAATTAACTCTAACTGAGCCAAAGTCAGTACACTGACGTCAAAGAACTTGTAAAAGTTAAGTCTTTAAAAAAATGCAACAAAAACCAGCTTCCCATAAGCAGGCTTTGGTTTCAAAATATAAGACTGAGTCATGAGACAGATTTCACTTTCATTTTTGTTACAAGTTTCCTACATGCATCCCTAATACTTCTTACCGGTCACAAAACATCTTAAGAGTTTTAATACAGGGCTTTTGCAAGTTAGATTTTAACTTTCCAGGAAATAAAAAAGGGTCTAAAACTTAAGAATTACGAGCATTTGAAATTCCATTAAGGATGCTGTCTTATCCAACCTATTCATTCTTGCAACTCCAAGATTTTATTTACTACAGAAATTAACCAACTCCACAAAAGTGCTGGTAAATTAGCATTCAAGTTCCTTCAAAAACCTATGTGAGGATAAAGTGAAAGTATGACTGTCTGTAAGCCGTAGATAATGAAGACAAATTATAAGAAAGATTTCTCTACGTTCTGCTGTGACCTCAGCCTTCACCCTCAGGAGCAACCATTTACGAGATGAGAGGAGATTAATTTTCCATTGAATCCCAGCTCTAGAAATAACAGTGCATATTACAAACATTTCTTTTCCAAGCTTCTAAGCTAGTATCAACACAGCTACAAATATCGCTACTGACATTTTTTTGTTAATTTCAAATTGCATTTTGATAATCAGTTTAGTAAATGAATACCTTAGAGTTATGATTATGCACAAGGAATCAGTGTGCTATGTTAGACCAAGTTCCCAGAGGATCATTTCCAAGGTACAAGAAGGGGGAGAACAAATGTGTACATGAAAAGCAATCACCACTTACAATGGGGACATTTTCTCTCTCTTCACTCTACTGCTTTGCCCAAAACCTTCGCATGACCTATACAAGTAGTACAAATGTGTATCTTAAATGAATGGTACCTATGTTTAGTATTTAAAATAACGTGGATTTCTTTACTTTCCAAAGAAAATGTGCAGTCCTGGTCCCTTCAATGAAGCTTTTTTGCTGAGGTGAGAACTTCCAAGTCACTATTCTAGCAGCATTAAAGCTAGAAACATAAGGCATTGTCCCTTTCAGTACTGTCAGCAGAGATTTTTGCTCTCTCACCAAGGAGAGCATTTCATCCTGGATGTTGCTCAACTCCTTCCTGTATGTAATACTCATAACTTTTCTCACTCCATTTTCCCTCTGACAGCAGCCTTGATTCCCTCTGTAGCTGAGGAAAACTATTTCTTGATCAGGACACCCAGACAGCAAAGAAACCACTGCTCACTGAACACAGATCCCTTCTCACAGTTTATTGGTTTTAATGGAGGGCTGTAGGACTCCCACAGTAAAATCAGTAAATTATACTAAAAATGACTCTACCCTGCCTTTAGGATGCAGCTTGATTCTGAACCGTGTCTCCTCTACCTGCTCCTCTCTCTTTTCCCCAAACAGGAGGGATACTAAAGGTGAAGATGCCAAGTACCCCTGCCAGTTTGGAGGAAGAAGCTACAGTCTCACAGAACTTCAGCGGCTCGCCAAGCGAACCTGATGGATGACCCAAGGGAAGGCGGCAGCCTCTGATCTGCAAAAGAGGCAACTCACTAATTCTACTGCACTGATGGAATAAAATATAAATAAATCCCACCATTAACCACAACAGAAGTGTGGGAGGAAACTGGACAGTGAAGCAATTCCCAGGCAGTACAGAGTGCTGAAGGAGATGGTGATGTCCAAGCATAACATCCCCCCTCGGGATCAAGCTGCAAGGCCGAGTAACTGCCAGCATTCCCTGGGAGCTCTGCCCCTCTCCTGCTGTATTCTGACACCTCTTACAGCTCCAGCACAGTAACTCCACCAGTAACTGGGTGGGTTTCTCTGCGACAGCACCAGCAGGCAAAAAAACCCCCACCTCCTCCAAGATGTTAGGGTTATTTAATTCACCACCTTCCCCAAGAAGACTGAAGCTGTGGTTCAGACACCACATTACTAAAGAGAGAGCAAAGGCACACATACATGTAAGGCCTGACACAGGTTAGCATGCATTATGTTTCTACAAATGGAATTACGTTCTTCAATGGAACTGCAACCAGGAACGTAACAAATAACCGCAATTTTAAACTCCACTACAGAAACAGCTGTCAAACACCAAATGCACCTCCAAACAGGTTTGCTTACCTTCCGGTAAATCATATGACACATAGCTACTCTCAGCTTCATGCCAGCTCGCTGTACGTGATAGAAGTACAGGTGGTGCATTATAGCTAGAATAAGTGTGCACACAGAGAGAGCAGCTGCGTAGCAATACGCAAAATTCAAAGCCATCTCATCTGAGGATGAGATGTTTTCAAAATAATTAATAATTTTTCCCAAAAAAATGGGTTGAACTATTTTGATGGTTTCCTGAAAGAAAAAAGAAGGGGGAAAAGCATTAATGATTTCATATCACACGACGCTACCCAAGTGTGCAAGCAGGCAAACAAGTGCCAAGCACTGCCACAAGTCATATCCCTTGTTATTTCGTCTTCAAGCAAAATTTTATCAACACATAATTCAAAAGAAATACGTTCCACATGAAGATTTAGCTGGAACCTTAAAGAGAGCTATCTTAATTACAAAAAAAACTTCTGATGTTATAAAAACTGCGTTTTTTGTATTAATTGTATTACACTTCGACTTTTAAAGATGACGGTGTATCCTCTACAGTCATTTACATAGACCAAAACACTCCTTTTAGAGGGCACCACCCTCAGATACATAAAATACAGTTAAGCCTTACAAAGCAAGTCAATGGCTTGCAATGTCTCAAAACAGTGCACTAAAATCAGCTGTTTTATATCCACAATCCTGCAGTTATAACTCAATTTTTCAGTCTCCACAGGGCTATAGCTCTGTTTTACCTCTCTGAAAGAGCACCTGAACATTACCTGGTTCTCTGAACAGCATAACATGAAGTCATCAGTACATATCATCCAATCTAAGAGGCCAAGTTTCACATTGCTGTTAGCCATTAAGTATGTTCCATGACATTTTATGCCACTTACCTCAATCACTGTGAAAACTCCAAGAACTAAATAGGACTTCCAGTAACAAAGAATAATGGCTTTTGTTAAATGTGGCATTTTTCCTCTCTTTTTTGCTTTTTGCACCTCTTTATCCCAGTACCTGACAACCAAAGCACAAACATGTTGGAGGCCAGAAGTAAAATCACAAGAAAATTACCTAGAATAAAATATATTCAGACTTAACATCAGATTGCCATGGTCATCCTTGTACCATCAAATTAAAAAAAGGAGATAACATATAGTCATGTCTTCTAATTCACGTAAACACTTAGTATTACAGGCATATTCCCTCTTGGTTAATCACAAGCAATTCACCACTGTTGGCTGTTATCACTCTGGACATACTTGCTCATGAGAAACCCTTTCTATATTTCTTCTCCTCTCAGGTCAACAGTCACTCACCATACTTAAGTCTATTATCATGTGATGATCTGGCTATGGACTAAACCTCAATCTTCCTACAAGCTCTGCCCTTCCCCAGAAAGGTTGTGATGCCATCTAACACTCCACCCATCCCTCTGAAGGCAAGGATTACATCAGCAGAGTCAAAAATCTCCCAATTACCACATTTACCCACAAGCAGGACACAATCTCTTCACATAAAAATCAAAGACAGTAATAACAAGCATGATTTTAACAAGAAAGTATCAGAATTGATGCAGATTTCTTAGAACTGTCAGACAGGATGCTCTCCCTTTCTTCTGGAGCCTAAATATTTTCTGCCAACCCTCTGACCTTGATAGTTTGAGGGCTGAAACAAGTCTAAGGCATGAAAGCCAATTATTTTGCAACAAAGCACACAAGTTCAAAGCATACAGATAAGAAAGTGTTTTTGTGTGTTTTTTTTTTAATTTTTACACTTTTTTTTGGTTACAGAGTTATTGTCTACATGCCTTGGAATGAGAAATCAAACTATGTAGATTCTGTTTATTGGCTCAAGATAGATTTATTAATTATATTCTCTGCTTCTTGGCCAAGTACACTAAATAATTAAAAACTCCTTTTGGTTTTTTTTTCCATGCTATATTTTCTACCATTTCCTGACTCATAGGAAGTGTGTGTTTTCCTGTAAGAATTATTGGAAAGAGTGCATCTTCCCCTACAGCAAACTCCCTGAACTGCTTCAAAACATAAACATGCAGTTTGGCAAAGCTTTCCAGCTACAAAGATGTTAAAAACAGCAAATTCTATGAGCTTATCACCAATGTTCTTTCTTCAGTTAACTTATCCAGAACAGGATGATGTAAAACCCACTCATAATCTTTCATTTCTGGATTCTTTTTACTTAAAAGTCTTTCAAACCCATAAAACTATCATCAAAGTCAATTTGCTTTGCCTTCAGTGTAAAGGCAAGAAACAGCAAGGCCACACTTTCTTAATACAAAGGCCACCTTTTATTAGGAGATATCTCTTCCTCTAATTATATTTAACTGAACATCATCTGAAGACAAAAACCTTCTCTGTTGCATAGTCCAACTTACATAAACAGTAGCCCATTGAAGATATTTCACTATTAGAATAGAAAGGTAAATTCTCCTGAGTCTATAACAACATGAATTAGTGCACAGTCCATGAAAGAATATTTATTATAAAAAAGAGACACTTCCTACATGCAAGCTCTTAGTTGTTCAAGGCATTTTACTCACTTTATCAGTGAGTGGCATATTTTTAATATATTTATATGCACACACATAAAAAAGGCACATAGCTGTCACTTAATTCAGTTTGCACTCAACCCCAAAAACAAACAAACAAACAAACAAACAACTCTTTTCACCCTCTTTTATACAGAGCAATTTAAAAAGTTTCCACAGCTATTTTACCACAGGTCAGAAGACTCACACTAATTCATTAAGGATTACTGCACTAACAGTTGATGAAAAGTCCTCTTTTCCAAGCATTCTGCAAAGCATCAAATTAATTATGACATTCTAATGCACTTCCATTATGCGCAACTTGAAAAAAATTGAAAAACTCCTATGATAAACAACTTCTCTTAGTTCTCATTACTCTTAATTCTTCAGCATTTTTAACCCTGTTAAACTTTACAGTAACCTCTTTTAATTTTAGAATAGAAGCAAGACTCTCAGCTTCATGAGCAGAAATACAATGAATGAGAACAACTGCCCCTTCAAACCCCAACTATTCTATGATTTTTCTCCTTACCACTGCAATTCCTCTCCAAGCTTCTCTGAGGAATCTTCTGGCAGCACTTTATACATATCATCTTCTTCAAGCTTCCGTTTATGGCCAGTAATAAATAAGGGATTCAACCACCTAGTTAAATAGAAATTATTAATAAACTGATCAGTAGATCAAAAGAGTAGTTGCTTTACATGTTAATTCTTTTACCCTTTTCTTTCCTGCTTCAGCATTCACACATTTTACTGCACTTCTACCTAATAATTAAGTCAACCTCTGTTTTACAAACGGGAAAGCATTTCCCACTTCCTAAAGCTTTTTATGCTCCATAGAACCATACTCCTCTCAGGCACCTGGACTGCCAGCATTACTCTTCTTGGCCTAAGGCAACTGTTTTCTTAAGAGTGTTTCCTTATTCTCAGGGAACATTACCATTCCTTTAAATATCTGGGGGAAAACCAGCAATTAATCTAACTATTGAGATATGGACAGCTGCAAATAAAATTGCAATACATAATAAAAGACATTTTTTGTAACATTTACTTGAGGAGAAAACCAGTTGCTGCTCAAGTGAAGACAACCACTCAAGTGTAAAAATGGGTAAGTAATGTATTATTACTAGAGCTTAGCCATGCTTGGAAGTATAAACAGAAATACACTAACACAAAGTGTAGGCTTAAAAAAGGTTCAACACTGTCTAACAGCTCCACTTCCTTAGTGGCCAGATTTTTAAAAGCTCTGTAATTTATGAGAGCATGGAAAGATAAATTATAATAGTGATACTGTAGGTTTGTTGAAAAACACTATGTTTTGTTAGATCAAATTATACTGTCAGGGAATAAGACTAGTTTTTATGCACCTAGATCCTTGTTCAAGAGGTCAGGGAGGTTCAAAGAGTCGCAGTGGTGCTTCACAGAGCACAAAGGTGCATAGTAGAAAGCACCAAAATGACCAAGTTACTCAAGAGATGGAGCAAACTAAAACTATATATCTGAAACAGGCATGGCTTAGTGGGTTCTGAGTTACACAACCTGCAGCGTTCCACTTAGTCTCTCTACTGAAACCATGACACTTGGTTTCCAGAAGAAATGTGGATTTTGGCTCTCTTGTAGGCTTATTTCCTAGAAGTGCTTTCTCAACTGGTCAACACCATCAAAACCAAAAGGTCAGACATGGACCTGTTTTGGAAAAAACAGTCTTGTGATCAAGGCAAGCTGTTTGCCTGATCTCAATTGCCTGTGAAAGTTCTTAACTGCTGCTTAGTTTCTGACACTTAATTATTCCCCGACTTCCCCAACACAGCTCTTACACAAACACCTGGTGTGCTAGGTGAAGTGCATTATTTTCTGCAAGACCTACATGGGAGAATTCAAAACCAAGATGGTTTACAATGACAGCACTTATTTATTCACAACCACAATGGTGGTTATGATCACTTATCATCTAGCTTTACATTCCTCAGGAATGTTCCAATTAAATTTTGTATACGCTGGCTTAAAAGCATTTGATCAGAACGGGTGGACCCTAGAGAGGGGGCTCAGAGAGCTTCTTCAAAGACAGAGCTGTTGCAAAAACCTTTTTCCCATGCTCCCAGGCAAAACTCCATGTGACAAATGGGATTAATAGTGGTTTTCCTTCACTTTTTACTATGTTAGTGCAGCACTTTTGCTGCACTCATTCAAAAACTAAGTCTCTGTCCTCAGACCAGCACTCTGATGCCTAACATCTGAGGCCTTTTTTAAGCTCTTGGAGTGAGTACTGAAGGTTTGTTTATGTGAGCTGTTAACTCCTCAGGGTATGTTAGCAGTACAATGAGAAAAACAAAATACTCCTCAGACAAGTCTGCTGCTTGGACCGTATGGTCAAAGAGCATCAGTGCCTAAATCATTGTCACAACTTCCCTACAGCTCCTGACAAAAGGTCTCAAAGACCAACTGCTCCAACCAACAGGACTTCCATCTGGTTTAACACAAGGAATGTGCTCCACTGAAACATTTTTTCTGTGGCCTCAGTTCTTGCAGCTGACCACAGGTAAAAAGCAGATACAAGGCAAATAGCCTCAAGGCTGTTTAATTAATTTCTCCCTGCTGGATGAGAGAGACTCTGTTTGCTCCAGGACAGACAGTTATGGGAAAGATCTGCAGACTTTAGTTGGCTCATGAGGCTGGTACCTAGTGTTCCTTCTCTAGCAACATCTGTATTAGCTGATGGTGTACTCCATAAACAAGCCATAGGTCTCCCTTCAGAGAGGCTAGAGAAACCTATCTTTCCAAACTCATCCAGCATGAGAATCAGGACAAGGCAGCTCTTTCAGGAAAACACAGGGATAAATCCTTCTCCCATCTGTGGAAATGGTTCTGAGATTCCAGTGGTTACTGCTGCCAAGGTGGTGTAAACAAAAATCATTCTGACATTTAGCAAGGAACAGATAAATAGGATGTTCATTACAGAATCACAGAACGGCTGGGATCGTTTCAGAACAGACATCTGGAGGTCAGCTGGTCCAAGCCCTGCTGCTACAGCAGGGTCACCTAGAGCTGATTGTACAGGACAATGTCTTGACAGTCTTCAAAGTTCTCCAAGGAGGAAGACTTCATCACCTCTCTGGGCAGTCTTTCCAGTGCTCAATCACTCTCACAGTGAAAAAGTGTTTCCCGATGTTCAGAGGGTGCCTCCTGTGCTTCAGTTTGTGCCCTCTGCTTTTTGACCTGATGATGGGCACCACTGAGAAGAGTCTGGCTCTGTCCACCTTGCACCCTCTCCTCAGGTATCTATATGCAATCGATGACATCCCCCTGTTCTTTTCTCCTCCAGGTGGAACAGTTCTAGCTCTCTCAGGGGAGATGCTCCAAACCCATCATCATTCTTGTGACCCTTTGGTGCACTCTTTCCAGGATGTCCATGTCTCTCTTTTACTGGGGATCCCAGAACTGAGTCAGGACTCCACCTGTGGTCTTGACAGTGTTGAACAGTGCATACTGCTACATGCCATTACTGGTACATAACACGATGTACAGAGGAAAATAAAAGACACTTTATATATATACTATATATATGTATAAATATATATACACTTGTAAAAAACAAAACTCTCAAAACAACTTACTGATGATGCATCCACCTCCACCAAGTTCTTCTGGCTTGCAGTACACCCCTTGTGACCTCCTATCTCCACACCAATCATTGCATATACTATGTGACCAAACTTGAACATTAAGTAGCAGGTGAGAGACGACAGTGCAGGGTAAAAACTGCCAAAAAAGCCCCATGATTTTCAGTTTCTTACTTCCAGAGAAATCTAGTGCAACTCCAGGGCTTTTCACATTTTTCTGCTAGCTAAAACCATAGTTCTGAAAACTGTAATGTACTGCACTACAACCTCTATGCTAACATTAAAGAAGGCAAGGAAAACCAATTCAAAGTACACAGAAAACTAGTAATTAATTTCGTGACTCATTTATGATAACAGACAACATGGCAAGTCCACATTTCTGTAAAGTTAGGGAAAGAAATCCATAAAAAGAAACAAAAATAAGAAAATCACCCATTTTTGAGCTATCTGACTAGTTTCCCCCAAAATACTCAGCTTCAAGAGTTACTGCTATGGAGACCCTTAAAAGTACAGAAGCTGTTTAACAGTATGTTGTGGTACTGTAGGGTACACTTGAAGATATTTAGACAAAGGCTAAATTTCTTTTCAAATTACACTTAGCCCTTGAAGAGCTTTTATCCCAAGAGTGAGGTCTTCTGCAAACTCTCAGAAGAGTTTGAGCATCCTAAACTTTATGCTGGAAGGCCTACTTTCAGACAGAAGACTTAGCACATGTTCATACTCAGTCATTAAAGTTTCCACCAGGATGCCACATGCAGATCATGCCCTGTGAAACTCCCTGCACTTACAGCAGAACTGAGAACAACCTATTTCACACAGCCTGCTGTTACTCAAGTCACATAGTCCTAACCAAGCAAACCAACCAAGCCCTTCTCTTGCCTGAAGGCGGAGTTAAATTAGAGAGTGCTGTTAGAGGATGCTGGCAAATAAGGCAATGGCCGACATAAGGAACACCCCTGAAACCTCAGCCCAGCCATAAAGGAAGACTACTCGTTAGAGTGGTATGGCTTTTGTCCAGACAGAGTTCAGCTAACACCAATCCCTTCCAGGGGTATAACCCCTCCCCCAACCCCTAAAAAAACAGGAACTGTGCAAACTGCATTATTCTTTAATTAAAGAAGATGAAATAATAAACAAAATTAAGGCTGACCTAGAGCAATGGAGAGACTATAGAGACAGTGATGCAAACTACTCCTCTCACCCCAAGGATGGGCATAAAATGGACTTGCTCCCAACCTATTTTACCTGATGAAAGACAGTAGCAATGTAGCCAGGACGAAAGACTTACACCTCAGTCTAATTTCTGCATCTCCTTCTGAAGAAGCAGTTCAGCTTAAAAATAGGGCTCCTTAGTCACTGTCTTCACTTTTCCCAGGCACCTTACTGTTTGCTAAGAATTCTGAGCATTTGTTTCTTACATATCGCTACATCTTATTGCACTTCCAAGACACAGGGTTCACCTGATGCCTTTCAAAGAGCTTAGCACAGTTTCTCCTAGCATGAACTACACATAAAAATGTGAGTATCTGTATGACTCCTGAGTCCCTTCTGTTCTGCTGGGAATGCCTGTGTTCTATCAAGGTGGTTAGCTGATCAAAGACATCAGCCTGGAAATATGCCCAGAATTAGTCCCTGGTACTGCCAAACACTGATGTCACTAGAAATAAAGATTAAAAAAATCACTCTGTAACCTGGTGCAAATCCAGGGGATAGCCAACTGCAAAACAGCACCTCACTGCTCTGACCCCAAAGAGCTTTTCACCTCTGCAGCAGTACCTTGGGGACTGATAAAAAAAGAAAGTGATTCATTTCTGGAACAGCAAATACCGAAGATCACAATATAAACACTCACTTCCTGCACTTCCCTACTCCTGGGCCCTGACATTACACACCCTTTCAGATTACAACACAGTCAACCAGCCACAACTAACTTGCTTCCTTGGGAAGGTCAAATTTTTACCATCTGTAATTAGAGCAACTCCACCAAGACTTTGGAAATCCTCTAAGATCTGCAGAAGAAGCTATGACCACGTTTTCTTATCCTCCTAAGAGAAGTGAGACCTCAAGGGCATGTCTCAAGTCATCCTTTTCTTCACAGAGACAGCATGTAAAAGAAACAGGCCCTGCCATCCAAAATGTAGAGTCATTAGGAATCAGACTAATTATGCTATTGTGTTTCACACATGAAATAAAATTTCCTGAACAAGAAAGATTTTAAATTACATTTGCCATTGTCCAAGAATAATTTCCTATCAGCCAAGTTAAAAAATGCATTACTGATAGGTACACTTCACTGAAAGCAGTGTCTACCCTACTGGTTCATTTAGCTAGGGACATGGCTCTGGATTTATAGTGTCCTGCTTGCAAATGCTCAAAAAAGTACCATTCTTACACTGCAGAGCAGGCTCACGGAGCTTTCTAGAAACCCAAGCATACATTGCAGGTTTTTCATGAGCTGAGAAAGTTTGTCAAAAAACATCAGTCAAGAAGCATTTGCAATTACATTACAATAAAAAATGTCCTAAGATCAAAAGATGTGTCTGTCGAGGCCCTGGGCACAGCCAGAAGTCTCAACTGCCTTAACCAGCCCCACAACAGTCACACACACATTACAGTACTTTCCTCTGTATAAGAGCAAAATTTTGCTCTCACCAGTTTTACAGTAGTCCCTGCTCTACCACTGGACAAATCAGCAAAATCAGATTACACAAACTACTTCTCTAATTAGAAAGATCTATTCTTTTTGTCTTTATTTGTAATTGTAGGCAGAAGTTTAATTTCTGGGTAATTATACAGCACCCAATCAAAGCCACATCCAATATACTCTCATCACCTAATTCCTTAAGGAGGTGGTTTACAAACTGCATTTTCCCCATTCCTCTTAAGCTTATTTGTGCATTACATTACAAGCATCATCTGTTTACACTCAATGTCCAGTTATTTTTCAAGAGCTGCACAGAAGAGTCTTTGTTTATTCAAATTATTCCCTAACACTAGGATTTCGTCTTCTTGAGCAGCTTGGAAGCACTACTTCAACTACTAAGCTGCAAAGTAACACATATTTCTTTCTCTTTAATCACCTGCTTTGGAGATGGGGTTTTTTTTTTTTTTTAAAGTAAAAGGCATTTCCTCACAAGCCCTTTGGATTATAAATCCACTTTGCTTATGCTCCCTGGCTTACCTCAGGTGTCTACCTGCTTCACTGAACTGTTCATTACCGACCTTCATGACTTGAAGTTCTACATCAGTAATGCAATTCCAACACTACTATGTGCTTGCTCTTAGTCCAGATGATCACTTCTGGTATGGGATGTACAAAAACAAGGACACACACTGACAGTCTTCAGTCTTATTTTGCAAGAATTCACAAATACCCTAGGCAACAGTTTGTAGACATCATATGATTTTTAGTTTAAATTTTTCCCTATCACACATGCTCATTCATTCTCATCAGTAAGCTGCCTTTTCCCATTCCCCATATGAAGGCAGTCATCCGTAAGTAATAAACAGAAGAAGTTCTGGTGTTTCTTCAGATACTTTTCAACTTGTGTTTTGGTTGCAACTTCCCTCCATAGCTTACTGCAGCTCAAACAGCAGATTTTCTCATTGCTTACAGAAGCTAAAAATAGGAATACAACAATTTCTTCAAAGCCCTATTAACTCAAAAACACCCTTCAGGCTTCCAGTTTCAATACCAAACTGTATTAACCTTTGATACTCAGCTCCATCTCATCTTCCAACCTGTTGCTTATCCACAGAACAGTGTAAGCAGCTAAGTTGCTGAACACTCTACCCAGCATAGGCCAGGTATGAAATCACCTTATTAATGTAACATACTTCCTGATATTCCAGGCGGCAAGAAGAAGAACATAGGGCAAGAAAGGAGAGTGGAAAATAGACTGCAACTAACATTTCCTGAAAGGCCTACAAACAGGGAATGGAGGAGTCGCATTACCTGTACCCATCACTAAAATATTGATTCCAAATCCAACATGCACATGCCAAGAAAAATAGCCACAGTACCAAAGATTTGATGCAAAAGTCTGAAGATTGTGCTCTGTAACAATAAATTTTAGTACAAGATACTAACTGAAGCAGGACCTCAGGGTGGCAATTTCTGTATTAAAGTGCTTTCTGACAAGCAATGCAAATAGGAAGAATTAAAATCCCCCGTAAGTTCACACAGCTATTACAAGCAGTTGGGTTCCAGGGATACAAAACAAATAAAATAGATGATATGTCTTTTTAACCTTCTATTCCCAAAATCTAATCGGGTTACCTCCCTCCTCCCCTCTACATAAAGTCTTGTGAATTTTCTAGAAGCAGGATGAGAAAATTACTTTTGGAAAAAAAGAAAAAAATAACAGCATGACATATTCACAATTTTGAAGCTTTGCAGAAATTAGAAGAGGGATATTTTCTCTCAGAATGATAGAGTAGGCTTTATATAAGCATTCCAAAGGCAAAGAGTCTGTGTTTCACTATACTCAAACAGTTCATCTGTGTATCCAAGCACAGATATTTACAGTAGATTGCAAATGCTAACATTTCAACAGTTTATACACACTTGTCATAGTGGATATAATCTATTTAGCACTCTTTAACCGCATATTTCAATTTTACTAGCTCATAAACAACAATTTTCAAATAAGATTTTGAGTTACACAGCTACCTTGAAAATAAACAAGCAAAGGTTACAAATAAATGCAGAAGTTCAAGAGACCAAATGATTCAAATTTGATTGCAGGACATTAAATACCTGATAAATGAATAAACAAGACATCATCTTTAAAAAGAAGTTGTATGAATGATCTTTCAATTAAGAGAAAAGTAAGTGTGACTTCAGTCTTTGGGTACTGAATATGTGTATTCTGTTTATCTATACTGAAAATTCTTACACTTTTCTTCAGAGTTTCTCACAGTACTAAACTGTCCTGCACCATTAAGTCAATAAATGAACTTAAAGTTAGCTACCTCAGAAATCCTTATAAAGATGGCATCTGCATCACCATCACCAATTTCAGACATTGACAGTGGGAATTAACTACGTAACAGGCAAGATCCCAGGCAAGCCTCAAAGCTTGACACTGCTTGATATTTTCATATGAAATAAATGTAAGATCTCACGGTCAAACCTATTTGCTGACACAGAAAAGAACACAGATCAATTTTACTGGTGGCACTGCAAGTCAGCTGGAAAAGCCAAGAAGAACAATCAATTCTTTCCATGACTTCTTTCAATGCAAGGCAAGAAACACTTTGGTGACAGCCAAGTTAGAGGACTAAAATGCAGTCAGCACCACCTAGGCTCACTGAGAAATCCAACAAAATCAGTCAGCGGCCCTTCCAATTTTAAGTCATGGGGTGACAGAGGAAGAAGTTGTTAAGTGTTACACTGCTACAAAAGAAGCATGTGACATGACTGGTCAGACAAGCAGCTACATACTGCGCAATCATCACTGAAAACCTTAGGACTCACACGTTCATGCTTAGCCCATTCAAGTCACACTTAAATCCAAAGATAAAGATTTATTTTTATTACTCTTCTCCAACTGCACTCCAAGACAGAGCCGTGAAGACGACTTGTTGGTTTTGTCGTTTTCCCACCAGAATACACTTTAGTAAACCAAGAACAATGCTGTCAGACACCATCAGGTAATGATAGACAATCACTGGTTTATTCCTTGGCATCATCTATGTGGACGCCTTGCAGCAAGTTTTTAGTTCATGTTTTAACATTGTTATTGTAATGGCAATTGCCACATGTCAAGTGATGATGCAAAAAGGCATCTGATCTGAGGATGCTGAAAGTGTCCAGTGCTCCAAAGAAGCCAAGACTTCGTCCTAGTCATGGTGAGTCTGTGATAAGTAAGTAATTACTATTATCATTAAAAATTAATTACAAATTCATATGGAATTTAGAAGGATTTTAACTTCTTTTACTTCCCTGAAGAAAAATGCTGGATAACCTTTCCAGGGTGTTCTAGTTTGCCCTCCTTCTCATACTATCAACAGGATTAAAGTTACCCAGTCTTTTAAAAATTTAATCATAGCCTATGTTTAGCAACTTTCTACTAAAGTGGATTTGATGCCTGAACAACAGAACGCATAAATATTCAACTACTGTATAGGAAGAACATCTTTAATAACACAAGAGAACAAATGCTATAAGCAAATAAAGATACATCTGCTATTTACTGAACATGCAAGCTCAGAGACAAGTCAATAGAAAACATAAATATTCTTACTATGTAGTAGAGTTATTAATTTAATAATCCCCACCACCCACAGCAGAAAAAAAAAAAACACCTCAGAAGTGCTATTCTCAACTGCAGAAAGCATGGGCTGACTATAACACTCTTCAAACTCCTAACACTTTCTACAACAGAATAGCTGTTTAAACATGAAAAATACTGGATTGAATGATCTCTTCCTTGGCCAAACCTCAAAAAGAAAGCAAATCGTCCTATTCATCCTTCAGAACCCTCATTATCACCACAAGTTGAGCCAGCAACAAAAAACCCAAACAACCTAACAACAAAGATAAAGTAAATCAGAAATACACCCAAGCACTCCAAAGTATAACCAAAATAACAGTCAGAGCTTTAAAAAGTTTAGTGAGCAAAGAAACTTCTGACTGAAAGTCAGGGTTACAGTACTATCTGGAACACCCAGAACACCAACTGGGGCGCTTTGATAATCCTATGCTAACATAGATAATTGAGAGA
This sequence comes from Formicarius rufipectus, assembly GCA_013399695.1. NCBI lineage: Eukaryota > Metazoa > Chordata > Aves > Passeriformes > Formicariidae > Formicarius > Formicarius rufipectus. The sequence goes on from VXAU01002857.1 coordinate 588,719, forward strand.
CATAGAAAATGAGATTATTTTGTAACTGTCTTGATCTTCATAATTCTGTCATAAATAGTTTTAATTCTTGTAAGATCCAGACTGACATTACACAAGGCAAGCACTACAAAAATAACATTAACACACAATCCAGATGCTCCTCTTTCCCACGAATGTACTACTGGAGTGTTTAATGTTCATCAAGCTCATACTTGTCAAAGTCACAACCCAAAAGCAAGAAGACAAGCTTTGAACAAAGGGAGAAGAATGCATCTTCAGCCTACACGCTCATAACCTGAGTTTTATAATTCAATTAAAACATTACTTCCTTTCTCCTGTGAGTTTGATCCTGTTTGCACCAGACAATAATTTAAGCTTTTATTCTGTACCACTGGCAACAAATGAGAGAATAATTCCTTACAACGGCAAAACTGCACTTTGGAGCAAAAGATAACCAAAATAAAAATACAAAGGATCCTTGCCCTGCTACCTGCAATACCCTATTTTTTACTCCCATAGACATAAAGCAGCTAGCACCTAGAATTTGGAGAGCAGAGCCTGCACACTCAAGCCACAGGGTGGTGGCTGCTGCTACTCAGAGGACAGCCATCCTTGAGCACTGTTTTTCCAGTTCTCCAGATGAAAACATCTCAGAATGTCCTGTGTGGGACAGCAGTTGAAATAAAGCAGTATTCACACAACTGCCAGATGCTAGGCTCTTTCTACAAAGGGAAAAACAATTCTTAAAAGCTACCCTTAAAAGTTAGCTTTATAGCTAAATGAAAGTGTGTTTTAACACTTCCTTAATTTTATGTAAAACAGAATTAACTTGCAGAAAAGTGACAGCCCCTGCTTACTCAATTTAACCGACTGCAGCTACAATTTGAGTTCAAGTTTTCACGAAGAAAATATTGATTCTTGTTGACCAGTAAATAACAAGGACATATTGGTGTTAGTCATGATCACATGCAACACAGGTAAGAGATTTCAAAAGGCTACTTCTGCTGCTGTGAATTTTACTGCTATAAAAGCACGATCACCAGTACATTGGGCAACTTCTAAAGCTTTACATATCCCACTAAATCCTTTTCCAAAGCACAAGCCCTACAGCTGTGCACTAGCATCTGACTGCGATGCATGACACCACAATCAATCTCTGGACTTTTAGCAGGCCTACCATCCCACAAGCACAGACTTTTACCTACCTCTCCCGTTGCACAAGAACCTATAAATGTGTCTAAAAGGAATCTATCAGGTGCTTGCCTAAAACTTGGTAAGTGTAAGGTACTTCACTGTTGCTGTTGAACACTTCCCTGCAATACGTGCAGTTATACAAAAGGCCTAAAAAAGAATGATAGGAGCAGCCAGAAAACTAGCTGTGCACACTGCACACTTCCTTTTTCCCTTCTAGCTGGATTGGTTTTGGCAGAACTATCAGTACCACCACAAGATCCCAGGAAGGGAAAGGGAACAGACAAGAGGCAGCTCTGGAATGCCACATGGCCAGCTGAGGTTCATCCCATTCTGCTTGTTTCCAACACAGGCACCCCTGGTGTCAAAGAAGAAACTGAAAAGTCAAAATGCTGAGCACAGGGAGTTCTGCACAAGCACACAAGCTCCTTTTTCTGGGGGGGTACTTATTTCTTTATTTTACTTTTTTTTCTTTTTTCACATGGTACCTCTGAGGACATATCCTTGACTAAAAAATACATTTAGTTAAAACGCGTAAGGGCTTTTAAAATCCTTCTACCTTCCAAAAGGGACTTCTGCACCTGCTCAGAGCGGCTTATAGGATCAAAGAGTTTTTTACTTGTCTTTCAGAGGCTTCCAAAAAAAGAGCCTCATCCGCCATGCCTTCTCCTCCTTCCCCCTCCTCCACCACACAACACAGCGTGTGTGTCCTGGTTCAAGCTACAGCAGGAGAAGTAGGATAAGCGCTGCCTTTTGTAAGTGCCCTTTTCCAAATGGGACCAGGTAAGACAAAGAGGCTTGATGCTCTCCCGTTTCACTGTACATTTCCTAGTATATTTCAAAGCAACTAAACCACTGAAATGCAATCCCTCACCACTTCGAGCACAGATGTATACCCATGCCGAGGTCCCCGCTAACAAGACGACAAGCATTAACCCTGGACTAGGAGTCATTTAGTCCCGTAAAGTTTGCGGCACCACCCGCAGCCTCCGCTCCGCCCTGGGCGCCTCGGGAGGGACGGCGGGGACGCGTGGGTGAGCGCAGCGCGCCGCTGCCCCGCGATCGCACACCGGGAAGCTCCCACGCAGCTCCGCGGGGCAGAAACCACCCCACACACGGCGGGGAAAGCCCCACGCCGCCAGCCAGCCCAGCACGCCTTGCTGGGATGAGCAATCCCTGCCCGCGACCCGTTATGCAAGCGGGGCAGCAGAACAATGGCCGGGAGCAGCCCTGCACCCAGTGCCGGGCCGGAGTACCCGCGGGCAGGGCAATCTCCCGCCCGTCATCCCCAAACACGTGCTGCCAAAGCGATGGGGCAGCGCTCGGCGCCGCCCGCCCCGGCTGAACGCTGCCCTGTGCGAGGCGGGCAGGACGCCGGCTGCGGTCCGGGCACGGCTGCCGGGTCAGCTCAGGACACCTCGGCCCACCTGCGGGCGCGGGGTGTCCCGCCAGCGGCGGGTCGAGCCCGGGCAGTGCCGGCCGCCGGTCGCGGGAGCCGTGCTCAGAAGCGAGCCCGGAGGCCCTTTTAGCCAGGGCTCAGCATTCGCAGCCAGGCCAGGTGAGGCCAGCGGCGCTAAGCCCCGGCCCGGCGCCTTCCTCGCCGGCGGGCACCCCGGCGCTGCCCTTCCCTCTGCCCTCTTGCCCGGGCGCTCACCAGAAGAACAGCCGGGAGCAGAAGTTGGCATCCTGCAGCGGGTTGGGCTTCTCCTCGCGGGGCACGGCTTCCATGTCTCCCGGCACGCCCGGCAAGGGCGCAGGACCACGAGCGAGTGTCCCCCGCGGCGGCCGCCGCCGCTGTGCCGCCGGCCGGCGCTGTTTCCGGGAGAGCNTCCCCCGCCGAGGCTGAGGAGGCGCCGCGCAGCGCCGGGAGCCGCCCAGGGCGGGCCGAGCCTCCGCCCACGGGGCCGCGCCGCGCTGCGCCCTGCCAGGGTCGGGATGCGGAGCGGGGTGCGGAGCTGCGACAGGAGGCGCGCACTGCGGGTCACGGGAGGGGCAGGCTTGGCGGGACCAAACACCCGGTGAAAGCTCAAGCAGAAATGCTTGCTGTCACTGCGCCTTGCCAGATGTTGCAGATACTTCTATTAAAAAAACCGAAAAAACCAAAAACAAACAAAACAACGCACAACGGGCAACTCTTAAACTTGTTTAAGAATGTTTAGGAGGGCTTGGCGGTACAAAGTAGCTAATTAATTCCAGAAGGTGGTGCATCACTGAAATCCACAGCTCTCAATAGTTGACCACCATTCCTCGCCACGCGTGTCACCTGTGGCCTGTCACAAAGGCTCTGATGGAAGGTAACACAGTGAACTGCAAGAGACCTAAGAAAATGGGAATGTGTGGCAAGTACCAGAAATAACCAAAGAACTGCTAATTTCCATGGCAGAATGGTTCTCTGCCATGCCGTTATCTCCCTGCAGTCTCAGAAGCACAGGATGGCTGAGATTGGAAGAGACCTCTGGAGGTCTCTGCTCAAGAGCCATGTCCAGACAGCTTTTGAAGAGCTCCAAGGAGGGAGACTCCACAACCTCTCTGGGCAACCTGTGCTAGTGCTCAGTCACCTCTGCAATGAGGAAGTGTTTCCCGATGTTCAGAGGGAACCTCTTGTGTTTCAGTTTGTGCCCATTGCGTCTGGTCCTGTCACTGGACATCGCAGAGCAGAGCCTAGCTCTGTCCACTTTTCATACTGAATACACAATGATGAGATCCCTCTGAGCCATCTCTTCTCCAGGCTGAACTCTTGCTGTGAGAGTCTCAGACCCAAAATGGATTTTAGAATAAGAGTTTATTATATGGTGAAAGCAAACAGCATGCTGGATGCGGCGGGAGTCCTTGCTCCCCAAAAAACGCATACCAAACACAGTGCAGATTGAGGATTCATCCAGTTATTTCATACATATTCATTACATCATATAAATATACATTTTGCAGTGTGATGCTAAACAGTCTTCAACACGTTTCTTTATTGTGTCAGTTCCGTCCACTATAATTCACGTATTCCCTGATAAGGGCTCAGGGAAACTAAACAGTGGTACCGTAATTCAAGTTTCTTTGATAGGGAAACAGAAACTAACCAGTCCTACCATAGTTCACATTACCTTAATAAGGAAGAGAAACTAAACAGTTCTACCGTAATTCACATTGTTTTGATAAAGAAATTAAGCAGTTTACCATAATTTACATTGTTTTGGTACAGAGGAGAAACTAAACAGTTTTACCATCATTTACAGCACCTCTGTAGTAACAATAACTTGTTCCCTTTACGGGGGCTGCAATTACCCATTTGGCTTTCACTGACATGAATCATAATGACATTTATCACACAGCCATTCAGCTCTTTCAGCCTTTCCTCATGGGAGAGATAACTACAGTCCCTTCATCATCCTTGTGGCCTTTCACTAACGCGCATCAGTGATAAAAGACTAGCTCATAAAGGGTTCGTACAAGTGCTGAGTTGAAGCAATATGAGCCCTTATTGAGGGGAGAGCTCCCTCTTACAGAGGGAGCCGTGGAACATTCAGGAAAAAGAGGAGGAGTTTAACATATAAGGGAAAAGGTAGGAGGGTGTTATCCAAACTTGGCATAAGGAGGAGAATAACAGACCATATGGAGAATATGGGAGTAGAACACGTACAAATAAGGAAACACCTGCAATGCAGCAAACAATCAGAAAATTGGAATAAAGTTTATAACATTCTGAGGGAACAATAACCCAAAAACTGTATTTTGAAACCATTAACCAAATAACGAAACACTTCTGTAGGGCATATAAAAGTCTCTGGCTTGAATTGGGGTGTAATTCTTCTGCTTCACTGGCAATATACTTCTTTCCACCTTTCAAAGTCCATCTGCTGTCTTTTGCAACCCCCAACATTTCACTGCAGTGTCTCCAGTACATCCATTTCTGTCTTGTACTGGGGAGCCCAGAACTGGACACAGGACTCCAGGGGTGGCCTGACTTCTGAGTAGAGGGAAAAGATCACCTGCCTTAACCTGCTGGTAACACTCATCCTAATGCAACCCAGCACACCATTAGTCTTCTTTGCCACAAGGACATACGGCTTCCACATCACCAGGACCCCAAGTAGCTGCCTTTCAGCCGGGTGGCCCCCAGCCTGTACTTGTGCCTGAGGTTGTTCTCCAACTGCAGGACTTCGCGCTTTCATTTTTTAAACTTCATGACCTTCCTGTCAGCCCCTTTCTCTAGCCTGTTAAGGTTCCTCTGGATGGCAGCAGAACTGTCTGGAGTTGTATCAGCCACTCCTCCCACTTCTGTATCACCGTCCCTGGAGATATTCAAGGAAAGACAGGAAGTAACACTTTAGTGCCATGGTCTAGTTAACACAGTGGTGTTAGGTCATAGGTTGGACTTGATTTCAGAGGTCTTTTCCAACCTAATTGATTTTGTGATTCCGTGAGTCTGTGATCATCAGTAAACTTACTGAAGGTGCCCTGAAGATGTCAGACAGTTGGGGATAATGTTGTCACCTGATGTGTACCAATAGTGACTTCCAACTAGACTTTGAACAACTGATCACACCCCTGATCTCCTAGACTCCTTACCAGTCCAGCTGAGCCAGCTTCAAGACAGACCATTCTCATGTTCTGTGTATTCATTTCATGCCCCCCGCAGCAACCAGCCCTATCTCTTCCTGCTAAAACACATTGCCAATGAAACAATTGATAGGGCTGGCATCTGACTTTTATTATAGGCATCAGACTTGACACGTTATTGAGATAAAAGAGGGTTGGAGTTACACTATTTCATGAAGAAATAGCATCCATTCATGTTTGCACAAATGTCACGATCACCGTAAGTCAGACAAATCAAGCTTAATCTTGCTGTCAGCATATCGGCGGTGGTAAGCCGATAAGGGAAGGGCCCTCTATTGCTATTTGCAGCAATAGAGGAAGGGTTCTGCATCTCGAGGGTGGAGGCGATAAAGGAGGAGTCCAACAAGTGCCTGAGGTGAAAAGGAGTGAGCTTTTATTCAATAGGGGAGCTCCTCTTTTATAGAGGAGCCAAGGAAGGTTCAGGAAAAAGAGGTGGGGTTTGACGAACAAGGAAAAGGGTAGGCGGGAACTTTCCAACTTGGGCAGGAGTGGGTGGATACATAACCTTATGAGTAACCAGGGGGTGGAACATGAACAAATAGGGAATGGGTGCACTGCACCAAAATTTAACCAATCTTCTATGTAACTCTATTACAGTATGGAAAATTACTAGAAAACCATTTTAAAAACCCGTTAATATAACAAATTAACAGTCCTCTACGAACAGTCCTATATTTTTAATTTGTTCCCGTACGATGATTTGTCTTCCTCTTGCCTTCTCATTCAGTTGGGCAGTATACTTTCTTCCATCTGTCATAATCCCCTTGCCGTATTTCACCATCATCACCCCCAGCATCAGTGCACCCTGATGGGGCTGGAGACAGCATGTGCTCCTTGTGCATAGACCATGTGTCACAGAATTTTGTGAACAACAACACCTGTCAACAACTGTTTGTAGATCCTTCCAGCTTAAAACAAGGAAAAAAAGATACAGAAGTGATGCAGTGTTTTGAAAGGGCAGGCTTTAACAAAACAGTGCTTACGTATTCCAGAACCTGAATAATCAATTTAAGTTGTCTCCCAAAACATAGGAGGAAAAGCTCTGCCCATCAGCAAAATCTGACAGATTTACTTTTCTGTGAAGTACATTTGTCTGAATAGGTATTTGTAAGAGAATTAAAAGGTATGACAGCCAAATGCAAGTCCCAAAATGTTAATAAAGTTTGGGTAAAGCAGTGGGAGAAAGGAAGGTGTAAATCTTAAAACTGACTTCACCTTTGTGAAGTAGTTGTGCAATGAAATGTTACGGAAGCATTTCTTAGTTTGAGCAAGGAAATAGTAGACTAGTCATGGGCAAGTAATTTCTTTTCAGAATACAGCTAAAATTATTTAAGTAAAATATTAAAATAACTTTTTTCAATATTATTGTGGTGATGGGAAAAGGGCAAAGAACAATACTTAAGATGTACAATTTTCCTTTGCCAGCATTATCAGTGGTGAATGTTGACACTACTTAATTTTAAGATAAATACTAGTGTTCACTTCTAAGTCCAAAACAAAAACAGTCTATGAAGTTTTAGAGAAGGAAAAACTAACAGGGAAGGTGAAAATAAAATTCAACTAAAAAAGGAAGAATATCCTGAAAACCAAATTAACCTGTATCTATCTGCCAAGTGTGCAAGTAACAGGAGATAATGCAGTCAAAAAAGTGTGAGGCACTTGGCAAAATGGGTGTTCAGGAAAATCTGAGACTGCCCATGGAAAGGAAGGGAAAATAGCACAGTAATGAAATAATCTTCTGAAATAATAATGAAATAATAATCTTTCTATTCTAGGAATCAAAAAAAAATAGCTGCCAATTTATGCACTGAGTTTTTTTATTATGGCAACAGTATATTCACATGGAAAGAAAAGGATATGTGACAAACTAATCAGTGTCTCTTAGTAATTTAGATTACCTTAGTAATATGGATAATGGTCTAGCAAAGATAACTACTCAAATAGGGTAATAGCCAAATGAAGGCAGTGGCATTTGAATTAAACCTGTTATGCTTATGCATTGTTCTAGGGAAATAGATTCAGATCACAGAAGATGTCACAAATATGTAAACACACAAGATTTCCAATTTAGTCAGTGCACAAGAAAGACAATAGCCACTCAATAAGCATCTTTTTAATGTGTGGCTTTACACATTCTTTGTTCTACTCTCATCTAATTCTGAATATAGTCAGACCGAAAAGTTTCTTCACACGCAATTTTCTATGGCACTTATCACTAGAGTACAAGCAGTTCACAAACATCCACTTTTCTCAAAACCCTGAGAAGATAACTGGGCAGTTTCAACAGTTTTCCAGATGGTGAATTAAAGCATGTGGATCTTAAGGTGCAAAATATAGGCACTGATCCCGATTATGCAATAGGAACCTGAAGCTTAGTCTTCTGGAGGATACAGCAGTATAACCTCTCCCTTTCAGGCCAGCAGCCATTGATTTCAGAGTTGAACAGTTTCTCCACATCATACCCTATGGCTTGAGACAGACACCTACAAAATAAAGAAGACATGGATAAGTGTGTGAGAAGTCTGTACAAAAGATTTGCTGAGCACTCCAGGGTATCTCTGAGACAGCATTAGGGACAGAATAACATTTAAAGTTGTTTGAAAGACACTGGAGGGATTAGTCTCACAAAGACAAGCTATAATAGCAGAATGCGAAGGCTTTGCAACCATACATTGTTCAATGGTTTTGACTGAAGCCAGGCAGAGAGGCAGACCATATGCCTGCCTGACAAACAAAACAGACAACGTTGTATCCCACCACGCCGCTGGCAAGAAAGCAGGCTCTCCTGCTGGCTGTGAGCCCAGCTTGTCACTATCCAGTGGCCTGACTCATCAGCTGCTGATGTATCCACCAGGGAATAGTTTCTCATCCTTCTGCGGTATAGACTTATTGGCCTGTTCTTGTTCAGCTGCAGAACAGAAATGTCAATGCTGCAGAACCAATCTGCAATTTTGCTGATTCAATCTGCTCATCAGTACATAGTGCCAACAGTCTTCCTTAGGTGCTTTTCCTATTTATTTCTGTTACCCCACTAGCCATCCCTATTTCCCCCATATATTTTTCAACATATCATAGCATCTTACTTATACTAATTGATTTATTCATTCTCCTTCAATTATGGTGCAATTCAGGTTCCTAAATATAGATGCCTTCTTACATTTCAGACATAGTAGAGTATTCTACAGAGCAACAAATTACCACTCCAGAAAGTTTCAGGTCTTCCTTTAACTGTGCTGAACCTGCCTATGCCTTGGTGATGTCTCTTACGCCTTATAGGTGACTGTAGTTGCCTATAATTGAACAACTGAATCTCACCCTTACCATCTTCTCTACCGAATCACTCTGGATTTTAAGCCAGACTGCCCTCCTTCTTTGACTATCACATTAAGTTCATTTTGGCCAATATGATTCCTCATAAATAACTTTTATTTTCCATCCAAAGTTTTCTGTCTGTCACATGCACACATACATGCACTCGCAATATTTCTGCTTTCATAATTTAGTTATTTTGATGTTTGAATGTCCACTTATTTGCTTTACACAAAAACTATGTTAAAATCATTTATCCATCGCAAAGCATTTCTATTGATTATTTGCTAAGATAAATTCAAATCAGTTCCTTTCTATTAAATATTTGATGCAGTAGAAAAATATCAGAAGAGGTTGTACTAAAGTTAAAATTGATGCACCTACCACCTCTTCAGTTGCCCTAAACAATTGTACTTCATTCACAGATACTTGAAGACATCTTGGTAGTAGGCCTTCAGCAGCAGCTCCCTGTGCTATTAGTTAAGGCACTGATTTATGTATTTACAATACTGCTGTCTTGAGCTGCATAACCTTCTCTTCTCCATTCCTAAGGAGCTAAGAGCTTATTTTACTGTTCTACTCTCATATTAAAGTTCTTGCTTCTATTCATTACAGTTTCAAGTCTTCAATTTTTCTTAAATGACATTTCTAATATTGATAACAGCTTCTGAAGAACAAAGCCTTTTCTTACATTCTCTATCAACTGATACGTTGCAGTAAATCTTGCACTTTATTTGCCTCCTTCCTATCCTGACCTCTTGCGTTTCTAGCTTAATAGCAGTGCACAGCCCGGGATAATCTCCAAGCAACGGTGAATTACAGTCATAGAAAAATTAAATTGAACTAGTTTCAGGGCAAAGGTGAGTCAGCAAACAGAAAAAAAACTGCTGCAAGTATTGTGCAGGCTGTGACTGATGGCCTAGGGAAATAAAGACTTCCCATCCTTGACATTTGAAAAACAGATTGCTTCTGCAAGGAGCAGAGAATTGGATAAATGATCCTTACAAGTCCCTTCTAACTGGAGATATTCTATGATTCAATGATTCTATAATCTCTGTCATAATGTTTGCTCAACATAGGCAACCTAGTCCAAGAGTAGGAAGTTATCAAGCACTGGAACAGGCTGCCCAGCAGAGTGGTTGAGTCACCACCCTTGGACGTATTTAAAAGATGTGTAGACATGGCACTTAGGGACATGGTTTAGTGGTAGCCTAGGCAGGCTTAGGTGAACAGTTGGACTCAGTGATCTTAAAGGTCCTTGCTGTGATAAATGTCATTATGATTCGTGTCAGTGAAAGCCAAATGGGTAATTGCAGCCCCATAAAGGGAACAAGTTGTTGTTACTACAGAGGTGCTGTGAATTATGGTAAAACTGTTTAGTTTCTCTTCCTTATCAAGGTAATGTGAATTATGGTAAAACTGTTTAGTTTTTCTGTTCCCTATCAAGGAAATACTTGAATTATGGCTGAACAGGTTAGTTTCCCTGAGCCCTTATCAGGGAATATGTGAATTATAGAGGATGGAACTGACACAATAAAGAAACATATGTTGAAGACTGTTTAGTATCACATTGTAAAATGTGTATGTATATGATGTAATGAATATGTATGAAGTAACTGGATAAACTCGCAATCTGCACTGTGTTTAGCATGCAGTTTCTGGAGAGCAAGGACTCCACCACATCCAGTGCACTGTTTGCTTTCACCATATAATAAACTCTTAGTCTAAAACCCATTTTGGGTCTGAGACTCTGTTTCTCACATTACCAACCTAAATGATTCTGTGCTTCTCCGATTCAAATGTTTATAAATACTGACTCACAGGCACCAAGTATATGTTTTCCTGTGTGTAAATTCTTACAACACCTTAATCACTCTTGCATCTGGGTATCTTCTAGCAACATGTTAAGTACCATGTTTATTCTTGCTCTCAGTCTGTTTTGATTTAGTGCAGCTTCAAGCTAATATGCTCACAGCTGTGTTTAAGTTACAGAAAAAAGTTTGATGCAGTGTATATTGCTGTTAGAGCAGAAGGCAGCGAAGCCTTTCTTAGTGTTCCCATACCATCACTATTTTTTCTCAGCCTTAGACAAACAAAGGTGGAGAATTTTGTCTCTGTCGTGGGAAGATATTTATCTTGGTTGTTTACGCATTTGTTTAGTTCTTCGAGAACAAGCAACAGGGCACTTGGAGGGCAAAGACTGAGATCTCGCATTTAATAATAGTTTATGCAAGACAAAGAAAACAACAAACCACAGATGTGTTCATAGTATTCCATGTTACCTTGGGGATGTGCACTTTGTATTCCACACTTCATGGTTTTTCTTAGGGGCTGAAGGCTTCACATCCAAGTGCGAAGAGTGAGTATAGTCTGCAGGGAACAGGCAGGTGTGTAAATGTAAAAAAGAAAGAAGAATGTCATGGCTTCAGATGCACAACACCAAACTAAGTCTCAGTCTCCTATTCTGTGGGAGTTAAAAACAGAGCTACTTATGTGTGCACAAATACACAAAAGGTTATAATTGGTAAGAAATTCAGGAGTACTCCCATGCCGTGACTTGAACTGGCACAATATAAACTTACACTTGCATACCTTCTGCTCCAGCTCTTAAGCTGGGAAGCATTCCTGGGAATCCTGTGGCCATGTTTGCATTTGTTACATGTTAATCTTTTTCTTTGTTAGTGTCCACCTCCTTGCCAAATAAATCTTACTTCCCTGATCAAATCCTCTGCCTGCATATTCATTCTGAGGGCTTTTCAACCTTTATACCCTGTATCAGAAATTTATAAAAAGCCTGCTGATGTTTTCAGAAGAGGAGTGCTGGTTCCAGACACAGCACAGGAGGAGAAATAACAGTAAAGTTAGAAATGTCAGTGTAAGAACAACAGCTGTGTCAGTAAGGACTACTAGGTGAACCACAGAGAATAAAAACAGATGGGATGGAGGCAAGTATTATCTAAGGCTTGGGAAGAATGGAGGTCCAAGCTGGTGCCAGAGAGAGAAGGAAGGAAAACGAGGCAGAAGGATAGAAGACTGAGCATGATAAAAAAAAAAGAGAGAGGTGAGGTTAACCATGAGAGGGAGAGAGGGAAGGAGGATGGTTGTGTCAAGATCTAAGACATCCAGCAGATGATGAAGTGTAGAATAGCTACCTTGTCCAACAAGCCAAGTGTAAACATCAGATCTTGACAACAACTGAAATTCAGGACTGAGCTGACAGAGAGGAAACTCCTTTACAAATGCCATCAGTTGTGACCAGGAGCAGGCAGGAATAGGTGGGATAAATTTGTCTATGTATGAGCTCATATCTCTGTGCATTAGATGGCTTTAGGCTGTATCAGAAGTCATAGCTGTAGTTCTGTTGCCATAAATAAATGCATTTTATATCCTTCAAAATACATTTCACAACAGCAAACTTAGACCATCATCCCTCCTGCCAGAGAAGTCAATGTCCCCACGTATGTTCCTTTTTTCCCTGGGTCATCCTCAAGAAAAATGGCCAGCGGTCAGAGGGTTGCACTCTCTCAAAATAACTAAAAGGAAAGACAAAAGCTTTTCACCTCCTAAGTGCAGGCAGAATCATGTTTATCCTTTCCTAACTGGAATCAGTTTTCCATAATCCTGCCATGCTGCTGACATCACCTGTGCTTATAGCTTTCCTCCTTGCTCTTCTCAACAGATGAAAATGGAGAGTAAAAAAACCATAGTGAACACTGTCGTGTTCCTACCAGGTAACCCTTACAACACAGAGTTTAAAAGGATTGGATAAATCACTGTCTGCATACTTTAAGCTGAGCTCTTTTGGAGATTGACTGTCATTTTCATTCTTTAATTGTCCAGCACTGGCATAGAGCTTCTACTTCAGGAAGAGAATTCCCAGGAGCAACATTATCCCAGAAAAAGAATAAGGATAATCTTGCCAGCTTTTGTTCTACACATTAAATAATAACCCTTTGAATGAGTCATTTAACCTGCCAAATTTTTAAAAATAATTCCCTTCAGTAGTTTTGTAAGAATGATATTTCCTTATAGGAAGGTCATTCTTTGAAGGAAGAAGGCCCACCCAGAGTAAGACAGTCACAGCATTAGTAATTTGTCCATTGGAACATTTGTGAGTAGGTGAACTGGGTGAGTGCTCTCCACTTCCTCCTGCAGAGTTTTTATTCAATGGGAATAACTTAGCACACCTAGCTGTTTTCTTGTACATGTCTGCACATAAATTGGAGTGACAGCACCCGAATAGGTAACTAGGAGTAAATAGGACTTTTGGCAATCAAAACAAAACTAGCATCCTACTGATGTGGGCTCCAAAGCCTGTTCCCATGCCCATGCCCAAATATGAGATACATCCCTAAGCATCCCTGCACCCTTTCCCTATTCAAAAAGATTTAAGTCCAGAGATATAAAGTCATAGTTGTTGTCCCTGCTATGTGAAATAGGTGACATTCTATGTGAATTAGGTGACATTTCAGATAATGTACTTTTCTCTAAAGTTGTGGTAGCATTACAAATAAAACATGGAAATATAGCTCTCATCTTTGCCATGAGGGAAGAAAATGACACTTCAGTGCAGTGGTGATATAATACAGCCTAATACCATAAAAGCCAAGCTGATACAAACCTGCATTTCGGTTTCTGCTAATGATTCCTTACAGTAGCCAGTAAAGAAGTTTAGAGTTTTACTTCTAGCTGAGAACTATTACAGTCATAAAGCAAAATGCTTAGGCTTAATTTGAAAAGTATGTTTTGGGGTGGACATTCTTGTAGGAATGACAACAAAGGATTGATACAGAGGGCAGAAAAGTACATGTTCTTTAGCAGATTGCAACTTTAAAATCCCACACCTAAATTTGATGTGAGCTGAACAAGTAGAGATGAAATCAGAAAGAGACCTGTGCTGCGTTTCTACAGCTGGAGAAGTCTGTAGTAGCAGGGATTCCTAACTTTGTAGCTTGACCAGTGAGCTATCACAGCTCCTAACTCTTGTACAGTGACATTTTAGCTGCCATGGCAACCATTTTTTTTCTGGTTGACTGCATTGGATAAATATTCAATTAGACCTTTTTATTTATATCTTTAATCTAAAAGGTTTCTTTAGTGAAACTGTTAATTTAAAGGTTTTGCTAGCTAATCATGCAGCAACTAGCACAGTTCAACCCTGGCTTGGATGAATGGTAGCACAATTAAATAATAATGAATGTCAGAAGATAGCGGGTCAAAGCAGCAAGGGAAGTGGAAAAAAGAATGCTCTTTTGGCAGTTAAACAGATGAATGAACCCATGTGAATGATACTTTTTTATTATCATTTGATGATAATTTCACAGAAGAGGTTGATTTCAGGTTGAAGAAAGCTCTTTATTCCACCTGTTAATCTGAAGACTTTACATTTTTAATCTTAAATTTTAGACTGAATATGTGATTTCAAATAGAAGAATCAAAGCATTTCCTTTAACATAAAAAATTATATTCTAGGCTTTTGCTGTTATTCTCAAATTGGATTTTTTTTGACAGAATTCTGTGAATCTAGAAAAGTTGTCTTGCCAGGATTACTTTTTATCTGTAAAAGTCTACTGAACATTTTGCATGATAAATCAAGAAACAATGATCTGAGGAACCTTCAAAAATTTTTTTTCTTCTGTTTGGCATTCCTGCATAGCCCCTTTCCCGTCTTTCTTTTCATGTTGACTCGGCAACAGAGATAGTTCTCCTCTAACTATCCCCTCTAAAAAGTTATGTTTAGAATTTGTTAGACATAAAATGCCTGAAAAGAATCTCTCACTGCGTTTCCTTCTCTGGAACCACATTTAATTTAATCATCTCTGGGCCTACATTTAAGTTTATACTGAGTTGGCTTTTTATCAACATCCCTTTTCCATGACTACCATACATTGGTTCTCAGCTACATGTTCATGCGTTCTTCCTGAACTGACTTCAAACAAGGGTTTCTAGAATTTTGATGCACATGGGTCTTTTTTAATTTAAATTGAGCAGTGCATGTCAAATATTGCTGCCCCTTAGAGTTCCAGGGGCCACAAGATCTTGCCAGGCTCACATCTCTTCTTGCACTAGACCTTCTGCAAGATGCTGTCCCAAGTAGGACCACAAGCAAACTAGAGCAACCATGGGAAACAGGAGGTAAAATGTTGAACAGGATAATGGCTTTTCAAACCAAGGATGTTATATTTATCACTAGGTTTAGGCATATCTGGTTTAAAGGTTTCTATGCTTCTGATCCTATAAAAGAGCATTTTTATCTTCTAGAATCCATGCATTCATAGACTGAGGATGCATGTGTCTGAAGACTTAACTGTAGCAATATGTAATGTAACTCAGCCCTCCTGATGTCATTTATGTGTCTTATTTATTACTGAGATATAAAGATTTGATATTTTACACAGGGTACTCAGATAATGAATGTGGTAGTGACGAGATTGTTTTCATAGTTTTTAATACTTGTTTTTTTTACTCTGCAGTCTCAAACTTATTTTTTCTTTCCCTTTAGGGTTTCCCTTTTTAAAATTTGACACAGTATTGGGCTTTTTCCTTTCTTTTGTTTCTTTGAAAGTCAGAGGTCTGCTGTTCATGTTCTTTCACATAAAAGACGTTATCAATAACATCTGCACAGACGCTAGAATAATTATACCTTTTAATTTTTATTATAAGCAGATTTTTATGGTTACATAGATGCATTTCTGTATTAACCAGAGGATGAAATCAAAATCAGAAGCATGCACAATACAAATTCTTACAAAGACACAGCCATTTCCCTAAACAGCTACACACAACTGTCCCCATCCAGTTGGTCGCCTCTCCTGCCCAGAAACAGATCTGACATATGAAATACCACAAGAGGAAACAAAAAAAAAAGCCCACCAAAACCTAAAGTATTTCCATGTGAATGTATTTTTCTAAAGACTGCAAAGAAGTAGGAAGCCCCCTTTATTACCCCGAGCTGTGCTATCTTGAACAATGAATACACACTTCATGCACAAGTGCTCTAACCATAGCAGGAAAGATGAGTAGCAACCAATAACATCTCCAGCAATGATTTCTAAAAAGGAAACACTACTCAGTTAAGCAGTTTTCCCTGGGAGAGCACTGTGTATGCTGCAGAGCTCTCACAGGGACAGGGCCCAAAGGT
Source organism: Formicarius rufipectus (assembly GCA_013399695.1). NCBI lineage: Eukaryota > Metazoa > Chordata > Aves > Passeriformes > Formicariidae > Formicarius > Formicarius rufipectus. Next base: position 604,950 of record VXAU01002857.1, read on the forward strand.
GGAACATCATACCTATGATGCACTCAGCATCTCTCTCACACGGTGTCTGTACCTCATACTTCCCTTGTACTCCATATGCACCTGCTGACCATGTCACCCTGCTGCCCTGTGCCTTTATCCATTGGGGTCTAATAGCAAAATGGGAGGTAAAAATCAAGAAACAGCACTCCAAGCTAATAGTTTTCCTTATTGTCCTCCAAGGGTTTTCCTGGGGTATACCTGGCAGCCCTGCCTGGTTCTCTGACCTGAACCCATTCCCACAGGCCCAGCCTGCCCAAATGCTGGCATGGGGTAAGACCTTACTATTTCCCCGCTCTATCCCACAGTGAGCCATGTGCTTCCCTCCATCCCTGACTTTTGTCAGAATACCTGGATGCCCCCCTCCTTTTGGTTGCTCCAGATTCAAAATAGCTTAGAGTGCATGAGGTCACAGAGCACATCTTTTTGGGTAACATAGGCAAAGCCAAGAGAAGGGAGTACTTTGGACAGTATGACCATCTGAAACAAGACATATTTACAACCCAACAAAAGCAAGTTACCATTGCTTATATCCAGGATAAATAATTTTCATTCTGCTCATAAAGACAATAGAGAAATGTAGAACCTCACAACCAGCACCCAAAGAATGGCAGTCCCATGCTCCCTGTGGACTTCCTAAAGAAGCGTAACATGTGGACTGTCACTCTCAGATTGCCATACAAAACTCAGAAATTTGGCATTGGATAGTTGTCCTTGCTGCCAAGGGTCTGAAAGGCTCCACAACATCAGATGAAACTTTCCTGGCTATACCTTTCTCAAGAAAAACTTCTAAATTAAATATGAATTTTGCCTACAGCTTGTAGCTCCAGCCATTTCAGCCAGGGCAGCTCAGCCAGCTAATATTGTTAGAACAACACACAACAACATCTAATGAAAAAGCCCTAAGGATCAAACAAGTTATCTAGACTCTCTGCAGTGCTTCAAAGCCCATTCCTGTTTTTCACCCTCATTGCAGAAGGAGCTCACAGTCTGTTGCAGGCACCGTTCCCTGCCAAAACCAGGCTCTGGTATTCTTCCAGGAGAAAACCAGGAAGACTTTTTTTCTCAGACATGGGACAGCAAAGTTTGTTTTCTGTCAGAGATGGTGCTATTCCGCATAGCCAGCTCTGGCAGGCTGTGTGCATTTCTAAATGTCCTGGAAAGTATTTTTCCCTCCCCGAGAGCAAGCAGGCTAGACTGAGGGGGTGGCTGCATCTCTGCAGAGGAGAAGTAGGATGTCCAACCAACACTGAAAACCTTGTTTGCTAATACTATTCTCCTGGGAATGCCTTTGACAGAGCAAAGTTCACTTTGTACCACTTTTGTACTAGTAAACTAAGCATCGTCAGGGGCACAATTTTAGCCTATTTAGGTGACACAAAGTACACTGAATGATGTTTCTTTCTTGTGCATCATGTCTAGGCAGAAACTAGGTAGGAGAAGACAGATAGCCAGTGGGTCATGTTGTGCTCTCTTGTCTCTCTGAAGTGTGTTATCTGGGATATTGGGAGAAGATGAGTGCAGAGCCAAGCTTTGAGGTCTCTGAGATGCTGGTTAGAAGCAGATGGGAAGAGACAGAAAAGAGACGTGAAAAAATGAGTAATATTTCACTTTTCTCACTCATTTGTTTCTGTGTAACAGCTTTGGACAGTTCTGGTGCCTACTGTGGTGTCCATGCCAAGCCACTTGCTTCTTGCTGAAGAAATAGGGGAAGGGGGACCATGCCTAGGCAAAAACATACCTGAGAATGTTGTTTAGTTGTTGCATTAAAAGTGACATCAGCCTAGCAGCAGCAGCTCATGCATTCCAACTAGCTGGTGAGCAGCATGAGGTCATCTCTGCTTCATGAATGTGATAATTTTGTTTTCTCTTTTGTCTGCTATTGATTTTGACATTAATATGTTTATAATAAGCTTAACTCTTCCTGTTGCATTTGTTTGTACAGGACCTTGGCCTTGAAGGCATTGCCAGAAGTGCTGTGATAGAACTGTGACCCCTGGATTTGAGACTGGCAGGGATATGTAGATGCCTGGGCTGTACATTAATTTAGGTGATGTAACAAAAATATCTTATTTACTAAGTCTGTGGGCAAGTCTGCAACTGTGAGCAATGATGATCAATGATACTTGCACATTAAGGCAAGCCACAATTTCAAAAAGAAATCAATTTGGATTTTAGGATTAGCATTTTAGTACATATCCTTCTGAGTGACTACAGGATACTTCATGAAATGCAATAAACATCTTAAGTATATTATGTTATCCTCCACAGGCCCAATCTGTGGCACATTTGTAGTATTCCTAAATTGAGTCCACTAGAGATTTTTCAACAAAATCGGCATAACAGAATTTTAAAGACGAACTGGGCTTTTTAAAGGCTTTCTTTTCTTTGCATTTTAGATAGAGAGTGATACTACTGCCTATCAGTTTAAAGCATTCCATTGTTTTGAAGCTGCATGGAAAGCATGAGATAGGGACTTTAAAGTAGATGTCATCTACTTGAACCCCAAGCCTGAGTTTCCAAATACAGGTCAGGTCAAACATCTTAGAAAATGTGTTGTGTTTGCTCCATCTGAACCCTGAGGTAATCAAAAGATTTAAGACTGTCTCCTGAGGAAGGCAAAAGCTCTGCTGTTATTCAAATATCATTCAAACTATTCAAGAAACAAGGGGACTGGTAGGCCTGCTGTTCCCTTTTTTTTCCAAAGAATGAGACTTCTGTTACTTTGAAACATTTGGAAATTAGATTAAAAGATTTTGCAGATGATCCGCAGTCATTAGAGATGCAGGAATTTTTAATTTGTAGAATTGGCCTAGTGACAATGTGTCCCTCAAGACCTTGGTGCAAAGAAGCAGCTCCAGCATCATGGTCACACTGCAGGTACCTTTTGGAAGCTGGAGGATACAGAGGCAGTGAAGCATTGCTGCAAGAGAAAGAACCCAAATCTGCATCCAGAAACTGAACCCTGAACAGATTGGTTCTGCAGAGAATAGCAGGAGGTATTGATTTCCTCACTCATGTGGAAATTATAAGGATGTTGTGTGTTGTGTCATTTTTGCTTCAATATCACCCTGAAGAATCTCAGAAAGTTTTGCACACTGCAGGAGTGTCCTACTGGTATCAATAATGAGGGGAGAAGAAACCAGATGGAAGGTTTTCTGCTTTACTGATTTTGAGGGATCAAGATAATACAAGTATAGACTCTCTATATCAGCCTATATTTAGCTGGTTATTCACATCAAATTTCTTTCAGCTATTTATCCTGTTACACTGGATAATATAAAATACAAAAGAACTGAAATATGAGATAATGTTAGGTGGATTCCTATCCAAGTAAGTCCTTTGCTTGCTAAGCCTTAGGGTCAGGTCTGATGTCTTTTCTGAAGTCATAAATTTTGCATTCGCAGCTGTGTAGCTGTCTAGGGCAGAGGCTGAAGTGTTTCTCCATCCCACTTGCTCTGCAATCCATTGGTCACATAGTCTGCAGGATAACTGGAGGTTTGGATTTACACAAATACACTTTTTGCTCACTGCTTTGGTTAATATATTATTCTTCAGAACTGATTGTTGTTTTTTCCCATGCATTCCTCTTTACTAAAGAAACCATGAGCCAGTCATCTGCACCCTAATGTATGATGTATGTACTAAGCACAGAACTGATCCAGGCCTTACTGGGGCACTTCCTGTAGCTTTTAATAGAGTACTTATATCCAGGAGACAGACAGCATTTTAGACCACCCTTTGGTACTCTCTCTGAAGCCTCACAGATAACTCAACTCTACAGCCTTCTGGTGCTACAAATTCCAGTTGTAGTGCTTACATCTCCTCAGACAATGCATGACAAACAACTGTAAGGGCATCCCTGACCAGGTGATGACTATTGCACAACCCACATCCCTTATTGGATCCAACGCTTCATTTTGGGTTCATACTAGCATAGCATTTACATGTACCTCCTTTCCATACAAGTTCCACATTCCACATTTTCTTTCTTTGTCCTCTCTGACTTTGCACATCTCAAGACCTTTTGTAATTGACTCTGAAGTTCTCTTTGAGTTGAGTCGTTTTGACTGTCCCACTGCATTCTGAAGTACAAATAGTACATTTTCAATATATATCTAGAAATTCTGTAAGCACAAGGAGGAGTAAGGCAGCTCAGGTAGCTAACATTTTATGATTACAGTCATCTATGTCTGTCAAAGTTTTACGTTACAGAATGGACATGTAGTAAAAGACTGGTCAAGAAACAGGATCAACACAGAACAGAGAGAGAGAGCAAAAGAGGCTAATCAAGAACAGACACAAACCACAAAGGAATTTGTTGTCAAAGCATCATGTCCTTTTTGTATTCTGCCACAATAATTCCAAATTATCAGTGTTATTCATCTTTTAAATACAATTGCCAAGGTTTGGGTTCCTCTGCAAAATTGAGTTAGGTGGTTTTTACCAGCATAAAAATGTCCATACAGGCAGTATTTTAAGACATTTGGACATAGATGGTTTCTTGTCTAACCACATTTTCCTTCCTTATTTTTTGCAATCTTATCACATTAGTGATATGTGAATTACATTAATGATATGTCTATCACATCAGTGATATGAACTGCCTTCATAACTTCTTTTTCTAGAGCTGCATATATATGCTTAAATGAATATTTAACTTCTAGTTTCTGTTTCATTACTTGTATGTGAAGTCACATCCACATCTTAGTTTCATCAGAGGAAAGTACTTAAAGGCAAAGATGCAAATTCCATGTTTTCATTTAAAGAAGATAAAAGACACACTTTGTAAGCATGACTTTCAAAACATCATCTGTCAACCTATGTTTAAGAAACAGTGTAGCAATCAGTCACCAGAAGTGAGTAGAAAATACAGAAGGAAAATAAAGCACATGAGTAGCATCGGTTTTGTGTAAGGTGTTAACATCAAGGGCAGTTGCACAGACCTCAGTGTAGCAATGGCCAAACAGAGCTCTGCTCTTGGAGCTGGACTTTGGGATGGAGATTTGTGAAGTATGTGTGTGTTGCAGCTGTGTGTGGGGTAGACAAAGAATTCTACACTTTAAAATGTGTTTTGTCTCTCTTCTCTGAATGAATTTTGTAAGTTTCCAGAGGCAAGGAGAGTTTTTCTTCTCTCATGATTGCCCTTCTCAGCAAACATTACACTCTTGCTTCCATCGAATCCCAAATACATCACTGATTTAAGGTGATTATAAGTCATCAACCAGGAGTCAGACAATGGGTATATACCTGTCAAGAAATGCTTTTTTCTTGTAAGAATCAGCATGATGAGTTTTATTGCATTGGAACTAGAATGAGTACCAGGACAAAATTGTAACTCAATTTTTTGGTTTTTGGTTGGTTGGTTGATTGGTTGGTTTTTTGTTTCAAAGGGCATGTTTTTCACCACTACTGAGTTGTACATGCTATTCATAGGAAACAAGAGATTGGACTAACATCTCATTACAGTGGCTTGAACAAATTCCTCTACTTTTTGAACCCAGTGCAAATGTGTTGAAAGGCACAGGGAACATTTGGAATGCATGTGTAATATGATAGAGGCTTTGTTATTACATCATTCAGAGGGCTGTAAAATACCTGCTGCAGGTGGTGTTTCCCCTCAGTCCCTCCCAAATCTCTGAGAAACATTTACTTTTTGGAATTTTGCCAGTTTCAGAAAGCAAATGATAGCTAAAAACTCCAGCAGGGTCAAGGAGACACAGAAGTTTCAGAAAGATTGTAGTTGCCAGCCCAAATAAAAAAAAGTATTTTTTGTTCTATGCTCCCTAAAGTCATGTCAACAGTCTTACTTTGCCTCACATCTGTACATAGTCTTTTTTAGAAATTCTTATAGGGTTCTCTCTGAAAAATGAAAAAGCTTCCAGGTTGAATTATCACTTTGCTGTGAATTAAGAACTCTGTATTAAACAGAGACAAAAAGACAATTTATCCATGCAAGGTGAAAGATGGATGAGCCAAGGAGGTGATGTTGACTCAGACAATATGAATGTTTACAAAGCTCTTCCCCATGATGCCACTTCATCAGACTCAAAACTGTAGTGCCAATCAACTCAGTCACCCAGGGTGAGGATCAGGGTTTGGTTCATGATATTCAGGAACAATAAATGCAGGCAATAGGCTTGTGGAACATAAGAGAGAAGCTGGTATTCCTTCTATGTGTTAAGCATGGGTTTCAGCCCTAGACACTGTCCCACTGAGCATATCAATGCACATCCATATTCAGCAGTGGATCAACTCAATGACCGTGACTGATTGCAGAGTCTTCCCTTCACCTATCTGCCTCTCTCCTTTCCTTTTTTTTCCCTTCCTTTCCCCTTCCTTCTCTGCTCGCTTTCTTGTCCTGCCATCAGCTTGTGCATCAGGAAGAAGTAAGGGAGAGGCAAATGAGAATTCCTTCAGCTCAGTGCCAAGGACCAAATGGGAGAAAGCGCAGATCTTCTCAATTGTGCTCTGTTTCTGAACCCCTGAGAGGCCAGCTTCACAAAGGAGTACAAAGTGTTCATTCCTGCCAAAATTCATCCTCAAACAACATAACTCTTGGAACTCAATTACTCTAGCAAAAACTTCCCAGTGATATTTTTTCCCTTTCCTATCTCTATCCTTCCCTTTATAAGCCAAATTAAATAATAACAATAAATTACAAACATTAGCACAATGTGTGATCATATAAATAACATCACACTGCTAATGAAATTCCTTTAGTCTCTGAACCTGCAGACCCCATGTTGCTACAAGAGAGGGCAAAGTTTTTCCTCAGATGGGAGTAATTGCCTTAAGTGTTGTCCTGAAGTATTCTGGAGTTTGGCTTTTCACTCTGAGAACTTCTCAGGCAAATATGCAAACATTGCTGGGACACAATTAAATACAGATACAGAGGCATAAAACCCGCTGTTTACAAGAATACACCGATTTTGCTTTGGTTGCCAAAGTAGATAGCAGCACAAAATTGAAGTAGGTCAGTCAGTAGATCATTTCCCATCATAATCTCCATAACAATGATTTGCCTTCCAAGCACCATGCAACACATTTGGCTATGGATGTGGAATTAAGCAGAGCATGGAATGGAAACGGATGCTGGTAAATCTAAAAAGGTACCTCTTGCATGATTCCAGGTTTTAAAATCTTTAGGAGGAATATGTTTTAATGTTCAAAGGTCATTGAACTACTTGTTTTCCAGCACAACTGATTTTCCTCTGCCAAAGCAGTTGTCCATGTGCAAGAGCCATTTGTCTAAGGTGACTTCATTTCTTAATTTTCAAGGACTATTGCTTTTATCAAGACTTTGTATTATTTTTAAATATTTTATTACTATTTTTTATTTAGTACAGTTAGTGAGCACACCTTTCTTTGACACAGGTGACATCAATTATTTTCTTTTTACAGAGTAATCTGTAAAATAGCATATGGAGATTACTCAACTCCAAGTTCTGGAAAATAATACTTTTACAAAGTGCTCAAAAGTCATAACTGGATATGGTTTTCCAATGTAGTCCTGTGGAAAATACAATTAATCAGATTATTTTGGATTAAAAAAATAGAATTGGCACTGAAACAGGCAATACCAGACTATAACTTTCCTTTTTGGTGCCCATAATTTGACAAGAATGTTGAAACATGGAGAAAAAAGCCCCAGAAAAATATCTGAAAGTTCAAGAAAATTTTTAATACAAGATACAGAAAGAGATTATTGTGTTTAGATTATGAAAACCATAATTGAGGGTCAATTATACACTGATTCCAGTATAACAGTATTCCATAGAACACTGAAAAGATCATCTCATCCAACCTGGTCCATATTAAAAGACTGTTTAATAAAACAAGAGACACTAAATAATAAAGACACATTTAAGACATTGAGCAAACTCCCCTTGAAGCAAACTGCTCAGTAATGCATTTCTGTCTACATCTTCATCCATTAAATCAGAAGTCTAACCTCACTGAAAAGGGGGAAATGTCGAAATCTAATCCATATTGTGACATACAGAAAGATGGAAGTATTTTAAGGGTTCCTTTTTCCCTTAATGTGCTGAAACATCAAGAGCTAGTAATCTGTATGAGGGACAGATATTAAGCAATGAACAAGATGCAACATTGTAATTGCCTTCCTCTTCAGGGATTGCCTTCCTATGAACAGAGAGATGAAAAGGGCTTAGATCCTGCTGAACTCCTGGCTACTCTCAAGCTGTATTCATCTGCTAGTTTTCACAAGGCATATGAATCTGGGCTCAGCCTATAAAGGGCTGTGATCATGCTTTACCAGTTCCTGATAATTTTGGAAGACATTAATGTGGTTGGCAGTTCTTAGTCAGGTGTGTGAGAAAAGAAAGAAAGGATAGAGACCAGCCAGACCTGAAAGCTAATCCATATGTGTTGTATGAAACACTTGGTTTGGGCTTTCTTGGCAGGGTAAGCAACATTGCTAAAACTCACAAAGGAAAAGTAGGATACAGAGTCTCTTGCTGCTCCAGAGGAAATGATCTGAGGCAAACACAGCTAGAGCAAGAATGGAGCACTTTACATTGCCCCCAGAAGCAATATAAGGAATTCACTGTAAGTACCTATCCAAATCTTGGTATTTGACCTTAGTTAAGGTGATGAAGAGGTGTGTCTGGCATGTCATAGAATTGGGATGTCAGTGGTGACAAACAAGTCTGTTAATGGCCTTATTGAAGATGATTTCTCTGTACCACAGAAGTGCTGAACTCTACCAAATTCTATATTCAGGATCATATGAGCAGGTCACAGTAATTGATGTCTGGACATATAGGCATAGTTCTGTTTTGTGTATCAACTTTAGAGAAGATCACCTAGCCTTTGACAGTAGACAAAGTGGTACTAAAGGGCTTTGAGCAGGACAGGTTAGCACTGCTCAAAGGAACTTCCATATCATGTTCAGTATCTCAGTTGTTTAAGGCGGAAGGAGTACATATGTGTGACTGTGAGTAGATGCATTTCTACTGCCTTTATGGAAAGAATGATCAGCAGCAAAGCAAAAGTCATGGGGGCTGCACTTTGGCAGATGCTCAAAAAATGCAGTAATTAAGTGGAGGAGTCTCTTCCCCCCCCAACAGAATGAGAGGTGGGCTGGGTGAAGGCACCCTCCTGAAGGAGGTGGAGAGTTGAATCAGTGTGGGAGCACAACAACATTTTTTCTTTCTTGCCTAAATCCCATGTGAATTGATAGCATCCTAGATGGCTGGCACCATGGCAGGCTGGTAGAGGCAAAGAGACATGTGTCTGCCACAGTCCTTATGAGATAGGCTTAAGAGATGTGTAGAGAATTTTGCAATCTGAGTGTGTTGCAATTTTAAAGATCTTTATTATCAGATAAAGTGTTGTGAAGGCATAAATACCTTTTCTGACTTGCAAAACATAGCCTTAGGAAGGTCATTCAGTAGCTCCTTTTCATTATTAGTTTTCATAACAACATTACTTTATGTCATGATATTTTATGCAATTTTGATCACTTTGGCACAGTTGGATCTTACCTTCAAAATTTATAATTTCTTTTCAGGCACATTTTTCATGTTAATTTGGTTTTTTTTCTGTGTCTGTACCCACTAACACAGTGCAGTACTCAGAAGGATTATTTGGTTTTCTTTGAAATATACTTGTTCAAAACTACTAACACAATCAGATAACATGAACTACACATAGACAGGATTTATCATTCCTCAGTTCTGCCATGGTTTCTGCCCTTACTGCCCTATCATTTGGGTAGTGGCTTCCCAGGGCATGTCTCAGTGCAGGTGTCACTCCCTTGGGTGGCCCGGCTGCCAGGACCTGTCCTACTCCTGAAGCCAGGAATCATACAATCAGTAAGATTGGAAAAGACCTCCAAGATGACTGAGTCCAACCTTCGACTGATCACCCCATTTGCCAACTAGACCATGGGACTAAGTGTCACATCCAGTCGTTACTCAAGCACCACCAGAAACAGTGACTCTACCACCTCCATGGGCAACCTATTCTAATGTCTAACCACTCTTTCAGTGAAGAAATTCTTTCTGATTTCCAACTCTGATGCTCCTGGAGGCTATGTCCTCTCATCCTGTCACTGGTTGCCTGGAAGAAGAGCCCATCCCCTACCTGGTTACAATCTCCTTTCAGGTAACTGTAGACAGTGAGAAGGTCACCCCTGAGCTTCCTGTTCTTCAGGCTAAATGCACCCATCTTCCTCAACCAGTCCTCACATTAATTACTCTCTAGATCCTTCATCAGCTACCTTGCCCTTCAGCATCCAGAACTGGACTCAAGGTATGGCCTCACCAGTGCCGACTACAGAGGGACGGTCACTTCCTTAGTCCTGCTGGTCACAGCATTTCTGACACAGGCTGGATGATGTTAGCCTTCTTGAGCCCGTGGGCACACTGCTGTCTCAAAAGTGTCCTCACATTTTGCACAGACCTGGGGTCAGAGTTATTGGGCATGAGGCGCCTTGGCCATGGTGGTGAGGAAGGGGGTCCTGGGAAATGTCTGATGGGTCCCAGGTCATGTTGGGAGTGCCCATGGAGTTATTCCCAGGTTTTAAGCATCTCCCTGGCTCAGAGTGGGATGGGTGATATATATCCATTCCAAGTGGCCAGTGGGCTTGGGCTTATGTTGCTGGGAAGTCAATGGGGTTCAGGTCAGGAGGGGGACCAAGGGCATCAGGGCATGCTTGACGGGCTCTGGGGATATAGGGGAAGTGGGGTTGGCCCAGAGTGGGGTGGAAGGGTTCAGGAGCTGCTGAGGAAGTCAGGACTCAGGGCTGAGCGGGGTTGAAGAGAACTTGGGGCTGCATAGAGAGCAGGCACTGCGGGGAGCCTTTGGGGCACATGCGCCACTCTTGGGCAGGGAGGATCAGCAGGGACCGAGACTCACAGCTGTCAGTGTGGAGCTCAGAGTGGCCTTAACTGGCTGGGGGACATCAGGGGCTCCTCCCAGGGGCATCAGGGCAGGGCCCCAGCCAGGGCACGGGGCAGTCCAGGGAGTTACAGTGACCAGACACAGCCCAGTGATCACCACGCAGGGCTCTGACCATGAGGCAGGTCCAAGGTCAAGCTGGGAAGTCAAGTCGGCAGGTCAGGGACAGGGTCCAGCTCCAGATTAGCAGCCCGTGGCCCAGCACAGGCTGGGCTGCCAGGCAGCAGGCACTGTAGGTCTGGCAAGGATGAAGGTTAAAAGCAGATCCCACAGAGCAGAGAGGGACACCTGCAATGGCACCACACTGGCTGGGAGTCTCTTCTCACATCTCCATCAGGAAGGGGTCACCCTCAGCTGCACTGTTTGTAAGCTGGCCCCAAGTCCCAGCAGCCAAACCTCTGGGAAAAGTGGATGTGGATGCACTCGGGACACTCACACAGGTTTTCTTGAGGTTGAGTTCACTTGGATGGCAGATTAATCCTTTTCTTGGCACTGTGACTTATTTCTTCAGTGTTTATCTGTAGCACTTAGATCACAATGTTTCTGTTAACTTCCCGCTTTCCCAGCCCTTCCCCAGCTTCTTAATGTGTTGTCATCTTTTCACTTTGCCTCCATCATCTTTCAAAAATAAACTCTTCTGTCCACCCCAGTGCTTGTTCATGTCTAACACTACAGCTTTAGTAATGCTATCAATATACCCTAGCATAGGTTAATTCCAATAGCAGCTGGGGTTGATTAATTTTTTCTGTAAAAACATGATCTCTTCACTTCATCACTTCATTTTTTTCTGTCAACAAGTCCTCAGCAAAGCACAATGACCTTGAATTTCACCCTGCCATTCAGTGCTGATCAAACATATGATTTGTCCTACCATTTCAACTTCACTGCATTTTAGTGTTTTGCTTTTCCTCTTTTTATGTAGATGAAGCCATTTTAACTTTTTGCCACTTACCGCAAGTCTAGATAAAGTATGCCAACAATAACAATACACTTGGCGATGGCAAATGTCTTTAATCCAAGTAAGTTTGATAATTGCCTAGTGTCAACAGCATAAAATAAGGAGCATAACACTGTATCATCCTAAAGTAGCGTTTTCAAATCCATATCTAGTCTTAAATGTCCAGCTGAGGAACACAATGAGAAAAAAAATGTTCATCCTGTGTATTTTTATTCTCACATGGAACACCGATTTTAATCAGTTGTTCAAAATCCCACCCACTCTTAAACAAATATTCAAGAAGTGCTCATGTAAATAATGCATAAGTGAGCTGTTTGCCCTTTAAACAACTAACATAAAATTCTTTAAAACATAATAAAGCATAGCTTTTATCTATATAGATATTGAATACGTATATATTTATGAATATATAGTCTAGTATTTTCTTAAACACATGTATAGATTGTATAAAGTTAGTGTACATCCTGAACTGGGTTGCCTTCTGTATCCATGTATTCCTAAAGCAAATTTCCAAGTGATGAGTATAGGAAGTTTCTACGGCAATATCAGAGAATCATGTAATATATTGAGCGTGAAGGGTCCTTTTGAAAGTTATCTAGTCCAAATTCCCTGCAATAAGCTGGGACATACTCAACTACAGCAGGCTGCTCAGAGCTCCATTCAACCTGACTGTACATATTTACAGGAATGAGAATATAAAAACTGTACTATTAATAATAGGATTATATTATAGTGCATAATACTAATATAATTGTATTATTGTATTGTGACTGCAGTGCTCATTGAAAAGCAATAAACTTGGAACGAGCCTAAGACTTGTATTTCCTTCTCTCTTTATGTCACCCAGCACTTCATGACTAACAAGGTGAACAGCAAACATCTTAAACCTCAACTGCTTCGTACCACTATAATCTGATGTCCTTTTATTATAGCAAACTATGAAACGGTCTTTTCCCTCAGCTTTCCCAATTCCAGTGATCTCATTGTTCCTTGAAACTCCTCTCTAGGTGGTGCTCCTTCAGCCTGTGCATGCTACGCTGTTTACTCAGTTTCTAGATTGCATGCATCTGGCAGAGGCAGCAGCACTTGGCACTCATCTGGAATGTACCCTTCCTTCTTTCAACACCATCTCATACTTTGCTGCCAGTTCTCAGGAACTCTTTTTGTGTTTATGTAACTGGACCATCGTACAGCTTAGTCCTTGACTGTCTGACTTGAGTAGTGATGTCTCCCGGTATTTGATTTCTTCACCACTTTACACAACGTTTTTACTTCTTTGACCTCTCCAGAAGTTTTGAGTTCTTATTCTGTCACTGTAACTTCTGATTTTACAGCTTGTCCAACTTCTCCATGGTTGTTTAGGCCTCCCATAACTTCTTGGTATGCTCAGGATCAATTTGCACGGTCCACCCACACTGCAGAGGAATTTCTTTGGTATAACTATTTATGTCACACATTGTTGCCTCCGTGTTACCTTATGTACCTCCTTTGCAGAGCTCTCTTCTCTTGCCCAGATAACATCAGGACCGATTTGCACTTAGTTCTTTGCAGGTTAGCTAAGTGTGTTTATCTTCATGAGGGAAACATATCGTCAGCAGTCAGATGTGTATCAGCCTTGGGAACTCATCCAGCTAGTAGGTTACAACTAACATAGGCTGAAGTAGAACTCACAAACTGGAAACTACAACTTACCTATGTAAACATTCTTGCCCTGCTGCAAAGGTGTCAGCTGTGTTTAAAAACTGGCATTGGACCAATTTCAAAGGATTAGTAGTAGTAAAAGAAATATTTTATGTCACTGACACAGCATTCAATTAAACACAGAGAGCAATATACCCCACGATCAGCGTTTTCAGTGGATTTGTGGCCTTTGGGGAAAACTGTTCAACAAAGGTCTACAGCAAAATGTTTTCCCTTTTCCAATTCTGTATTTAAACAGTTCTTAAACTCTTGGTTATTTTCCAACTTTTGTCTGCTCAGTAACAGAGTAAAGAAGTTTTGATATAATGGAAAACGCCAGTAACAGGTTAACTTTCAACTTTGCCTTGAACTTCTTAAATGACTGATTAACTTACTTCCTGACAGTTTATAGAAGAAATGAGGGTTGTAAACAGGACTGCTTACTTCTTTCTTATCACTTAAGTATCTGTTTAATTTATTCATCACTCACACACTAACTGCCTAGAAACAACGGCAGGGTGAAGTGCTTGTGACCATGAATTCCACAGAGTCATGCACTAGAAAAGAATCAGGATAAAGGCCAAGAAACCACTAAGTCCTTCTTAAACCATGAACGTGTAGTCTATGGTTCAAGTGGTGTCCACAGGCCCTTTCCACTAAAGTAAGTGGCTTTCAGTGTCCCACCAGCATGGCACTCATGAGCGATTGTGTACTAGATGGGTCCTTGATAGAAGATCATCTAAGAGTGAGAAGGAGAAATTACTTGGGAATTTGTATTGCAGTTTATTTAGAAACAGAAATGTGAAAACTCTTCTGAGCATGATATTGCTATAAAAGAGCAAGGTCTTACTGAGGAGGTCTCAGGCCCAGGTCACTAAGGAGCAGAAAACTAGCCCAGTCCTGCTGAGGCTGAGTAACTCCTCACAGGCCACGTTGACAAGGTACAAAAGCCTTTTGTATAGCAAAAAAGAAGAGTAAGGAGGGACAGGATAGGGATTGCATCCAGCCACCCTTGCTTTTCCGGTCCAAACGATCAGCTTCTCAGTTTTGGTGAGATTTTTGGTGGTTTGGTTTGGTGGGATTGTTTGGTTTTGGTTTTTATCAGTGAGAACACTCAAGGGAAGTCCAGAACAAGTCCTGGATTTAGCATCAGATGTAAAATATGTCTTTGAGCTACTCTGAGCATTCAGCCAACATCACTGTCACAGGGCTGATTTTAAAAAGTTAAAAGGTACCTGATGATGTGTCTTCTCTGTGTACTAACAGAGTCTTTGACAAACAAATAAACAAAAAACTCACCCCAAACCCACACCATTTGGTATGGTAGACATAGAACAAAATAAATCTTAGGTCTCAAAAATCTGCTCCCAAGCGGGAGCCATTTCTGTATTCTCTCTTATACCCTTTCCAATTTCATAAAAAGCTGTCTGAAAGATGACATGGTTTGACCCTTAACATAAGAAAAATACATTTTGACAGTAATGCAAAATAGCTCCCTGCTTGTGTAACACTGTCCTCAACATTAAAACAACTTACTATATTATAATGCTGCTGCGTTAGTAACAAAATTTCTATTCACTCTAGATGTGAGCATGCTAATTACTCTGAAAAGAAATTCCTTCTTGTAGTGTAATTCTCTGTACAATCATCCTTTTGGATCCTTCTCACTGCTGAGCCAAAGGCTGTCTAGAGTGGAAGTATCAGGTGATGATTCAACAGGACAGTCTCAGTGAAACCCTCTTGCTCTTTACATGGAATATCAATTATGTTTTAGCATCCTTGATTAGCCATTTTTTTATCTACGAAAAGTCTACAGAAAAACTCCAATGCCAAAGTTCAGTGTGGTGTTTATAACAGCTGTAACAGGGTCAATTGACACTAGAAGTACTCTAAGGGGGAAAAAATAGACCACTCTAACTAGTGATGGGCTATGCTCAATATTCAGAGTGATCTCATGTCACCAAATGGCGTATAGTAGCACCAAAGAGAAAAGATGTTTTCTTCTTCTTCAGAGAGGAAGACAAAAGGACCAGAAAATGAAAGGCTTAAATACAGCTGGAAGTTGGCATCTTAAAAGAGTGAAGGCCACACATATCTGCAAAACGGTGTGCAGTTCCCACTCCAGGAAAGGATAGCATCCTCAGGAACTGGAAGTGGAATATCCATTTCGGTTTCCTGCGGTCAGTGCCTCCTGCTTTAAAGATGATGTTTTATTAAATAAGTTACATTCCTTGAGGATTCTTCATGGCATGAAATTGCAGGAGTTTCGTTCAGTGGTGGGACAGATGTTTCTTTGCTACGCACTTCAGGCAGAGCATAAGAAGCAGCAAATTTTCTGCACTGCCCAAATAAAAAGACTCGATACAGGGGGCCACTTGAGGGTCATTCTGCTGACTGTTGCAGCTGCATCACTGCACAGGGACCACTTGCTCTTTCTGGTTTCACTCTTGATTTGCTATTCTACAAATATACCCACAGACAGTACCTCCAAGAGGCTACTGTTTTAAAACTGCTTGCATGGTGGCTAGTTATGCCTGAATCAATTTCACAGTCTTTCAATGAGTTATTTTTCAAGTGTTGTGTGATCCTTCTAAAATGTTATGGTAATCCGTTAAATAGCGCTGTACAGTTTGGACTCTGAACCTATTTTGCTAGACACAATGGTTGTAAGTTTCCAATTAACTAAAAATTAAGCATTAACCAGAATACCTTAATTGAAAAAAATATGAAAACCATTAATTTTTGCAATTAGAAATTAGTAAGTAAGTACTAGTAATTAGCTCTGATAAAGCTGTACCTTGACTCGCTCTCTAAACATTTGTAATGCCTAGGGCCTTTCTTAAATCACTCAAGCATGACAATTTCTTTCAGCCACATTAACTTTCTGTAGCAAGTGGTACTGGACTTGTTCAAGTATAATTTGCTTATGTTATGCCTTTTTGCTTACTCACATGACTAAAGCACTTTTTTCTCCACCAGTGGCATTACCAAGTCCCTGAGTTACAGAGAAACATGCTAGGAATACAGATTATAGCTTTCATATTTTGTTTCTGTGGGCTGGGAGCTGCTATAGCTGCTACTGCATCAAATGAGTGGAAAGTCACTAGTCGAGCATCCTCTGTTATCACTGCAACCTGGGTTTTCCAGGGTCTTTGGATGAACTGTGCCGGCAACGCACTGGGTGCTTTTCACTGCAGACCTCACCTTACTATCTTCAAAGTAGAAGGTAAGTAAGCATAATTTAACTGGAACATATGGAAAGCCATGTGTATTGCAAGATGTGAGCCTGAGGAGAAAAAGATTATTTTGGCTCGTGCAAGAGATTATGTTTAAAGCATTGTGATGAATAAAAGTAAAGGAACTTGTAGGCAGAAAATCAGAAACAACTTTGTAGGAATGATATGTATTCCAAGAAAGACAGTAAGCTCTACTCTGTGGTTGGTAATATGTGATAAGTATACTGGACATAGTTTCAGGAATACACTATCAGTATCAAACCACTGTTAGCAGAGAAATGGACTAAACTGTCTTGCAGCTCTAATTTCCATGCAAAAATAAGCATCCTGCTTGCTGGATAGCATGAGGGGGAAAGATAGCAAGGTCTGTGACAGATATCGGTGCACTTTTGCGTATCTGAATAAATTAGATAGCAAATAACCTCAGCCGTGAATACTATGCAAATATCCATATGCTGGGAATTAAGTGCGCATGTATCACATGCTAGCTGTATCACAGGCCAATAATTTAACTTTAAAGATAAAAGGTGTGCTGTTTCAGAATGTCCATCTTAATGAAAAGTGTTGGATTTGTAAGCCATCTATCAGAGCATAAAAACAAATGGGGACTTCTTGCCTGATGTCAGAAAGAGCTTTTCTCAGAGACAGGGGCTAACTAAAAGTGTACTATGCAATGTGTTTTGTGTTTTACTCTGTATGTAAAGCAGTAAAAGGACAGGTTTTTTTCTCCATTTTCTCTTAAGCCTTGAGACAGTAGACAAGATCATGTTTTCAGTGAAACTGTGTATAAGCACTCGTGAGGCCATGGGCAGAGGGACTCCTCTTTCCTGGATGTGGGTAGCACAAGAGCAAGATGGAATCAGACTAGAGTAGGAAGAAATTCATTAAGACACTGGTATTTTAGGGAACCAGAAAAGAAATTCAGGCTAGGCAGAACCAGTCTTCCAAAGCTTTTATGAGACCAGAGAGAAGCATAATTCTAAGACATTACCAGCCAGTGGATGAATGAGATACAAAATGTACTATTGAATGGTTGTTACCATATTACATAGACTGGATCATAGACTTGCATACATATGGAAACATGGAAACTTGGGGATGTTACAGATCCTTACCTTTTTTTGCCTCTCATGCCCCTGACACATCATTCCCTGACATGCTGGAATACAGGTCTACCCTTACATGTACAGAGGATTTGGGGATAAAACTTGGCCTCATTTTTGTACGCATTTTATGATGCTCTGCTTCAAGCCATCACAAATCACACATGAGGGATGTGAATAGATAAGAAGAGTTTTACTTCTTTTGAAGAATGCTGTTCATCAAAAATTACTTAAAAGGCATAGAAATTCACACATACTTCTTAAAAGTGAATGTTGAAAATTTGCAAATAACCTTTTATGAATTATTTCTGCCAAGATTTTAAAAAAACAAACCAAAAAAACCCCACAACCAACAAAAACACAGCTCTTCTTCTAAGGCATTGTTAAAAGCACTAATAACTAGAAATTACCATTACTGCTAATATTAGTAGTACAAAAGCTGCTTCCAGAATAATCAGCTGGAATCTATTTGCCACTTTGTATTGTTGCTATTATTTTGATCACTGGTTCATTGAGACCTGAATAAACAAAATGCCCATGTTATGTGTGCATCCTATAAATATATACTTAAAGCATCTGAATAAGATTTTGCTTATTTGTTGTTTAGAGGAACACACAAGAAATTCACAGCAAATTAAAGTGGCATACTCTTGTTAAAGTAAGAGAGTAACAAGCTGCTGTAATGACATTTAGAAAGTCTAATTTTAACTTGCCAGTGCACACAGCAGCAAAGGGTAATGTTACATGTATCATAAACAGCACTGGGAAATAGTAAGGCATTTAGTTTGGAATACCTGCTAAACATAAACTCCTGATAATCCAAGGAAAACAAGAGTTCCACAGGGAAAGAGCTTTGCACTCTCACTCTGTCCTACATTGTAAAACAATAAAATGCTCAGATTAAAGAAGTAATGAACTCTCATCTCTGTCCTCAGAGCTTCAATATATCATCATAATTGACACAGTGACAGCAGGAAGGGCTACAATATAACTTATTTTCGGCACGTTCATTTTTTTATCAAATCAATTTGCAATTTTTCCTATGGCCAAAGACAAGTAACACAAGCTACTCACTCCATTCCTATCTATCCATCTTCAGGTTGTACAGAAAGTATTAGCAGTAACAGTAACATAATTATTATGTTATATTATGATATATTGTATCATAAGTCACTTCTCCAAAGCAGATTCATTGAATCATTAAAGGTTTGATTGCAATTTTGTGAGATTTTGCAGGAGAGGTTTCATGCATAAGCTCTATGAAGTTTTATGATTTCCCTCCCAACCCCGTTTTTCACAGCAAGCAAAAAAACTCCAGAGGTCTTTCTGTGAGCAGGATTACTTCGTGGTCACAGGCATTACGCAGATATTTACCAGAACTGACTTTCAGGTAAAGGACTGGTTGTGCTGATAGGAGCACAGCCAAGGCAGTAAGAGCTCAGCTTCTGCAACCCAGCCACATACAGATCTTGAGGGATTCATGTTTCTGGAAGTCTGTGTTAGCATGGCCACACTGCCAACAGTATCCAAAGCTAGTTGGGCTGTTGCCAAATATACATATACATTCACATGTACAGGGATGGAGTAGAGCTCCACTGCAGTGACTGAAACATTCAGATGAAAGATCCTGGAGGGAGATCCTGAATAGTAATAGCTTTGCAGCTACAGTCATTTAAGGCAATGTGTGTGGGGAGAAGCAGTATCTTTTATTAAATCGACTGCTTTGGGAGAAGTATGCAATAAAGTCATTCATCAGATCTGACACAAATACAACAAGCTTCAAGCTAAATATTATGTGGGAACATTGTCTCGTCAGTTATCTTTGTCATGCTTATCAGTGCATCAGATACAGTCATGGAAATTATATGATCAAAACCAAGGGACCATTACTCACAGGCATAAACTCACACAGTCAATAAATACCAGAAATTAGAACTAGCAGTGAGACAATATTGTTTAACAAACCCTATAACCTTTGATTCATGGCTCAGTCCTTATCAGTAAAAGAGGTCCACAAAGACCCTTCTGAGAGTGAGACTGGGAACTAAAGCTCTGGATTTGTGAACTCCAAAAAGATACTGACTTTTTATGCAGAGTTTCCACCCACCCTGCCTCCTGCTAACGCCCCTCAGTCCTTCACAGGCAGCAGCTAACCTCTCTTCACATTCCTCTAACTGTGTGTCATCCTGAATTCTTACAATCTTCTTATAGAATTAACAAGATTTGACAAGAGCTATCTTTTAGCTGTCTAGCACTGCTTAGACACTTTAGTTAATTTTATTTTGGTGATGCTACAGATAGTTGTTTAATTCACGTAAAATACAGAATTCTAACTAGCAAACTGAGCTGTGTCCACATCCCTTTCCCATGACCCTTCCTTAGTCTGTCAGGGCTGCTACTGGGCTTCTTCAAACAATTAGTTAAGCATTTCATATGCCTTGCCTGTGGCACTGTTTCATTACTTCTCTGCACATTCTGTTTTTCCATGCCACCACTTCAGGGAGGTAAAAAAAGAAGAAAGCAGAAGAAATGTGCTTCGTTGAACTTTTTGAGTCTCAAATCTTCTGCTGATGTTCTGTCAGTGCCTCTTTTGATGAAGCCTCCTAGGGCAAGTAGTGCTACCCTGATGGTAGCCAACGTGGAAAGGGGAATGCCCAGATATTCTGAGTCAGGTTGGCAGGCAGATTCAGAGCTGCCCTTTCATGACGCTGACGCTGCAATGCAGCTGAACAGTGGAAGGAGGCTGGAACAAGGCAACTGCTATTGCAACACCTGTACCTGGAAAAGCCTTGAGTAGTCAAACGCCATTTGAGTTCATCAGGGTGGAGAGAGCAATTCCAGCCGTACTTCAGGGTGACACTAGCAGCTTTCCCAGAGAACTCGACCTAGAGCAGGAAAGGACCAACATGAGAGTGTCCCTTACTAGACAGAAACTTACTGCCAGGGAAAACACAGTATCCATTTAATTGCCGCCAGTCAACGATCCAGATATATGGACGGCAGCCAAGACCAGGCTTCTGCTGAGCCCAAGAGCTCCTTGGTACTAGATCCCCCAGCGGCCAACACCACGGCTATATACACGTCCTAAGTGAGGCTGCGTCAGGGCTGGGGACAGACACTGTGCTGCCGCTTCTCGCTGCTTGACTCAACCCCATGCCCTGCCCGCTCCCCGCTGGGTCCGGCGGGCGCGCTCCTCTCTCCATGGTGCTGCATGAGCGGCCCCAGGGAAGCGCCGGCAGTGCCAGCTCCCTTCCCCACCCATCTCCCTGGAAAGGCGGCGTGCCTCGGCTCCGGCTTCTCCCCGGTGAGTAGGCACAGGACAGGAGCGGTCTAAGCGCACCCAGAGCCAGGGCAAAGCAGCAGCTGTGTGCGCTCCTGGGACATCGCAAGGCAAGAGCACTGGGCCGTCAAAAAGGGGTGGGTGGCTGCGGTTGTCATCAGCGAGGGAGAAATACAGCCGGGAGGCTTTCTCCCGGCTCATGGCCAGCCAGAGAGACCTCTGCCGGGGGATGCTCCGGGTAGTCGAAGGGACAGAGTCACGGGGGCTCGTGGTTTAACCTCAGCTGGCAACCACGTGGATGCTCAGCCACTCCCCACCCTTCCTCGAGGAGATGGAGAGGAGAATCAGGAAAAGGTAAAACCTGTAAGTTAAGAACGATTTAATAATTGAAACAAAATATAATGATAATAGCAGTAACAATAACAATAATAGAAAAGAAGGACAGAGGAATAAAACCCAAGCAAAACAGGGATTCACAGTACAATTGCTCACCACCCACTGGCCAATGTCCAGCTCATCCCTGAGCAGCAATAAGTCCCTCCTAGCCAATGCCCCTCAGTTTATATACTGAACATGATGTTCAATGACTGCTTCGGATCAGCTGTGCTTCCTCACACTTCTTATACATCTCCTGACTGGCAGAGCATGGGAAACTAAAAAGTCCTTGATTTAGGATAAGCGCTGCTTAGTCACAACTAAAACATCAGTGTGTTATCAACATCTCATACTGAATCCAAAGTACAGCACTGTAGCATCTACTAGGAAGAAAATAACTATCCCAGCCAAAACCAGGACAAGGGGATCCAATATTAAGGTTAGAGGATAACTGTGTCAAAGAACTTTCCTTTAGCAAGCAAACTCTTCTAGGAAAAGTGCTAACTGAAGGGAGGTATGATTGATTTGTGTTCATTAGTCTGAGTCACCCCTCTGTTAAGCTTTTTTCCCCCCAATGTATCCATTTGGTGATTTTGAAAAACAAAGTCAACACAGTACTGGTCAAAGGAAATATCCACTAGGATCAGTAGCTCAAATTTGGGAAAGGTAACCATGAAACACTGTCAGAATTCCTCTGGGACTTCTTTTTATTGCTTAATTCAAAAGTACTCTCCATTTCTCAGCAGGCAGAAGAGTCACTCTTTAGGGTGATTGAAATGCTGATTTCAGAATGGAGTTTTTTGTGTATGCATGGAAATAGGATGCCAAATCTTGCTAATGAAAGGTTCTTCAGTTTCACAGAGTGCCTCTCCATTGCAGCAAAGTTCTTTCCAAGTTCATGGTCTTTGTTCTGACATTAGATACCTGAGTCTGCATTCTGCTGAAACAAGATAGCCTGAAACACATTTGGTTCCTAGAGGAGGCTGATAATGCTCTAGAGATCATGAAACATCATGACTACATACAGCAGATGTCTTTGGAATCTGTTACATTGCATGTTATTGCCCACTCTCTTCTCTTCCTCCACCTCTAAAAATGAATGAATAATGTAAATTAAACAGTTCAGCTCAGGTAGTAGTTAGTCTGAGATATAACTTATCATTATCTTGTCTTATCGTTAGGATGGTTTCAAGTAAGAAAAGGAATTGATTCATATGCAGCAGAAAAATTCACGAAGCAGAGAGCCGTGTTTCACTTAGCAGCCCCTGGCAGGACAGATATGAACTGAAGAAGGGGGCTAACTCCCATGTATCCAAAATATTTTTCCCCCAGGGAGCTCCAGTAGCAGCTTTGCAGTATATACAGACCAAAATCCATGGCTTCTAACAGGTGGTAAATTCCAGAGGAAGCATCCAGAGCCCAAGAACCTCTCAAGAGACAGGACAACTCCGTGAAACCTGGATTTTTGGATATCAGCACTGATGGAGATCTTTAAAAGATTTAAATCTTTTAAATCTTTAAAGATTTTGAAGTGGTTCTCAAGGATTTCTGCTGCCAAATATTTTTTGCTCTTTGAGCTCTTGGATTCCAAGATTTTAATCTATATGCTCTGAAAATCCATGAATCTAAACCACAATGAATCATTATTTACTGCTGTTTACCATGAAGACTGTCTGGCTCTGGCCAATTACTTGAACCAGAACAGTCCAGAGCTGTGGGCAGGCTGGAAAGATGTGTGCCTACTGGGGGATCTGCAGCCAGAAAGATATACAAAAAGAGTCCAAGAACTGCAGGACCAGACAGCACAGGGCCATATGGAAAACACTGAGGGTGGAGGCTTTCATAGATCGCTGCCAGTTCTGGAGAAACTGATGGCAGGTTACAAAGGACAGACTCTGACATTGCTTTAAAATCTTCAGGGTTACAGGAAAACACAAGTTCTTGCAGACCAGTCCTCTTTTTTATCTTGTTTATACCTAGTGATTTGACAACATTTCCGCAATCCTCTTTTGGTGCTATGAGCCTTCTGTCTTCTTACTGCAAAAGGACAGAGGTTACAATGCTGAGATTTTTTTTGCTTTTATCTAGACTTGGACAAAAGTAATGTCGCTGTGCTTCTCTTCAGTCATCCTTACAGATTTTCTCCACTCAGAGTAGTCTTCATTTGAAGAAAATCACTGAAGAAACCTGAAAAGTGGAAAGTGCTAGTATTTGCTAGTGTGGTGCCCAGGCAGCTGGTGCAAGGACAGGAATGCAAATCTTGTTACTTGGGCATGCATAACAAAGCTCTTTCATCTTCCAATACTCACGCCAAGATAGATTGTTATCTCTGCTTTGCTTTTAGCTTTTCAACATAGCAGCAGAGAGTGTACTGCAAAAAGAATAGGGCTCTGCAGTAATTGGTATGAAGCCAATGTCTTAAAATACCGCTGTTCAAACAGGTTTTGTACCCTGGTCTGCCTCGTGAGCACTGAGGTGGGTGCAGGGAACTTCCCTCTGGCATATGTTGAGGAGCTGAAGGCCAACGCACTTCTTCCAATCTCTTTAGCAGTCATGCTACAACCAGAGCTTCATTCAAAGATACAATCCGTTTCATTTTAACAAGTGCCTGCAGAAGCAGGGGAAAGGAGACCTAGCAAAATCAGCTGTATAGGTGATGGGTAAGAGAAGGTGACTGAAGTATTGAATTTGTGAATCATTAAAGCTGAGGATTTTGAAATTCACATTGCTGAGATTAAAGACTTTAAATCCTTAGCTTTCCATCGTGGAGGCATGCAAGGGAGAGCAGAGTGGCTGAGTAGCAAATACCTTGGGAATGAGTATGAGGGAACATAGAGAAAAAATATATATACATAAAAATCTCTTCTGTGGATACCACATGGAACTGGCTAGGCAAGTAGGAGTCACATGCCCACCGGTAGAGAATCACTACACAGTCAACAGGGATATTAAATCTCTCAATGCATGTGTGTTGTTCTGTCTCTCTTAGTATTTACACATAGTTCTGCAATGTAAAGCAAGATGCCAGATGAGCACAGCTATTTTATTAGAGGGATTCCTCTCCATATCTCACAAGTCCTACAGTGTCTGGTTATCCTTATAAGCTCTCCCTGGAGTGGGGGCCATGGGACTCTCTGGTGGTTGAGAGGCTGGTCAACGTGTTCTCTTTGGTGTTTCATTGACTCAAATTAAATCAAATGCTTGGAGCAGAGGTGATGTCAGGGATAACTCAGGACTTCAGAACCTGACTTTTTCAGGGTACTTATTACTTGACTCGGTCCTGGTGCCAGTTCTGTGAGGACCTCTGGCTGTGCCCAGCAGATGACAAACAGGAGAGAGCACATCACCTCAGATGGCTGAGCCTTAAAGCAGGACATTGTTAAGTGCCAGAGCACTTTTCAGCTGCTGAATTGAAAACATTTATGTTTTCAATTTGGCAAAGCACATACTGAAATTCAGGTACATGCAAAGTCCCCTAAGAACATTTTTTTTATCTCCCCCCTTAAATATCTTGCCCTGGTCACCCAGACATATGCCATTTACTTTTCTAAAAAGGACTCAAAATAGTTAAAAAAACAGAGGCACCAAAGACTTCTAAAGACCATGCCCAACAGTCTACTGATGTCTTCATTTAACAGTTATGTATATTTTTACTGTTAACTTCTAAAGAAAATGTGTGTTAGTTAGTGTGGAGGTAATTAACCAGGCTCTAGCAAAACACCCCCTGAGGATTAACCCGCTTAAAGATAGAACTTTCAAACTCCACATCCCAAACTAAGATCTATGTTATACTATTGAACAGTTTTCTATAAATCAAGACTTCTATGTGGTAGATTTTGAAACCATACACCTTCAAAGGAATATGTCATTAAGATTATTTTAGGTTAGACTCTAAAATTTTACTTCTAGCCCCCCAATAGTTAATTGTGCAGACTCTACTGGTATTTGAGAGTCTGATTTCATAACCTGATAGTAAAAATGAGAATCAAAACTGAATATTTGAAGATTCTCATGAATTTTCTTTCATAATAATACATACTGATTTTCTACCGGGTCCACTCTAGCAATTTTTATAGTTGCGGTTATTTTTGTATCTAGCTAAGATGTGAGGCTGCTCTTCTGCAGATACCAGTCAGACACAAAGATGTTTTGAGGGCTTATATTCGGGGGAATGCACACTTATTCATATTTCCAAAGGAAGCAACAGCTCAGAAGTTCTAAATTTCCGCTACAGATGGAAATCTGCCAAGATCTTCTGTTATTTGAAGACTGCCTTTTCCTTCTTCACAAATGAATTACTAAACAATAACACAAAAACTTTTATGTCACATAAAAGCCTTTCTATTGATATTTCATCCTGTAAGCCACAAAAGCAGAAACCAAACACCAACCAGTAAGAAACAGTGAAAGTGACTCACTAACCATACCTCAGTATGGTGTTTATTGGGTGACTAGGAGAACAGGACTCTGTGCAGGTACAAACAGCTTCTCCACTGCAAGCTTATGACCCACCCAAGCTGCTGCCTGCAAACATCACATCACATACTGGGCCCTGAGTCAGCCACCTTTTGTTAATAACAGAGGTAGTTATCTCACAAGGTGGGAAAAGAGGCACTTAAAGTAACTATCATAAATGGCATCTGGCTTTCCCATAGCGTATCTTTAATGGAAACATTTCACCTTACAAAACAAATAATACAATTATAGTCAAAGAAAACTAATGCAATACACAATTTTACTTTAATTTACACCACTTTTCAACATGTTCATGCCGCATGTAGTTTTGCTTTACTCACTGGCTATTACAAAACCTCCATTATCTTGGTTACTTAATACTGACCCTAGAAACTCAGTTCTTCACAGAAATTTAGCATTTTCAAGTGTCAGTGACTCTTGTACCTCAAAGCTCAGGCTCCCTTTGAGCAGACCCATTTTGCCTGGTTTGGCTTTTCACCCCGCAGTGACAGAAGCTGAGCAAGGACTGTGGGAGCTCTAGCAAGGTCATGGAGCTCAAGCAAGCTCACGGAGCTCTGTTAGGCAGGTCACTGCCTGTGGCGCTGTGAACATGGCATGATGATCCTGCACATCCCCTGCCAACCCCATGCCCTTCATCTTTTTGGCTTTTATCCATCAGCCCTTTTCTGCCAAGGGCATCTCCAGCTCAGACCACCACAGGGCTCCACTTGTGTTTCTGGCTGACACTGGAGTCTGATAGCACAGGCTGCAGAGGAACCATCACAATACTGCTGCCTCTGTGTAAGTGTTTGAGATGGGTACATCCTTCCAGGAGGCACAGGGAGCTGAGCTGGAGTAGAAGGTGGGATAGTCAAAAGCAAAGAAATAATTTACAGCTGGAAATGTATGCCCTGGGGGGAACAGGAGGCCCCATACAGTAAAGCTACCTTCCCCTAAAGCAAACAAGATGCGACATGGTGGGAGATGGTGAGGTTCAGTGCAAGGTTACAGCAGGAAACACAGAGTGCTTCTTCAGTGAGAACAAAAAGCCTGTGCTTCTTCAGCTCTGTGTGTCTTGGCCATTTTCCAACCTGTGGTCCAGGGCTCACTCTCGGAGGATCTCTGTTGGATCGGCATGGCTGGGGCATCCTGTACTGCCATAGCCATGCTTTGGCCTGGGCTCCACTGGGGGTGCAGACACTCCCAGCCCATGGGTCAGCTAACTTCCTTCTGAGTAACTCCCCTGCCCTGGCTGGTGGTGATGGTCCCTCTGGAATGGCTGTGCTTGGCAGACTAGGCAGAGAGGCAGGACAGACAGGCAGCTGAAGCCACCATCCTTCCCTGCAGGCAGCAGTTACTGTCTGTGGTCAAACTCCTGCCCAAACAGGTGTCTTAGGGATGCAGTGAGCTGTGAGGGCAGTGGTTGCATGGGGTAGTGAGTTCTTCCCCTCTCTCCCCTCAGCAGAACACTCTGTGTTAACAGGAAAAAGCGTAAGTGTTTCCAGCCAAGGTACTTAACACAAGTCTTTTTGCCAAGTGGCTTCACTACCTTCTTTGGTTAAGGTTAAGAGAACTGTTGTTGCTCAAAGGAGAAAACAAGTGGAGGTGTTTTCCCTCCTCACCCTTCCTGTCTGCAAATTCAGGCATCTCTGGTCTCCAATTCCTTATAAACAAGTGAAGGAGCTTTTGTGGAGCCTGTTGATAAGATGTACTCCACACCACCCTACATCCCACTGATTTTTATTATTTTTATGTATGCAATAATATGCAAATGTTCGAGTGCTTCCTAAGGTCACTCACTAGTTTTGCTGCAGTGTGGTGATTGTTTCAGTTGCTGCAAAGACCTAAGGGCAAGCCCAGAGCACACAAAGACACAGATTGTCAGGGCCAACTGATAAGATTTGCACTTGATCAGCAAGATCTATGTGTGTGAGACTCAGACACAACCCAGTGAAAGGTGAGTCAGGGAGATACAAATGGCTTTCTCCTGCACTCCCCTTTCCTGGGAAGAGTTTGTAAGGAGATAAAACACCTGCAGACAAGGAAAGCCAGTCTAGTGAATAACAGCTGGGTCATGGGGCAAGAAGAGAGCTCCTAAAAAAACCACAGAGACTGCAGCCGTCCAAAAGACATCAGTTTATTAGGAAAGCAGAAAATGAACTTGCAAGGTGCAAGGCTCTGCCTTGACCTGATGGTGACAGTTTGGCCATCACCTTCTGTACAAGAGGGACTAGACCCAAACTCTCCTCACCCTCAGAAAGCCTAACTGTGCAACTGGGAGAAATTAGATCATTTTCAAAAACTTATAGTATTTTAATCAAAAGAACAATTGGGAGCTCTTATCTAAGGACTCTGAGTGCTTTCAACCACCTGTTCTTTACAATTTTACCACCTTGGATAATCTCAAAGAAAAACCTCTGTCCAGCAACAGAGCTCCATGTTGTGCCTGCTCTCTCACACAGCCTCACAGCAGATAGTTAAAGTTCTTAATACTGAATGGAAAGCACTGCTGAACAGGAGACAGGAACTAGGAAGCAACGAAATGTATTCTAGATGTGCAAGGCTCCTGAGCAGCTCTTTAAAAGAAGAAGGAATGATGAGGAAAAGTCAGTTCTCCAACAAGTCTTATTTCTATTATGTATGAGTCATAAAAAGTGATTTTTAGAGCCAGAGATTTTTTTCATTGGCATTGCTCACTTTTCTCAGTAAGTAAAAGAAATAACATTACTTCAGCATCTGAAGTTCACTGGGTTACATCTGCTTTCACTCAATTCTACCAAGAACAATCTTTTCTAAATGGATTTATTTCTTTTTATTTTCCTTTTCTCTATATATCTTTGCAGCCCTACTGCCTCCTTCATGCCACTAGCAGAGACAGGATCATAAATTAAGTCAGTGCTATGTCTGTCCTGGTAGTTGTTCTGGTAATGTGAAGTTTTTATAAGCTATCCCCTCATTTGCCTCAAAATATCTACCTTCTCCTTTCTAAATAACTTACAGGAAACTCAACAGTAGAAAAGATTCCCTTAAGCTTCTGGTCAGCCATGGGGGCTGTGTGGATGGACCAGCAGGGATCAATATCCAGGATCCTCTCAGCTGGAATTAGACAATGCACGACATATAGATTGTACTGTGTTGTAAAAGAAATGAACCACAACATGTTTGTAAAAAATCGTTTGTTTGTCTGTAAGATGTGAGGCGGCTTCTGCTTGGCCGAAGCAAAACCTCTGCTGCAGTAGTGTGTCCACTTTGGGTACTGCACTTGAAGCAAGACAGACACTTGGGAAGAGTACACAGATGAAAGCAACTAGAATCCCTCAAGTTTATGAAACATGACCTATGAAGAAAGACTGGAAGAGTTAAGACTGTTTAGTCTAAAGAAGAGTAGACTAACTGTAGGGACAAAAGTAGCCTTCAAGTATATAATAAGTTGCTGCAAACAGGAAGAGCATAGTCAGTTCCCTATGTCCAGTGGCAATTCCAGAGGAGATGGTGAGCCTGGATTACCACAAAGACTATTATCAGTTTTAGCATTCTACCCTAAAAGCAACTTCTCTTTTTTGTCTCTGGGCCGCTTACATCTAACTCTTAGCTTACTTTTATTTCTCTGAGGTTATGTTACTCTATGGTTACCTGAACCAGCTCAGTCTTATACCCGGTGGTCAGTTCTATCTGCCAGAAGTGAAATGTGCCCCCTGATGTCCTCATCTCTTCCCTCTCTGGGACTTCCCCTTGCAACCTCTTTAGGTGGAAAGTCATAATTGAGAAAATATAATTTATAAAATATGTAAGGTCTACTTTTTAGGAGCCTTTGGTCTACAAAGGTCTTTTAGTGAGTTTGTGGTCTGCAAAGCTCGGTTGATACTAAATCCTCTTATGCTTTTTAATATATATTCCTACTTTTTGTCTGAATTTGAAGTTGGCATTTTGATTTGTGACTGTAGAACATTGAGCTCTGTGCAACACATTTGATGTCCATGACTTGGCCTAAGCAAAGGCAGCACACTCACATTCATCCTCTTTCACTTCTCCATGCCATTTTTACTGCCAAACAATATTCTCCTAACATATGTGAATCAGTCCAAAATGGAAGTGGGGCAGGGGGCAGGGAGAGATTGGGGGATGTATGCAAACATCAATATAGGCCAAAATCCTTGAAGTACTCAACCTATACAATATCTTCCCTCTATCACATATAAAAGTCTTGGATGGTGTGGATTCCACAGTTCTTCCTACCTAGAAGATGTTGTCCTGATTCATTAGGCACCTGGAGCTGGATACAGACAAGGTGCTGAAATTGCTGCAGGGGATCTTAAGCAGAGGTTTAGCATTTATTCCAGACCACTTTAGACATTAGTGGTGTAAAATGCTGTGTGTGAGCTAATCACCTTGTGATCACTTTATAGTCAACAGGGGCAAGGAATCCTGTCCCCTTATAGGACAGGTTCCATCTTATCCCTGGGAACCACCTACACCAGGTCAGAGGAGCAGTCCAGACATGCCAACCGATAGTAAAAGCAGATGGATAATTAGTGAAGGTATGGACATACAGGACAGGACTCTCCTACTGACTCCTACCCTGCCTCAGATCAGTTGGATGTAATTCATACCTAGAACTTTCAATCCAAACAAGAGCGCACATAGAAAGCAATTTCCTTCTCTTCTTCTCCAACTAATTTTCCCGTATTTCACACCTCTCCTCTCTCCCAGTCTGTGCCCGAAAGGAGCAACACTTTCACCAAAAGCTGCTGCGGGGGCAAAGCACTGTAGCCTTTAAAATGTCACCTCAGACTGAGGAGCCCCTCTTCATCCCACATCACTCAGTCTTCACTGAATAGACCTTTAGCTGAGCAAGACTCAGAGTGTACCTAACATGCAAAGGCTTGCTCTCTTCTCTTTCCACACAGCCTAGATACCCCAATGAAATCCATGTTCTCCTTCAGACAAAATGTGATGATGGACACAGAAAACAAGTGTCTGACAGGCATTTGCTGAGAGCCACGATCTTGCTCATGCAAGAGGTTATGACAGCTATTGCAAAACCCGCCTGCTATGTATTCCTTTGATCAATCTTTCACATAAAACATAGTCTGTGTGCACGCAAAGTCAAGCTGTCCCTCATTTTCCTTGCCAAGGATGCTTCACTTCTTGAAAGATGCTCCACTAATCCCAAACTAGTGGAGAAGTAGTTACAGCAGGCAAAAAGGATGATCAAGAGGAAGTGCTGGTTAGGCTCAGTTGTTTAAGGCTTTGTCATTATCAGGCAGCTTTTAGGAGTCAATGGACATTTTCATAAAGTACTTACGAAAGTATTATGAAAGTATTCACTGAGACTACATGAACCCTTTCCAAAGGAGTCCTTTGCTGAGATGTTGGCAGTTTATCTCTGGCTGGAGTAAAAAAAAATTAGTCATCAAATAAATCAGTCATGCCAGCTATGAGAGTGATACCAAAGTAAACAGAATGTTTAGTCAAAGCCATGAAACAAAAGGAGCAGCAAATCTTGTTTAAAATTCCCCCATGTAATTGATGCATAATTAAACTTCTTAACAAGAATTCAAGCGTGCTGATCCAGAGTATATAACTATGAAGATTGTATCTTTGAAAGTAAACGGGGATCTCCGGATGCAATTAAAAGTAATTTTTGAGTTGCTGCTTCCAAGTTCCTACTAGCAAATTCCAAGAAATTCAAAGCCTGAGTAATTCCTAAATTACTGCAATTTTGATGCCAGGGAAACTCCACAGATTTTGGTGGAGTTACATAAGACTCCGATTGCATTAGGCCAACAGAACTTACCCCTTTAAAAATGGATTGTTAAGTATTTAAAAAAGAAAATGTCAGAAAAAGTTTATAGAAATCACATTCTACAGCTACAACAACAAAATCTGGGGCATGTGTAACATATGGCAACATCAGTTGGGATAAGCAACGTGAATGCCCTATCCAAAATGTGTTGCCTTAAGTAATCTACCTTACTGGGTCTAAACTACACAAGTGTATTTTAAATTTTTCTTGTCCTAAAATACTGACAAAATAACAACAGTTATATCCTTACAATTAGTCTAGTTAACCTTATGTTTTGCTCATATATTAATCATTATTGTCACACAAAATATTTTTAAAGAGCTACTTCTTTTACCAGTGTCCTTACACAACTCCTTGGAATGCCTGGTAATCTGACAAAGGCCCCAAGTCCTGGAAGGAAAGAAACAGGGCATATGAAAAACAAGCAGTGTGACCAGGAAGCAACTTGTAGGAGGGAAGAAGCACTGCTTTTAATTGGATTGAGGAAGTTAAAAATGTTTTGAGGAAGTTTTTCATATCTAGTTAGTGTTTGTTTCCTAATAGCTGCTATCTCAGCCCAAAATATTACAGTTTGTGTGCCTACTGTCAGATAAGTAAGCAGATTAACTGGCCTTGTGCATCGAGGGTGCAGTTCTCACAGGCTTTGGTTGTCTGAGCCTCTGAAATCAAGTCTGGAAAGGCTCAGGGAAAGTAGATACACTGAATTTTGCAGCTTTGACATGAGTCTCCCACTGTCCTCCCAATCCCATGTTTTCCTGGCATTTGTCTCCTGCACAGCTGTGGCAGCTGGTTCCAATCCTCCCTGGGCCAAGTGCAGCTGATGATCATGCTCTTCAGGAAGGAAACCTACAAAGAAGGGGATGGCTTCAGTGGGCATGACCTGTACCCAAATATTAAAGTAATTAATCCATTTCAGCTCTGGTTGATGACAGGATTCCTAACAGAAGCAGTACAGAGAGGTCTCTCAGAGGTAGGATTTCTACTCCTTTCCATTACTGAGCATTTGTTTCTGTGAGACACCACTCCCAAAAGCTAAAAACACTCTTCACTTACCAAACCCCTTAGTATGACATATCCTAAAATTAGCAGCCTTTGTCACATTTATGCACTACTGCTGTATCCAACACATGTAAATGAGCAAGGACAGTCCATCACCCCTACACAAACTCACAAAATTCCACTGAAAAGAGACCAGAGAAGGTAGAAGACTTTAGAGATATTGTCTTTGGTGGAATATCATCAAAGCAGAGAAACTTCACATTTCCTCATAGAAATGTAGGAGCCTTGCTGAGAATTGGCAATGTGGCCAATAGTAGTTCTCAAGTTGGACTTACTTCTCTTTTACAGTTATTTGTATCCTATTTAATTCTATATCTATGTTCTAATTACAGCAACAGTGTTGTGTTCTTACTCTTGAAGGACAGAATTGTCTGTCCTGCTTTCATTATTACCATAAACCACACAGATTTTAGAACTTACAAGGACTAGAAGGAAAATATAGCTCCATAAAATGATTGGGACATTTCTGAACCTGATTTTTCTTCCTGAGATATTTTCACTGCTCTGCTGATGGTCAGATATATTCACATATTTGGGACAATGTAACTCTCTCATGCAATGCCCCACAAAGGAACCAAACACAGGCATTGTGCTCTGTTTGCACTTATCAGGAACCACTGAAACATTTATAATCTAGGCAGAAAACTTCAAAAGAAGTGGGTAGGTTTATGCCATAAAGAAGGAGGAAGAAGGAGGTGGAAGAAGAAGATCAAGCTGCTTTGATCACACTGATTCACAAAAATGTAAAGAAAAAATGTCTTTTGGATTGGTGGGGTTTGTAGGCTCTTTGTAAGGCTCTTCCTCCAGGGCACTGGGAGTTGTCACAGAATCACAGAATATGCTGAGTTAGAAGAGACCCACAGCGATCAGGTCCAACTCCTGGCCCTGCACAGGACCATCCTCAAGAGTCATGCCATGTGCCTGAGAGTATCATCCAAATCCTTCTTGAACTCTGTCAGGCTTGGTGCTGTGACCACTTCCCTGGGAAGCCTCTTCCAGCACCCAACCACCCTCTGGGTCAAGAAACTTTTTCTAAAATCCAGCCTAAACCTCCCCTAACTCAGCTTCAGGCCATTCCCTCGGGTCCCGTCACTGGTCACCACGGAGAAGAGATCAGTGCCTGCCCCTCCTCTTCCCCTCATGAGGAAGTTGTAACTGCAATGAGGTTGTCCCTCAGTCACCATTTCTCCACGCTGAAAAGACCAAGTGCCCTCAGCTGGTTCTCACAATGCTTCTTCTCCAGGCCCTTCACCATCTTTGCTGTCCTCCTTTGGACACTCTCTGAGAGCTTAATATCTTTCCTTATTGCAGTGTCCAAAAATACCCACAATGTCCAAGGTGAGGCCACCCCCGTGCAGAGCAGAGCGGGACAATCCCCTCCCTCTCCGGGCTGGTGATGCTGTGCCTGATGCCCCCAGGACAGGGTTGGCCCTTCTGGCTGTCAGGGCACCGCTGACTCAGATTCTACTTGCCATTGACCAGGACCCCCAGGTCCCCTTCCATGGCACTGCTTTCCAGCATCTCATTGCCAAATCTGTATGAACATCCAGGATTGCCCCATTCCGGGTGCAGAATCCGGCACTTTTCCTTGTTGAACTCCATATGATTGGTGATTGCCCAGTCCTCTAATTTGTTGAGGTCTCTCTGCAGTCAACAGCTCCTCCTAGTTTCATGACATCTGCAAACTTGCTTAGTATCTCTTCCACCAGTCACTGCTGCATTTCTCAGCTAGGAATAATTTCTGTCAAAATCAAGAAGGTACAGTGCCCTGGCTCTCCTCTTGAAGTGTTTTATAGCTTATAGTTCTTTGGCATCTTGAAGATGAAAACACCCAGTCAGACTGCACCCAGAAATGAGACAGAAGCCAGAACCCTTTGTTGTAGCCAGACAACAGGACAGGAAACCACATCTGTGATGGCAGCTGCTGGGGGCTCAGTGGATCCACCTGCTATCCATTGCCCACGGGACTGGTGGATCCAAATGGTCCAGAGGAAGCCACTAAATTAACCAGAGGGCTAGAACACCTCTCCTATGAAGACAGACTGAAAGAGTTGGGATTTCTCAGCCTGGAGAAGAGAAAGCTTCAGGGAGACCTTACAGTACCTAAAGGGGGCCTACAGGAAAGCTGGAGATGGACATTTTACAAGAGCATGTAGTGACAGGACAAGCTTTAAGCTGAAAGAGAGCAGGTTTAGATTAGACCTAAGGATGAAATAATTGACTATGAGTTTCTTGAGGAGAGGACATGAGACAATAAAGATTTTCTGGGAGAAAGATGTCTCTAAATTTTTACTTTATTCAAACAAAAAATGTGAGGCTGAGAAGAATACGTGTAGGGAACATTTATGTAATTCGATGAAGACTGACATCTTGATTGTAGAGATTCTCAGTAAACATCATGGAAGCAAAAAGTCTCAGTGGCGGAGATTCCCCACGCTGTCTCTTCCAAAATTATTGAGGGGTTTGTCAGTTGATATGACCAAGGAAGTGATAAAGATAGTAGTCCTCATCAATAATGTGCTCATAATTGCATAATTTGAAACCTTAATACCATAAAACAATATGGATTTTCCCCTTTGATACAGTTTGTATATCTCACACTGTTCTCTACTATTTCTACATGATGGGCTGCAAGCATGGGAAGTAGGTTTTGATATGAACACCAGTCTGGTCCTAATTATCTGAGCAGGAATGAGTGGGCCACTTATCCAAGCGTCTCTGTTATACCCAGGAAAAAGCAGATAATTTCTTTCAGTTTGTATCTTGCTTTTCTGCTAATAATCCATTTCTAGAATCATAGAATCGAGGTTGGAAAACAACTTCAAGATCACTTGGTCCAACCTTTCACCTTTAGTATCATTGATTAACATGTACATGACAGAAGCTCTTATGTAGGCGGTTACAGCTGAAACTAGGGTCCAAGAAACAACTATTAGGGGAAGAACTTTATGTAAGTGCATCAAGAATTGGTGTGCTGGAAAGATTAAAAATGTTGATGTGATCCTCTGGTAACAATCTCTAGAAATTTGATTTTGGGATACAGAAATTACTATCCACACAGAAAAACAAATCTTTCCCACCTACTGACAAAAAGGAGAGGGAAGTGTCACTTTACCCAGGCACAGGTGTTTCTTCTTTCTCCTGTTCCTCTCACTGTTTATGTTGGCATGAACAACTGGACTTTACTTAGAAAGAAGTTTTACTTCTCTTTTGTCCTTTAAATAATCTTTTTTTGTCCTTTAAATGCCTGAGAATGTGAACACTGTTGTTTATCTGTAGGTTTTTTCCTATGGATTTAATTCCTATTTCTAGAGATTCAGAAGTTCCTTGGTAAAAACCTAAAATCATTTTGTTAGGAAGTTCACTCCAATTATGACTCAGACATGCAAGAGTATACAAACCCAGTAAGGTTTCCACAACATGTAAAACATTTAATAATATTCTTTAAATATTTCCTTTGAAATGCTGTCTTGCATAACCCTTGGACCTTAACATAAGTGACTGAACTTTAAACTTACACCCAGCACTTGTTAATCTGCTTATAGCTTCCATCAGCAATATCAGTGAAAAGGTATACAGCAAACCTGACATAATTTAACCTGGGTTTAGGTAAGTCAGGGGCGTGACATCTCATTTAAAAGGAGGCTTCATCTTCTGTCATAAGCCTGGGAACTCCAGAGGAGTTTTAGCTGAGATCACCATGGCCAATGTCACCTGGGGCACCATCTGCTCTCAGAGAGGGCAGACGGGAACTGCCAGAGAGCTAGGTGCAAATCTAAAAATAATCTTACCAATAACATCATGGAATTGGGAATGCTTTAATTTACAGGCATGTGGTTTCAGAAGTTCATACTGTAGTTCTGCCAGCAATATCAGGTTTCCTACTTGTTAGCTGTGCTAACAAAGGACCGAAAAGCAGCAGGTTCAGCACAGATCCTTGCAGACCCTTCCTGAGGGCACCATGGCTGGGAAGCTACTGATCATTCAGTGAGTGTTTGCTGTTCTGCCATAGGGTGGTGATTTCAGTGAACCTCATATTGTTTTTATTGAGTGTGGAAACTCAAGTCATACATTTTTGTGCACCTTCCTACTCAGAGGGCCTTCTACTCTATCAGGAAAGTAATTAGATTGATTTGACATGGCTAATCTGTACTGGCTGAAGAGATGGTACACATCTCTTCATTGTTTTACAGATATTTACAAATAGTTTAGAAAAAAAATCCAATAATTGATGTTTGGTGTATTAATTTCTAATTCCAGGAGTTTCTACTGTGGGTATTTTTGGTGGTGTTTTGTTTTGTTTGTTTGCTTTTAAATTTGGCCCTATTTGTCCTTTTTTGTGCTTATGCCATTTAAAAATCCTCCATGAGCCTGGAAAGGCTCCATGTGTGGCACAGAAGAGAACAAGAGAGACTGGTGATCAGGGTTGCTCAGGGCATGCTCCAGAGCAGGTATGTCTTGGGAAGAGAGAGTTGGTGTGGCCCAAACTGAGCCATAAAGTTTTACAACTGGCAACCAAGGTCCAATGCCAGAGCTCGTTGCTTGGACCTTCTTCATAAAGAAGTCTGCATGTACTGAAAATTGCATTAACTTCTTTAAAGCTGCTTCAAACTCGTTATCTCATTCCAGGCTATATATAGGATATCTGCCTTCTCCTTATCAAACAACACCTCTGGTCTGCCAGAAGTGCAGCACGCAGGCAAGCTGCCTTGGCAGGGTGCCCACTGCATAATTCCTGCCCCATCAACTTGCCCCAGGACATAAAGAGCAGGTACCAAGGCAGAGAACTTTGCCTATAGAGATTTTTCTGCCACTTCTGATCTTTAAAGATCTTTAAAATATTTTTCTGTCTTTAAAACACTTTTTAGTGTAAAAAGAAGGCTTCAAATGGGTCGAATTACAAGGTCACACATATCACAGCCCTTAGAAATCACCTTATAAGATTTTGACTCTATGTTTGTGTGTAGATATTTTCCAAAAAAAGAAAAAAACATTTTTGCTAGATCCCTCACAGGAGAGCAAACAGAAGTCAGGAAGCTTCAGATCATGTACTGACTTCAAATCATACCTTATAATGTCAGACAGGAAGATACCTCTTTCCAAACTTGATAAGTATCACTTCCAGAGTGCTCTGGATGTTCCCATGGTTCTTCATCACCCCTAAATCCTACTCTCAAGGGAGCTTTTGAAGGCTGAAGGAAGACTTCCCAGACAACAAAGTAGCAAGATGTCCTGATGAGAGAAGATTAAGATAACATAGCCCTGGTGTCCTTCACTTGGTGAGACTTTTTAGATTGCAGTAATGTGGAGGGTGTTCAAATCTCACCCAGTACTACACATGGACATAGAGAATAAGCCAAGTGCCTCAGCTTTGGGTTTTGTTTAACAAGATCTGGCAGCTTGTTCTTGGGAAAAGCTTGCCTCTTGATCTCTCCATGGATTCTTTGGATCTGCTTCCCTCTAAAGGCCGTTCAGTGAATTATCGCATTACCCTGAACGTCAATCAAGTCAATGTGAAATAAATTCTCAGGTGCATTCCTTTCCTGGAGACGTGTTTGTGCTCTATGAAGGAGAGGAAAAATTACTTAAAGGTTGCTTCTT
Source organism: Formicarius rufipectus (assembly GCA_013399695.1). Classification (NCBI taxonomy): domain Eukaryota; kingdom Metazoa; phylum Chordata; class Aves; order Passeriformes; family Formicariidae; genus Formicarius; species Formicarius rufipectus. The sequence continues at coordinate 643,447 of VXAU01002857.1, forward strand.
GTTGCAAGACAGATTAAAAGAAATAATGTTCAAGTAAATTGAGAGATTTATATCAGCAAGCAGAGGTTTTCATTATAAAATTTATCTAAAACTAAGTCTCAAGCATACATGCTTTTGTAGAACCTCATTCCACAGAAAAGTGAACCACAAAAGTGAGCTGGTTTGTCCCAGGCAGAAGTTGGGACCTGGCCATCCTTGATCCCAACCATATGCCCAGAGGAGTAAGTGATTCTCTCCAGACATGCTGAGGCATTCGACCTTCCAGGCACAGCTGCAGCGTTGCTGCTGTTTTGTGCTATCCCAGGTAAGGAACTTTCTGGTGTAGCAAAGCTTGGGCAGACTGCGTCTTTCTCAAAAGGTGAATTGCTCCTTCAGCTGAGAGGCTCAGATATGTCACAAAAATGAGACCTTTAATCAAGGTGTTGGACTTCCACTGAATTCAGTGGATAAAGAGAATCCTAAACTGGAGTGGCTGGCTAAAAAGCTGGTCATTTTGCCTGCTGGGTTAAGGGGAGGAAAGAAAAAAAAAAAAAAAGGCATTTAAAATATACCTGTTTGTCATTTGCATAGACTGTGAGAAACAGGATAATCTCCAAGTATATTTGTAATATGAATAATAATCACTGTCAACCAGCATTTATGCACAGCTTCAGCACTCTGTAGGCATCTCTGGAGGCATCAGGTTTTAGGTAAATGGAGTACATCTCACCAGTCTCCTCTGCAGGGGGAGCACAGGAAGTTACACTCCTGAATTAAATTGGATGAATCAGGGCCTGAAAGGAAGGTTCATGTAACTTAGAGAGAAGAGAACAATTGAAGTGTTTAAACATAGGCCATCTTAAAAGTCCTTAGAATATCTGAAACTTTCTACAGGCCTGGAAAACATACAGAAAACACTTACAGGTCACTTACTGTGATTTACATTTAAATCTCCTGAAAGGCTGAAATTTAATACCTGAAAGCTTGGAAAGTCAAGTAGACTCGATCAACAATTCCAAATTGCAATACAAGTAGAGTTTGCAATGTACCATCAAGGGGATCAAACAAATATATAGGGAAAGGTAACAGTTTAACAAATGAATACCACATCTGCTCATTTTCCTATAAAGGCAGGGGAAAAGTGGCAGAACGTCTCCCACAGACACAGGTCTCTCACCTGCAAGAGTGAAGGTACACCCCCTGCCCAGGAAAGAACACACTACTGACTGTCACTGTGAATGGAACTTGCCTTAGAAGTGTGAATGAGGGCCAGCTTTACGGGACCTTGTGAGAGGGAGGCAGATGGCTACTTTATGCTGTTACCAACATGTTTGTTCCTGTGTTCCTCTCATCAAAATGAGAATGAATCCCCACATCCAAAAATCTCTTGCAGTCATTTACAATTGTGGTGCAGTTGAGATAAATGAATCCTCAAGAAAATACTGTTCCTTGAAACAGTTCCTTGAAATAAAAGGTGCGCTGTTATTTGCTCTCTAACATGTGAAATTCTTCAACACAACACAGTGATAGCTGAGGCATCTGAAAGGGAAAAAAATAAAGAGTAACTAGGCAGGGTAAAGTTGAATGAGTCAATGCAGAGGGAAGAAGTGATCCATATTTTTGACTTCAGCCTGTGAAAAAGGAAAAAAAGGTATTACGCAAGAAAACGAAAGTGATGACAGAAGAGTAAAATGTAGCAAAGGAGTTCAGGAAATAAAGCAAGTAAAAAGCCACTCCCTCCCAGACAGAGATGCCATGAAGTGCAAACAAAGACATGTAAAAACCCATCAGGTAACTTTGCTGAAGAGCATCATGACGGTTTGACCAAAAAACACTCAGGCCTACTCACACAGCAAATTTGCAGTAGACCTTACCTGGGGAAAGCATTATTTTTAGGACAAAACCATTCACATTGGAGATTCCCTACTACCCCACTGAATGCCAAAGAACAGAAGAGAATAGACATTCCCATACAGATCATTTTGGATAGAATACATTTGTCTCAAATAAATGCCCATCAACCCCTCCCATTCTACACAAAAGAAATGTATCAGTCTTGTGACAAGCACAGGTCCAGAGCTACTCCCAGTGGGCACCTTAGAGGTGTATGTAAGTCAGCTCCCAGTTCTGCAACTGTTGAGGGTAAAGTCCTCACTCAGCTCCCTCCCTCATCACTCATTGAGTATGAGAACAACCAAGTACCACAGGCTGGAGGGGCAGCATCTCACCAGGTCATGCTCCCAGGGATAGTAAATGATTCAGTGAACAAGATCTGCCCAAATAGGCATCTGAAGATATGGCTGTAATTCAGCTGAGGGCAGTAAGAGGACATGCCAAGGCAAACACATTCCAGATGACTTGCAACATAGTGTAAAATTTCACTCTATCATAAATAACACAGTAAATGTGAATGTTGTATTTCCCAAGGGACTGGTCAGACACCACCTTTTTCCTAAAGGGCAGACATGGAGGAAATGTATCATCTCTGCTCCTTAGCCCTGAAAGGCAGATCAGAGGGATTCCTGCTGTGAGGATGACCATGATATCCACTGATCCCACCTGCTGCCTGCCTGGGTAAAGGCAGATGTTTCAAAAGCTATGCACTTGAGCTGCCAGGGCATACACAGTACATAAACACTTGGGAAGACAACGAACAAAGGTGTATGTATTCCCTTTTCCTGCTGTGACCTTTTCACTGTGTTCTAGCTGTCCACAGTATGATAACTTGATTTCACCATCATTTAAGGCCATACTCTACCACACGCGTGAAAAGCCACCCCGCTTGTTATGCTGAAAGCAGATTTTTTTTGGTTGTGTCTATACCTTATTAGTCAACAGCCAGGTTCAAACAACCACAGGTGAAGTAAGCATCACACACAAGGAGAGAAATCCTTTCCAAATTGTGACCACTGGGGCTGTTCATAGACAGGAGATGACGCAGTCAGGTGCCGAATTGTGAGTACTATGTGTAGTTCATCACTGGTCTTGAAAGTTTCCTTTCCAGAGGTGCACAGTCACTCATTTCAATAGCGCCACCTCCTAAACTGGGTGGTGTTTAGGAGGTGGGGCTCACCTAACTAACCTTAGCAGTCTAAAGAGGATGCCTAAGTTAATCATCTTAAACTACTTCTGCAGTAAGTCAAAAAAGGTATCCCCAGAGGCAATGCTTATAAGGTCAATGGACTACACTCTGGAAGTGTCCATCCACCAAACACAGAGCTTAAATTCAGTGGCTTAGGCTAAATCCTAAACTTTAGACAGCTAAGTTGAGGCAGATCCCACCCAAAATGAGCAGGTGGCTCAGGCTTGTGGTTCATAGGTGAGATCTGTATTTGTATTACAGATTCTTCATGGGCTCCTCTGTATCCATAGACCTGTTACGGGAGAGTAAGTCTTCCTTTAAAAACGACCATAAAATTAATCTTTCCATATGTTCCTACCTTCATGCCAAAACACTCCTAAGGGCTGAGAGGTTCTTCCTCAGGGCTTGGTACTACTTTTCATACTTGTGTTTCGCCTGACCACAGGCAGCATATTCTGTCATTTCCATGTCTCCTAGGTCCACAGGAAACAGACTTGTTTCTTTCAGGTTTGTCTGAGACAGGTGTTTCTCTCTTCTGCTTTCTCAATTTTTTTCACCTTCCACTCCTGCTGCAGCCTGTGAATCCCTATGCTTCCATGTTCCTTGCATGGAATGCATCTAAATGTCAACAGACCTATTCCTCTGTCACTGTGAAGAGTTCGGGAAGTCCCAGGAAACTGAGTTCCCAAAAAAAAAGTTTTTTTCCATTGTTACAAAAACTAGATGCCCTGTTGCTATGAGGTTCTGGTAGCAAGATACATTCAGTTCCAAGATCAGCTGGAGTGCCATTCAAGTTGGCAGGAGATGGGAACCACTGACAATTTGCAGGAATGGCTGGGAATGGGGAGCAGTCAAAGCTCCCTGGGCATATAGTGTGGTCAGACCTGCAAGGTCTCCATTTCAGGAGATCAGATTATGCTTCTTGGGATAGTGAGGGCCACTGGGGCTCTGCCTGACTTAGCCCATCACACGGGGAACTCTGGTGTTGCTGCAATGCCCAGGACTGAGAAGAAACTGCACAGTAGGACCCTGAAGCAAAATACAGGCATATCTATACCCATTTTTTGTGCAGTTGTGCACAAAAGTAGCTTCAGACCCAGTCCGCTCTTTGTCGAATGGCAAAAGGATCAGACACAAAAGGTTTATATATATTCCAGTCATATAGCCTTTTCCCCCAGAAGTGGTGGGTCCACATCTTTTCATATCTGTGTGCTGTCCTATTGATCCTTCCTGTTCAAGCTAACACCTAACAACTCAGCAAAGCTAGGCTAAGAGTTAGGACAGTGCCTGACTTGATCTTGCCTTATCCAAGCTGGAGAAGAGAATGGTCCTGAAGCACAACTCATTTACTAAAATAGATCTCATTTTTTTATTCCTGGCAAAGCATCTTTTCTTTCTGATGCCTGAAGGGAACTGATTATTCCAGTGATCCTTTTCATGCCATTGGCTAAGACTCTGTCAAAGACGTTATGACCAGAGCTAATACCCATTACTGGTCTGTCAGCAGTGCAAAGAGTGGTTTGTGATCTTTGCAATTTTAACACTCTAAATCCATCTGACCATATAAGCGTTTATTTGCTAGTCACTTGCTGATACCTACCCAGCATCCAGCAAGCTTCTGAGTGATCACACACCTCCAACATGTGACCATGTAGTACCAGGAGAAAGAAGATACCCTGCAAACACTTCTGTTGAGAGCCTACAGACTCTTAATACCAGTCTCTGGTAACTGCTTTTTCCATTTCAGTTTGTCCAGCTTAAATTAGAAATTTGGATAAGATGTCATTCAGCTGAATTGGATGAAATTACTCAGAGACAGGAATGTGCAGATCCCACCTGGAAAGCTGTCCATACTCTTTTCATGCTCCTTTTCACATTTCAAGCCTCAGACAATAAACTTTTCACATAAGTGGGCAAATTGACAGCTCTCTCTTTTTTGATAGCCAAAATTACCATTCTTGCAAGGTCAAACTCCCTAGTTCCAACTGTTTCTTTTGCTTGTATTATCTGTCTTCCACATTTGCTTGTTCAAAGAGATAAGGCATGTTATGTAGTCCTGAAAAGTCCTCTTTCTTCTTACAAGTGAAATAATAATTGCTGTTTGCTTTCCTGTGACTGGATATAGGATGTGATTATAAACGCAGAGCCTCATAAATCTTAACAGTGCAGACACTAATCGAGCGATGTCACTATAAAACTGTCATTGAGCTCATATTCAGACTTTCCAGGTTGTTTCCTGCTCTGGATTTTCCGGATGAGCAGGTAGCAACAGAAATTAAAAAGAAAAAAATAAAATCTTAGTTTTTCTTGAGCTTCAGTGTATTCACTTGGAAATCATATTTCACAAGAGGCCACAGTCTGCTATTAACTTTGGCAGCACATAAATTCAGTATCAGGAGCCTTATGTACTGGTATTTGTAAGTGACCAGAAATGAAGGGTTAATTAGCATATAAAAATTCTGCTCTAAGACACTGAGGAGAGGACTTCACTGTACAGACTTTTTTTTTTTTTTTCATATTTTATATGTACCAAACACTTTTTTCCAGAAGAGGGTGCAAAATTTACCTCCAGCAATACAAAAGCAGTTTCTGCCAGCCTGTATTGTGAATGCCAAAACCTTTTCAGACTGTTTCTATATTAATTTGCAAATATGGAATTGAAATACGGTAAAAAAACTTATCCTGTGACATTTACAGTATAGATGACTACAAAGAATCTGTCCATTGCTTTCTTTCACAATCAATGAAGTGAAACAGACATACAGGAACATAGTTCTGCCCATTTCTCCCTGTAACAGCTGAGTATCTCTCCAGATTCCATTGACTATAGTGCCTGAAGCTTCAATGACTAGCCTAGATGTGGACATCTGCACTTTGGACATCCAAGTCAGGCAAAATCCCACCTTTGCAATTTGCCAGGAAGTGCTCTACAGTGACAGTGTGGGACAGGGCTACCCATACTGTGCTTATTGCCATACACCACTTGTCATATTAAATCATATTCACCACAAATTTAAATCATCTTATGGGAAGTTCTGATTGCTTTGTGAGGCTGCAATGGAGAGCAGGATGAAGGGTTCCTTGCAGAGGTGTTAAAGAAGTCATGGCTGGCAAGGGAAGGGAGAGGAAGAGAGGTGTCACTGTGGTTAGACCACATTGCTACTTATGCCAGCTGTTGCACAAATTGATAGCTTGTCATAAATCTCTGTTACCATTTCACATGGCCTTAGTGCTCTTTCAGCTTCACAGACTGGTGGATCTTCAGCAGGGGTTTGAAAGCTTGAAGTAAACCCTTCCTGCTAAGCTTTCCTCATAACTGCTCATGCGAAATCAAACAAGCATGGATCATTAATAATTACTCATTTCAGAGATGTACATGCTGTGGAGACTGTATCGCCTCCACTGGATATGATACAATTTTCAAACACAGTCATTCTGTGATTTATATACTCACCAAGAGTCGCTTTCAGCTCAAAGACATAACCCTGCCCCTTAAGCACATATAAAGCAATCATCACACAAAACCACTTCTGTTACGGCATACTCAGGTGCGCAGGCAGTGTTGCATTTCTAGCCATGGTTCAGCCAAATAGGGATGTTACATAGTGTGCCTTCCTGTTGTCTCTGCCTACAAAGGTGCAAAAAATTTCTCATTTCTCTGTGGACTCTGAACTCAAGACTGCTTCCCAGGCACAAAGGCATTTTAGCTCCACCTTGCTCCCAGCAGGTAGGGATAGCTATTATGTAGTAGCATTGTCTTAATTTAAGAAGCAACAAAAGTGAGTCTAAAAAAACTCATAAAACATGCTTAAGGCAAGGTCAACCCTTATCATTACCATTTAAAGATCTTTCCTGATATGGGCATCAGAAAATTGTTTGGGAGCTGAAGTGTTCACAGCTGCTTCACACCGGAGCATTTACTGGAGTATTTCAATGCTTTCATTAAAATACTCCAGTATTATCAAAGTAAATCCCTCACTGATTGCCTCTTCTGGTGTTGATCCTTCACTGTTTCCAGAACAATAATAAAACCCACCAGGTCTGGTCTTATAATGGAGAAAGAACCACTGACAGTTTTGGATGTGAACTATTTAAAGAGTTGGTCATGAGCAGACATCATTTAAATAAGACTGCAAGTGCAGAAATAATTGTGCAAGCCAGCATCTGACTGTTCTGAAGGGAGACACTAGGCAGAGCAAGACTACAGCACATTTACATGAGCTGGAAACTTCATCCTTTTAATAGACATGACAAGCTCTACCAATAAGTACAAATTACTCCAAAATTACATGCACGAGAGAGATTGCAAATATATTGGGACAGTGGAGCTAAGTCACTGAAAGTGATGGAATGCTAAAGTGAGAAACCTTGTTGCAACAGTAGAACATGCTCACAGATATGCTAAACACTATCCTTATTGCCCATCTGAGTACCAGGAAGGGCTTGAGATGGCTTATAGCCAGGTGTGACTGCTGCCATAAAAGAAAAAATGTGAAATCATCATCAAATGCTGGGAATCATCAGGGAAAGAACCTCAGAAACACCTCTCTGTTCAAGGCTACTGCAGCCCTGCTGAAAAAAAAAATGGACATGACTCAAGCACCTTACTTCCCCATTGCAAAAATTTCAGCTGTTGCCCAAACAAACCAAGCCAGAATGTCATACTTCATTGTAAATGGCTGTTTGAGCAGAGCTGATGAAAGATAATGACCTGCGATTCATAACCAGCTCATTTGGGAAATCTTCTATAATGGATTACACACTACAGCTAGTTCTAAACACAAATAGTGTAAAAGGAAAAGAAAAAATAGATGAAAAGCAAAAAAAAGGCTAATTGCTGTAATTATTACACACTCATCTCACTTCTAGCAATTAAATATATGAGGGATATACGGGTGGTGGGCAGTAGTATGTAGGAATATCTAATGCAGAAGAAATTCTGTGGGTAAAGAGAAACTCTGTAAACAGACACTATTTGTAGTTCCTGTTGTAGATTCCTGCAAGGACAGGAAAAAGGACATTTGTATCTACTAAGGGGGATGTGTGTGCGTGTGCGTGTGCGTGTGCGTGTGCGTGTGTGTGTGTGTGTGTGTGTGTGTTGGGTCACTTCAGTCTCCTCTACTTACCCTAAACCTTTATTTCTCTCTTATTAATTTTATGAATTGGCTTCATCAGTTTATAATGGTAACACTTATTGAGATGTGTATGTGTTTAATATCAGTCAGGAAATATGAAACTGTGGGTGGTGGGGTTGTTGCCTAATAATTCTTATATCAAGGAAATTGCAGTTTTGATAAGAGTCTGATCTCTTCTGAGACATAATATAAGGCACGGATATATAAAAGTATTTTTAACACTTTTGTTATATTTATATATATATTTATATATATATGAGTGTACTTGTTTGCTTTATTCTAAGACATGAAAGATTTTCATCACGAAAGATCAGTGGTTGGTATTTCAGTCTGAAAGCCTTCAGAGCAAATTTTGCTCTCAGGGACGTGCATCAGTCTACAACTTCCTTGTGAGGGGAAGGAGAGGGGCAGACACCGGTATCTTCTATGAGGTGACAGGACAGTGACAGAATCCAAGGGAATGGCCTGAAGTTGTGCACGGGGAGGTTTAGGTTGGATACTAGAAGGTTCTCAACCCAGAGGGTGGTTGGGCACTGGAAGAGGCTCCCCAGGGAAGTGGTTACAGCCTCAAGCCTGACAGAGAAGAAGCATTTGGATGATACTCTCAGGCACCTGGTGTGACTCTTGGGGATGATCCTGTGCAGGGCTAAGGGTTGGACTTGATGATCCTTGTGGGTCTCTTCCAACTCAGCATACTCTGTGATTCAGTGATTCTAGTCTAATGGTTTTATTTTATTTACTTGTGTATATCAATATATTCAAAGATGCCTGTGCCAGAGTAAAAACTTGGAATAATTTCTCGGCATGATGAATATGTGGCATGAATCTTTTCCCTAAGTACAACTGTGTGCTTTGATGTACTCAAGGGAGGGCTTCTTCCATCAAGTTTAAAGTTCAGAAGTTCAAAGGCACTTCTCATTAGAAATTAACCACAACACTTTACAAATGAGAAGGGAATGACCTACTCCATGCCGGAAGAATTTGGCAGGGGCCAAGCTCACAGCCAAGAGACCACCAGCACACTGAGAATTGTCTCTCAGAAGAGGTGGTTGAGTTTAAGGGTAGCACAAACAAGAGAGGGACCTCTTACTGTCCTGTCCTGGAAAACACAACCCCTTGGCTTCTCCAAGCCTTGTTTGGAGAGCAAACACAAGCTATTATGGACTTTATTTACAGCATTCTGTATTGTTCTAGCCACATGGTAGATAACTAGCTGAATATCCACTTGGGTGCCCACCCTCGGGGCATCATATCAGTCCCAGGGAGTTCAAGCAAATCTTTAACTTTTCTGTCTTTTCTGGTGTGGCATAGAAACCCCTAAGCTGACAGATGGAGGCAGCATGTTGATCACTGAAATGCATCTGGGCAAAGAGCCTGTCAGCTGCCAGGCATGCATCCAAGGATGCTGCTGCTCCCTGCCAAAAGCCAAGAAACCCATCAGCACCTGTGAGGTTCACAGGGCAACCAGGCAGTTTCTGCTTGCACAAGACATTTGCTGTGGGAGCCACTGCTGGAGACATGAGAGGGGCAGAGGAATGAGGACTCAAAACTTGAGGATGCCTGCCTGCTGAGCAGACAACTGATGTGTACAGTTAGATGGGAAACCTAGAAGAGCCCAGGGCAATATTGGGCTGGTGGAGTGGGCAAGCAAAGACTGCTCAGATAGTGCTCAAGGTATAAGGTTTGCTAGCAAAATAAGAAAATTGACTCCTGTTGAACAGAGGGGAGGATTACACTTCAACTGTGGCTTTTTATTTCAATACTTTAAACTCAGTCCTTAAAACCCATCATGTCTTCTGTTTCTTCGGTCACCCTGTGTAGAGCTGGGGAGCAACACCTGCCTGGGGTTGGAAACCTTCAGCCAGCATCCCTTCAGAACCAGTGGCTTCAAACACAAAGAGCCTGCAGACAGGAGTGAGGGACTTGTGCTCCGGGTCACACTTAAGCAAAGCTCAGCCTGCAGAGGTCTCTGGCACTGGGGCTGTTCTGCCAGAGCTGAAGAACAGTTGTGGCAGAGGTGGGTAAAACCTCCTACAAAGTACAGGCAGCCAAAAGGCTTGGAGCAACCTCCAGGGCATACACCTGCTCAACGAGGATCCCAGCTTGATGTTAGATCCTGTTAGGGATGGGAGGAAAATTGAAACTTGTTCAAGCATGTGATCCCAAAATCAATATTTTCACAGCTCAGGGCATGTGACGTGTCCCTGGAAGGTGCCTGGGGAGGACAATGGCTGGCACAGGACCGCAGCTCCGCGCGACTTCAGTGTGCTCCACCTCTGACCAGCCTGTGCACAGGCATCTGTAAGCTAATGCCTGTGCCTAGAGCCAATGGCTCAAGGTTTTCCCCACAGGCAGGAAAATTTCATCCATAAATCTGCACACTTCCCAGAGATACCCTGTATTTTATGAGTGGAGTGGGTAGGGTGGGATTTATGAATGGCAATCGAATTTCATGCATTATTATGTTGTGCATTTCATCCCAAAGCACAGAATTTCACACTAACAGTATATCCAGCAATAACACAAACACTTGCTCCATCTCAATTTTAACATTTGTCTCAGGTTCTTTACTGGATGCAGCAAACCCGTAGCTTTGCATGCCATGTCCTAACTCTCTCTTACCAAATCAGGTTTTTCCCGTATGCAAGAGAAGTTAACACTTCCCAGAATACCACATGAACAAAATGCTCTGGGCTATCTTTCCAAATAAACCCTTAATCCTCAGACATCACTGAAAGTAATTTTTGTCAATAGTGCACCATCCTGTAGAAAAACAAAGAGCAGTCACTAAAAAAACCAAACACAGTGGTCTCTCCAATCTCACTGTTCAACATCCAGAGGTAGTGTTATTTTTCTGGTATCTGCCTAGCAATTTACTACCAAAATCCACTACTTTGTCACCTGGAGACTTCTGAAACACATGAATTTGCTATTGGAAGGTTTTATGATTCCAGCCTATATAAAATAACCAGACACTGGGAAAGAAAAGGAAACTTAATTTTCCCAGAACTAGCACCAAGTAAAGAGATTGCTGCGTTATCCCATTTTCTCCCACTATACAGATTTTTTTGTTTTTGTTTTTTTTGGGGGGTGGGGGGATGGGGAGGGGAAACGGGTAGTGCAATATTTAAATCCACATAAAGCCTTACCATCAAAATCAGAAATACTGACCATGAGCATGAGGCACCATCCAGTGCTGCAAATTTTTCTTACAAACTGGACTTAAGTCATAATTGTTTTACTCCTTTTCTGAAAGTTGAAATGCATTTCTCATATGAAAAAAGAGATTTTCTATAGTTTTAATGCTAAATTCTCACAAGTGATTCTGCCTTTCTTCATCTGACTTCCAGCTCAACTGAATTGAAAAATCCGAAATGAACATCTAAATGAACCCATGAAATAAATAGCTGAGAAAAGACATTTAAACAATGAGGAAAAGAGACAAAAACAGTGCATACCTGGATCTTTATTATTAGTGAAAAAGGCTTTATTTCTTTGCAAGGGCAACGGCAAGGTAAAGCAACTGCAATGTAATGAAAGAAAAATACTTTCAGTATGGAACTATGAAAGCATTAACATAACAGGCAAAGCACATTAAGTCCTGCCCTTGGCAAATGTCTTGTTGGCTACTCTGGACTGTGACCCAGCAAAAATAAGCAGTCCAAATGAATTTTCTCCTACGTAATATACTGCTGCATTTACTACACACAGTAGACACTGGTGGACCGTTTTCTCAAGATTCCATATGGAGGCACAACATTGCACAGAAGGAAAATGAAAACCCTGTGCTTCACACAAAAATGAGCTTAAGTGCTGTTTGGTACACTAAAAAACTTCCAAGAACATTTGATCCATTCAGTTTTTGACAAGGCAGTGCTCTTGGTGAATGGGAAGACAAGGGGAACTCGATCATGTCCCCCAGCACTGACAAATGTATATTTAAAGTGTTTTTGGTTTTTTTTCCTCCTCAGATCTCATTACTGCCACTTTTATTTGTGATTCCTTAAGCTCAGCAAGTTTGATTTTATCCAAGAGCCTCTATACCTTCAGGGAACCTCCCTTTTTGATGGAGGGATTTTACCCACTTCAGTCAAACCAGTCTGGCTCTCACTTCTCTTTCAAATAACACACACCACTTCAGAAACCAAACCAAACCAGTAAGATCAAAAGAAGCAGTATTGATGATGGATCAAATGCACATTAACCACAACCTGTTTATTGATTTCTGAATCTGTCACATATTATTTCCTTATTCCCTTTGTTTCTGAATTGCTTGAGCACATTGAACTAAGTCAGCTTTTATCTTCACTCTGTCACCATGACCCTTTTTTGATCCCAGTCCGTTTGCTCTCAAATTAAGTCACACTATAGAAGCTGCTTTGCTCCAGGTTGTGGTTTTCATGCTCTCAGTTAAATTAAATCTTTCTATGCCACCAGCCGGGACAACTGGTGCCTGATAAACAGTAGGGCCTGGGACAGTAAACCACAATACTCTCTTCATGGCACAACCCTTCCCTGAGTAAACAAGGAGCTGCTGTGGGAACTGGGAAGAGGAACCAGAGGAGGGCATGTGGAAGAGTTTCCTTGCAGACAGAGACACCGGTGGGAAAATAAAAGCAGATAATCACCTTCAGCTGTCTTCCCTTCCTCCAAGTTGGAAACTGGGATAAACAAACGTTGAGGGCTAGGCTAAAGCTAAGCACAGCTAGGTACAAAGAGCATGGTATAAATTATCACTCTTATGCTCTTCTGCAGCTTATTTCTGCCTTCCTCAGGGGCTTTGCCAGGAGGCTCCTTGACCCCTGTCTCCGGTTGCTGCCACCCTCTGTTAGCTGAGGCACACACCTATCAGCTTTGCTCCTGCACCCACTCGGGAAGTGAGTCCCTCTTTTCCAGAAGCTTGTCTCTTCTTCTCATCCCTGCTCCACTGTCTTGGGAAGTGTATTACACTGGCAGAGCTAAAGGCCTATGTTTCACACTCCTCGCTTTGAGTTTTCTTTAACGTATCCAGAGGCATCCTGAAAAAAATAAAAACAGGATGGCCATGGAAAAAATTCCCTATATGTAATCAGCTGGAAAAGTAGTTAAATGTACTGCTGTTATGAACTGAAATGCACATAGCTGTGAAAGGAAGATTTCAGCCTGTGGGCTAAATAACAGGGTAGAAAGGGTCACATGGAATCACGTTCTGAGCCTAACATATAATCTGCAATCATTAGTGCACAGGGGCACTACTTAGAACTATAATAAGCCAAATGCATCCCAGTGCTACTCCATTTGCTTCAGTGAGGTAACAAAACCACAAAGTAATAGAATAAGTCAGGTTAGGAGGGACCTCCAGAGGTCATCTAGTCCAAAATACATCTGATCAGATGGGCTTGTTCAGGGCCATGTCCAGTTAAGTCCTGAGCACCTCCAAGGAGGAAGATCCCACAGCTTCTCTGGGTAGCCTGCTCCAGTGCTTCTTCATCCTCCCAATAAATAAAATTTTTCTAATAACTAGTGAGAATGTCCCACCTTCCAACTTGTGTCCCTTGCCCTTGCTGTGTTCCCTGCAGAGGGTTGGCTCCCGTCTCTGTGAGTCCTCCAACTGGGAGCTATTCTGGTGCCCATAAAAGATGACAGACTCCTTGTGCCCAGATCCACCAGGTGCTCAGGAAACAGCAGAGACTGGCTGTGGCACACAAGGACAGAGGTCACACTGGGTGGGAAAGTGTTCCCACTCCAGGAACACACAGATCTGAACACTGTCCTGCCACTCAGATTCAACTCCCACCACTGGTCAGGACTCAACTTCTTTGACTTTATGGCTCAGTGGCAAGGATCACTTCTGAACACTGGCTGCTTTAGAAAGGTATTTGCTTATCTGGCTCCCACTGCAATTAAATAATTTTAAATTTCATTAGATATAGGATACTTTTATTTTGCAAACACTTTCTAAATTGCATTACATAGGGCCACATGTTCTAAAAACCTGTCTGGAGGTTTCCTTCCTTTCCATTGCAACCTGCCTGTGTTTAGCAAAACTTAATTTGATGTGGAGGCCACTTCTGAAGGACAAGAGCTGCACCTGTGCTGTTGTCCAGGTGGAATGCACCTCCAGTAAAGTAGGAGATGCACTTCTTCACATTTCCTGCTGAGTTTGTTAAACAGGTTATATCTATTTTTAAAAGCATTGTATTACAAACTTTCAGGGAACAACACAGGCTTTTCTCAACAAAATTAAGGTGAGCTGAAAAAAAAAAAAAGAAAGAAACAGTGCATTGATCAGTGTCAAGAAACAAAGTCTGTAATGTCTGAAAGCACTGAACAGATTGAGAGGAGGTGAAAGTTTATTGGCTTGTGGAATGCAATTTTTCACTCTTTTAAAATGCTCTAGATTGTCAGTTCCTATTAATTTTTTACATTTTGTTATGTAATATACAAACCACATAGCTTAAAATCATTCTTGTCCTGGCAGTTCACAAAAGACAAGCAGTAATTTAATTTAATTCCCTTTCTCATGGCTTAAGAAAAACAAAGGTGGCAACCCCAGCAAGGACTGGTGATTATTAACTGATGTTCCCACTCTGATGGATTTTTTTTTTAGGTGACAGAGAAACATTCCTTTCTTTACTATCCTTTGGGGAAGAAGATCTGGTTGCTCATTTCTTAGGCAGCACTTTTTTTCTGCACAATGCAAAACACTGTGCAAGCCCCCCATTTGCAGTTGTGTTAATCTCCTCTAATGTGCATGCCAATTTGAGGTGTATTCCCCAGGCCTATCACTGAGAGCAGACCTGACCTTGCCCAGGTGATGACACTCTTACAAGCCTGTCTATGTTCCCCATGTCTGCCTTACCTTTTCAATATTCAGATTCTCAGCAAAACCCTAGCAAACAAGGAAGTTGTCCTTCAGCCTTATAAAAATAAAGTTGGGTTTTTTTCCTTTTGCACAAGTGCACCTTGGAAATCGCAACATGGCAGAGCCAGGAAAGAGTCTGAAGTTGCCCAACCTATCCATGGTAAAATTACAAGAAAAATTACTCTGGGACAAAGGCATGACGACCCTAGCCTGCTTATCCTGGCTGCAGAACAAATGCTGTTGTCATCCAGTGTTTAACTTATGAGGCAATAACAACTGCTTGTGATTTTGACCCTGCAAGAGCTAAAATAATATCCTGTATTTCAGACTTGAGAGCAAAGCCCTTTCTGAAGGGCTTTTCTGTATATGGCAATACAATAAACTTTTGTACATTATAAAAATTCAACAATTTATTAATAATCCATTCTGATTTGTAAAGTGCATGTAGTTCAAAAATCTGGGGAGGTTGCTGACGACTGAAAGCTAACCAGTGTTACTGCAATCTACAAGAAGGCTGTGAGGGAAGACCCAGGGAACTACAGACCTGTTAGCCTAACTTAAGTTCTTGGAAAAGTTACAAAGATCACACTCAGTACTGCTGAAAGGCATTTAAAGAACAACGCAATCATCAGGCACAGTCAACACAAGGTCACAAAGGAAAAGTCCTGTTTAACTAATTTCATATCCTTCTATAATAAGATCACCCACCTACTGGATGAAGGGAAGGTGGTGGATATAGCTTCTCCCGATTTCAGTCAGGCTTCTTATACTGTCCCTCACAGCATCCTTCTGCAAAACATGTCCAGGTGTGGGATGAATGGGCTGATGGTGTGCTGGGTGAAGAACTGGCTGAAGGGCAGAGTCCAAAGTGTTGCAGTGAATGGGGCTACATCGGGTCAGTCACCAGCAGTGCTCCTCGGGGCTCAGTCCTGGGCCCCATATCTGTTCAATGCATTCAGGACTTGAACACACCATTAGCAAGTTTGCTAATGATGCAAAATGGGCGGTGCTGTTGGCACTCTTGAGGGACAAAAGGTCTTGCAGAATGATCGGGATAAAGTGGAGCTATGATTAATGGGATGAAATTTCACAAGTCCCTATGTTGGATTCTGCACCTGGGACAGAGTGATGCTGGGGACAAGTATAAATTAGGAGAGCAGTAGCTGAAGAGCAGCCTTGCCGGAAGGACTCTGGGGGTGCTGGTCGACAGCAGGGTCAGTGTAAGTGAGCTGTGTGTCCTGGCAGTCAGGAGGGCAAATCCCATCTGGGGTGCATCAAACACAGCATCACTAGCCAGCCAAAAGATGCAATTATCCCACTGTTTCAGCATTGGTGTGACTTCATCTAGAGGGCTGTGTGCAGTGCTGGGCCCCACAATTTCAGAAGGATATTAAGGTGCTTGAATGTGTGATGAAAGAGCTGGAAGAAATGTCCTGAGGAGTGGCCGAGGATTTGGCTGCGTTTGTCCAGTTTGGAGAAAAGGAGTCTGAGGGGTGACCTCATTGCTTTTTGCAGCTTTCTTTGGAGGATAAGTGTTGAAGAATGTACTGATCAATTCTTCCTGGGATCCAGGGATAGTTTGCATGGGAATGGTTCAAAGTTGCTGCACCAGGTAATGTAGTAATGTAGCCATATAGAGAGCAGAGCTCATGGGAGCACCACA
Organism: Formicarius rufipectus; assembly: GCA_013399695.1. Taxonomy (NCBI): domain Eukaryota; kingdom Metazoa; phylum Chordata; class Aves; order Passeriformes; family Formicariidae; genus Formicarius; species Formicarius rufipectus. The sequence goes on from VXAU01002857.1 coordinate 660,150, forward strand.
GTTCATGGGATTGCCCAGACCATGAGTTGGCTGTATATACTGATGTGCATAAAACACAGCATAACCAGCCAGTCAAAAGAGGTTATTATTCTGGTATTTTTAGCATTGGTACAGCCTCACCTGGAGCGCAGGATGCAGTGCTGGGCCCCACCATTTAAGAAGGATGTGAAGTCCTTGAATGTGTCCAGAACAGGACAGCAAAGCCAGTTTGAGGGTTGGAAGCCAGTCCTGTGAGGAGTGGCTGAGGATTCTGGGCTTGTCCAGTTTGGAGAAAAGGAGACTGAAGGATGACCTCATTGCTCTGTGCAGTTTCCTTTGGAAGGAAAGTGTAGAGGGATGTGCTGATGGATTCTCCCTGGGATCCAGTGGTAGGATGTGTGGGAATGATTCAGAGCTGTGCTGGGTGAGGTTCAGACTGGGCACTAGGAAGCATTTCTTTACTGAGAGGGTGGTCAAACCCTGCAACCAGCTTCCTAGAGAGACGGCTGATGTCCCAAGCCTGTCACTGTTTAAGAGGCATTTGGACACACCCTTAAGAACATGCTTTAACTTTGGGTCAGCTCAAGTGCTCAGGCAGTTGGACTGGGTGATCAAAACATAGGTCACTTCCAACTGAAATAGTATATTCTAAACACTTACTAATATTTCCAAAAATGCCATTTTTATGCCCACTAGTCAATGAAACTTGCCACAAAAAATGAACCACAAAGGTTGTTTTTCTTTTACAAAAAGATGTGAGTACCTTTCTTGCCAAGTCTAAGGGAATAAAACCCATGCTCAGTCAAATGACCCAGCACAAACCTGTGCTATTGCAATGACCTGATCAACTTATGTACCGAAAAGAACAGCAATCAGTCTCACGATGGTCTGAGGAACTTTAAAAAAAAAAAAAAATTCCAAGTCATGACTTGTCCCAAAACACAGGAATAACAACAACAACAAAAACCACCAAAAAACCCCCCAAAGAACCAAAGCAAAGGCCAAATCTTTTACTCTACTACATAAGCTATAAATGGCTAAGAAAGCCAAGTAAGCAAATCCAAAGCCAGAGTTATGGTGGCAGGAAGAGAGAGGTTGAAAGGAGACTTAGGCATGTCTTCATATGTATGTTAAGTTCCTACCACAACAACAGGGAGTAAAGAAACCATTGTTTCTTGGAGAACTGGAAGACATATGAGCAGAGGGACTTGCAGTTGCATAAGAAGCTGAAAGCACAATAAGGGGAGAAACACAGCCTCACAGAATAATATTGTCCAATGCCTAATCCCTGCAGATCTCAGTCAGCATAAAGAAAATGCCACAGGGGAAGGATATCTCTTGCACCTTTTCCCTTACTCTTCAACCTGCAGCAAATGCTCAGCCATGCACTACGTCATTTTGGGCTTACATCACCACAAACAAGATTAGTGCAACATCTTGCTTTGATTTTAGATGAGAAAGACAGTAACAACTGGACTAGTAACATAAAACATCCTCAAAAGCAGCAGTGTCAGGAGTAGAAGAGAGGACCCTTTCCCTGAAGCAAGTCTGATTCTCATGTACACTGAGGCCACTTTACAACATTCTGGATAAAACAGGGTCTACAGGGCAATGAACGTATAAATTACCACTGCTTGAAGAGTCCTTGCTGACAGGCAGAGAGTGGGTTTGATGTGGAATTCCCTTCATCTATCCTAAGCCATCTGCATGAGCTTCCCCTTAAGTCCCTGGCAGCAGATAAGTGGCTGTCAGAGGGGTACAGATCCATACTGCATTTATCACAGCTGAAGTCCAGCTCTGTTGAAAGCAATGTGGTCTGGGACATCAGAACTGATTGTTGGACATCAAAGCCAGAGCCCACAGCAGCTTCAGCAGGGCTACCCACCTTCTGCAGGGTTACTCACCAACCTGCCCCTTCCACAGCCCCTCTTGTCAAGCATAGGCACCTTGTCAAGAGGTGCCTAAGCCTCTCTTCCTCCTCCCCTTCCTCCCTTTGGCGCTGACTCAGGCCTAGAAGTATCCTGGCTGTGTTCCTGTCCTTCAACACTCACTCCAGCCTTCTGGTTATAGTGTGGCAGCACACCAAAAACTTCTGATGGGCCCTGACCAAAATTTGCCCAGATGCTGCTCCTTGTATTCACCAACCAAAGCAGTGTTATCAACAAAAGAATAGGTGAGCGCCCCATGCCAAGAAAGCACGACGACCCAGGCTTGGACTGAAGTCTCCAACCTCAGACTCGATTAGATCCCAACTGATAGCTTGGATTGACCAAGCTGACTATCACCAACAGAATTCCAGTCTGCAACATCTCAAAGTGCCCTGATGGGACAAAATATTTTAAAAAAATCTTTTCCCTTTTTTTGCTGCCATGCCCTATGATAAGTAGATCATAACATCTTGGAGATTTGACTTGGATCCATGGTTATGTCCCTGTTCATTGGACTCAGAAGCACTTCCCTGTGCCCTGAAGTGAGTGAGCTCTGGCTACAGTCTGACACCACAAGAAAGGGTGGCTCTTACCCACCTCATGACTCTTTCTCTTTCTTTTCCCTCCTGATGAAAGAAGGTATCTTGGCACAGAGGTCGAACAGAGCTGTGGTGTACTCCATGCCCAATGCTGCTGTGCAAACAAGCCTACTGCCTTGCTTTCCCCTCTCCCCCTTCCCTGCTGATACCTTTGTGCGTCACCAGCAGGTTGGAGGGTACCAAGGAGGCAGAGAGCAGATAGAGAGTCACTGCGTCATTAAATGCATCTGGGGACCCCTTTTTATCCTGCTGGGGCATTAACAGAACAACAAGTACCTTGTTCCCATTGAGATATGACACACATCCAAGGGTACACCTAACTCTGTGGGTTTTTTTCCTTTTTTTAAATTTTTTTTTATTTTAATTTTTTTTTATTTTAATATATGTCTGAAAGTTACTACATCCGGGTTTGTGTCTGAACGGCAAAACCAAAGAGCATTCATCAGAAGAATAATGACTCAAATGTGGCTTCTTATCCTGCAATGATTGCCCATCTGGCAAAAAGGTTTAGAAAATGTAACAATAGTTTTGAAATAAATAGGAGGAAAGTAAAGACCGGCAGTGTACTTTCCACATCAATGGCAAATATAGTACTGATGTGGAAAGTAAACAGCTTCAAACAAGAGGTGAAACCACTGTGGATAACTCTACACCTGTGAGCTGTAGGCTAGAATGCCAGTGCATTAAAACAGAGGCAGAAAATCCCAGGTTCATCACCTCAAATTGCAAAACAGGTATCAAACGCTGTATTGTAATAACACGGGGGCAGCTGAAATTCAGAGGATTAAAATACCTTGCTATACGTTTCAAAAGCTTACCTCCTTGTAGGAATACGGAACGCTCAATACAGTGAGCACACCTGTATTCTACAAGCAAGCATACTTCAAAACCGCCTTCCTTGCAGGGCAGTTGTCTTGGGGGGGCAGGGGGACGTCTGCTTGCGAAAAGAGATGCAAACCTGCAGCTACTGAGGAGACGCTGAGGCCGCACCTGTCCCGCTGCTGCCACCCCCTCCTCTCCCATCCCCTGCACCCGCAGGGCAAGGGGAAACGAAAGCCCAGTTACAGGTCGCGCTGCTGTTTGTTTTCGGGTCTAGTTTATACCACCGCCGCCACCCCGGGGAGCGCCCAGCTGTCCTCCCGAGGGACAGCGCTCCGGGCGCGGCCAGAGGGACCCCGGGGCGATGCCGGGGCCCGGGCGGGGCAGGGGCGGCCCCGGGGGCGCCGGGAGCTCCCTGTGCTGATTGGGCTGCGCGGCCCCC
>VXAU01002857.1:664136-720085 GCA_013399695.1 Formicarius rufipectus
CTCCCGGCGGGGCGGGCGGTGCTCCTCGGCGGGGCGGGCGGGCAGCGGGGCTTCGGGCCGAGGAGAGCGGCGCCGAGGGGCGGCGGGGGTCCCCGCGGAGGAGGCTCCCACTCGGGCTCGTGGGCAAGTGCCCTCATGTGCCCTGGCAGGTGGCAGCGAGCTGTTTGTGCACACCTGTGGGACTGGGTTTTTTCCCCCTCAAAAGCCGCTGATTGAAAGTATATTTGGTGCCTGGGTGGCCGCTTTGGCCCCTTTCCCCGTCGCTACCTACTTTTTCCCCCCCTTCTTCCATCGGAAGAGTGTGCTTGTGGGTTTGACACAAGAAGAATGCAGACAAATTTCTCTTGCCGATTTATTTTCTGACTGTCGTGACATTCCTCTTTTTTATGGTTTTGCCAGCCATGCAACGGTCAATGGAGAAGAACAAGACTTGGCGTCATTTTGTTTTAATTAATGTCCCTTTGCTGGTTTTGCTGAGCGGTTATTAACTCAGATGTAATTGCTTCATTGATGAATGACAGTGTAACAGCTCGGGGCAGTCAGGGATGCAAAGGTATGCAGAAGGGATGCATAGCTCGGCTCGGGTTCAGTGCTGTGTTATTTTGAAGCAAGTCTGAGGGTTTTGGTCTAGGGCTTGAAACCAAAGACTGAGTTGGTGCTGCATTTCTTCTCTGGTTAAGGGGAAGCATTTTTGCCCTTTAAAGAAGGTGTACTGGGAGACTGGTTCGCTGTGGGAAATCTTTACCACTAAACTTTTAGTTGGTAAATCCACACTGATTATGGCTGGTAGAAAGAGGAGATGTGTGGATGGCATCAGTTTATAGTCTCAGGAGTGACTATGAAGAGAGGGAGGAAAGTTTTCTAAGTTTTTTTGGAACCTTTTTCAAGTTTTTATAGTTATAAATCAATACAATATACAGTATCACAGTGGCTTTGATAGTCACAAAAGCTCAGACCTAGTGTTCACAGTCTGGCCAGACACTCCCTTTGCACTGGAATCTGAGGGTGGATTTTGGTGTGAAAGCTTTGTTTAAAAGGAAAAGAAGGTCTGTTAATCTAATCACTATCAGAGATTAATATTATCATAATAAGGATTAATACGATAATGATGTTAATACCAATATCAGAAAACCTTTAACCTATGTATGTAGAAAGACCTAAAACAGATCACGGTACCGAAGAAAGCTAACACAGGCAACCCTTAAACATTGCTGTTGCAAGATGCTTCCCTTGAATGGAGAAGTACAATTCCCTGGACCTTCTTTTGACCTAGCCCTGGATGGCAGAGGGGTTTGCCAGTTCCTCTGAAGGGATGGGGTTGCTGGCTGGCCTCCACTGACATCAGTCACTCTATGGCCAAGTGTAGAGGCTGAGAATGTGGTTTCCAGGCTTGGGCAAAGAGCTGTGTTCTACCTGCAGGTGGGCACAGAGTGATCACTGGTGCGTAACTGTTTGGATCCACCTAATCTATTGTTTAGCTGTTCTTTTAGGTCTGGGTTAATGTTTTTTCAGAGTAAGAAAAGCATAGTTACAAAGTATGAAGAACTGAGAACATTTAAATTTCAAAAAGAAGACCTTGACAGCAAAGTCCTTACCCCTCCCTTTCCTCCAGATGCTTGTGCATTGAAACCTTGTGTGTTGGGTAGCATGTTCCACTTGGCTAAGGAATGAGTTTCTGAGTCACTTTCTGCACAGTGAAAGAGCCATCAGCTCATTTGGAACAGACGTGAATCTGAAAGGCACATCTGGATGGGCCCTATACCATCCTCCTGGCCAGACTGTTTATCAGTAGTGGAAAGTTCTTGGCTTTCAGTGTTTCTCAATAGAATCTAAATGCTGTGGCGGCAGATCCTGGTACCCAGGTATAGTGCAAGTGAAAGGCAGACTGGAGAGTGAGTAACATACTGCCCTAGCACAGCCCAGGCAGGCTGGGTCAGGTCAGAGGAGCAGCCACCCACAAGCAAAGGTGCTTTCTGTAGGTAGCCTAGCCCACACTCCCCTCTTGGTGGTTACAGCCTCTGGGTGTATAGGTCCCCTCTTCACCCTAACCCTTCCCCTGTGGAGGAACGTTCTTGAACGTACTTCAGGCTTGCAGTGCGTCACTCGTGGCTTAAAGAATTTGTGTGTCAGCATAAAGCTGAATCTGCCTCAGCCCTTGAGTAGCCTCTCCCTTCCCTCCTCTTCTACTTTGCACAGACTTACATGTCTAAGCTGGATCCCATTCTCTGTGATTGGTAATGTGGGAGCATCCTGACTCGATTCTCAGGTGGGGGACTCGGAAGACACAAGAAAGGGCAGATCTGGTTTTCTGTAGTCAGTGAAGTGTTTTTGACCACAAACAACAATCCTACAAAGATACATGTAGTGACAACATGTTGCTCCCATCAAAACGATAGAGTGGAAATTACTAGGCTGGAAATTACTAGAAATAATTTTGTTGTCACGAGGAAATGTGGCTCTGCTCCATTCCTTCCTCACATAGATGGAGAGGATTTGCCTCACAGATAAGTTTCTCTTCTACAGTAATGTTTTTTTTTTTTTGGTCAAATCAGAAACCTCTAAGTGTTGCTGGACTACTTGTCTGGAGAGACTGCCCAGGTCTGCCAGCAGATCAGGGGTAAAACGAGGAGGGAAAAAAGTTGGGACATCGCCATACTTTGAGCAACCTCGTCTAGTGGGAGGTGTGCCAGCCCATGGCAGGGAGGTAGGAACTAGATGATCCTTAAGGTCCCTTCCAACTCCAACCATTCTATGATTCTATGCCAGTTGCTGGAGTTCTGTTGTGGAATGCAGAAGTCCTTTCTTCTTCAGAAGCAGTGTCATAGTTTGGGTCAAGAGTGTTCAGAAGAGGGTTCCCCTCTAGCCTTGTTTTGGTTTGCATCATGGAGTGGGCTTGAACTGTGCTCCCCGAATTGCTGTAGGATGGCACAGCAGCGGGGCTGCCCTGGTGGCTTTCAGGCCCTCACTCCACACAAATGGCTTAAAAAAAAATAAATTGTATGAGGTCCACTTCCACCTTTATGCATTGCTGTACAAGTAGTCAATTTGGCTAGCCCTCATGAAGTGCTTAGTCCCACACTGGCTATGGTAGAAAAAATATTCTTCCTCTCTGTGAGACTTACAGATATTTTGGGTTTACTTTTTTTCTGCCACTGGCCATAGGTGGAAATTTACTGATGAAACCACCTCTCAAAGAGAGGACATATCAGTTTCCATGTTTCCAGCAGTGGATCTGATGACCTTTTGCAAAACAGAGCTGAACAAAAATTTACTTATGAGCTAAAAGAGGGTATTAGAGCTTAGAGTGACAGACAAAACAATGGGTGTGTACTTTTGGAAGGAATCTGTGCTGTATCTGTAAGGCAAGCTCTTACACTTCACGTGATGCAGACTGCAAAATGCCACCTGAGGCGTTTATTGTGAAAGTGGCAGTCCCCAGAATTTTGCATATTTTTTTTTCCATGGTGTCATATGAATATATGAATGCCTCCTAAGTCTTTGTAGGCATGAGAGGCAAGTGTGAGAGCAGTGAGACAAGAAAGATGAAGCTCTAACAAGATTAATTTGAATGCAAGACAAAACACATTTGTTTAAGACCGAAAAAAAAAACACCAAAAAAACCAACAAAAACCACCTTGAAATAGGTTTCTCTTGGAATGCTGCTAAACATGACTATGAGTAATGCATGTTTGTCTGCTTGTCTGTTTAAAATACATGTTTTTTTGTTGCTTGGAGCTTCATTTGAGTGGTTAGTATGTACATGACAAGTTTGCTACAGAAGCTGGTGCAAATAAATAAACATTAGAAAAGGGACAGGTTTTGATCTTGAGTAAGGGAGTGTGAAGAAACAGGCAGCTCCCTTTTACACTCTTCTTCATTATCATAGAATCACAGAATGGTTTGGGTTGAAAAGGACCTTAAAGACCCATCTAGTTCCAACCCTCTGCCAGAGGCAGGGACACCTACTAGAACAGGTTGCTCAAAGCCTCCTCCAGCCTTCAACACCTCCAGGGATGGGACATCCACAGTTTCTCTGGGCCACCTGATCCAGTGCCTCACCACACTCACAGTAAATAATTTCTTCCTGATATCCAATCTAAACCTGTCCTCTTTCAGTCTAAAGCCATTTCTCCTTGTCCTATCTCTCTTCTAAAAAGTCCCTCTCCAGCTTTTCTATAGGTCCCCTTTTGATACTGGACGAGTATTATAAGGTCTCTCTGCATCCTTCTTTTCTCCAGGCTGAACAAGCTTTATAAATCTTTGTGAGCAATATAATCTTCCTGCTTTTTCAGAAGCTAAAAAAGAGGTTTAGTTTTTCTTGCAGCCAAATGGCATATATAGCCTGAAACTAGGATCTAAGCCATAGGAGGGTGGATTTGGTGAAAAGATTGATTTCAGCCTTTCAAGCTTCCCAATGCTCTGCTCAGCCTGGTGGGACTAACGGAGCCTTGTGCTCTTCCACATTACTGGTGTAAATTGTGATTCTTTTTGTTCGTATATTTTGTTTTAAAAATGTGTGCCAGTTGGCTGATTGCTGTGGTGGACTGAAGCAAGCCCTGCCGTGGCTGGCTTGCCCAGTTGGGTGAATTATTTAGTGAGGAAGGTTATTCATTCAGCAGAACTGAGCAGTCTCTCAGCTCATGCTGTTTATAATTGAAAATGATCTCTGAGTGAGTGAGTTAATTATTTCTTGCTGTCTCACTACCCTCTACCTATTCTAAAACTGTGTATTGACCTTCAGGAAAAACTGAATTTCAGCCCTGTGGTTACTAGCAAATGCTGGATATTTTGGTTAGGGTGAATATTTACTGGTTTTCCTAGGAGGTTCAGACATAGATAAAAGTTTAGAAGACCTCCGGGTAAAAATGTTCATGGTTCAGCACTTTAATGTGTCAATTAGCTACTAACAGTGTCAATAAATTGGACCTGTCAAAAATAATAGCTTCCTTGCCAGTCTTCATCTCGTGCTTTTCCTGTCTGCTACAAGAAGTACATTAAACACCATCTAAAGTAGTAAAAACCAACTTTTCCATGCCGATAGCAAAAATTAGCAAAGCAAGGCTGTTCTCTTCAAACTCAGGTCTTGCACAAGTGACTCTCTCTCTCTTACTTTCCAACATGTGAGCCATATGACAGTCACACTTACTTCATTGACTGTTTTATTTCTGTAGCATCTTGCAAAAGGAGGAAGTCCATCTGTGTGCCAGCAGGTGTAGATAAATGCCAGTAGTTGATGTTCACAAATGGGCAGCACAGGTCCCATGTTAGGTAGGCCTGAAAAAACAGGTTGTTATGTGTTACAAATTGCCTTGTTGCACAAAGCTGTGAATCGGTGTGGAGTTTTAAACATTGTTCAAGCACAGAGTGATCATTCTGGAGCTGATGTGCCTCCAGCAGTGGCTAAAGGGGGCAGCAGTAAGGATAGCAGAAAGGAGCCAAGAGTCTGTGGTAGTCATCTGCATCTCAGGAACCTGCCCGCCAGACACGGATTTCTCTGTGAATGAATGTACCTGGCCTCTTTTTGAATCTCTGTGAAGCTTTGGCATCCTCATATCCTGTAGAAAGATGTTCCACAGTTTCGTTACACAAACAAGTGCACTTTTCGTTTTGAATCTCCTGGCTTCTGTTTTATGTCCTTTTGTTCCTGTTCTAATATATTATTATCTTACATATTAAAGACTTTTATGCAGGGCTTGGGTGGTTTGTTTCTTTTTTGTGGTTTTTTTTTTTGGTTGTGGGTTTTTGTGTGTGTGTGTGGGGGGGGTTTGTTGTTGGGTTTTTTTAAATTTTGTTTGTTATTACATAAAACTTGGTGTAATAGGCAATGGCAATGTGCTTTAGCTCTCAACATTTCCACCCACTGGAGATCAAAGCAAAAGTAATGAATACCCTAATAGTGGGAGTTCATATTCATTTTAAATGAGATGTAACAACAGGTTATGAAGAAAAACATCTTGTGATGGTTATTCAGCTGTGTAAGATTGCAGCGTTCCACCCTGTAAGCAGTGATATGAAATTATCACAGCCTTTCAATTACAAGATATTCTCTGAAGGGAGAAGAGGCCAAGCAGCCCATTTTCCTGCTGAAAGGCCCTGCTCCAGAAGGTCCCACTCGGAGTAGCCTCAGGCAGCAAGGCAAGATTGTTCACGTGTGAAGACAGCCACAAGCCATTTGTCTGGGTTTAGGTACGGCGGTAACTTGCTTTATCCCAAAGGATTACTGCTGTCCATAGAGCTGAGTTCATTTGACTTCCTCAGAGAATGAGATCCTTCCTGGCAGACCCAAGTCAAATTGGTGGCATGTCCAGGCAGGGTCAGAACCCCAGCCAGGATCCCTGCTGCCCACCCACTGTCAGTCATACTGCATCTGAGACACACACGCACAGCAAGACCGCCCTGTGAGACTTGCTTTGTGTGCACAGAGTGACTTTGCAACGTGTGAGAGCCCCTGAGCAGGCCATGTGGAGTTGCTCTTCAAAGCCTCATGGGCACAGCCTCTTGCAGATACTGTACACAGTTGCATGGGATTATTTTTTGGAGCCTTGAGCGCGACAGTGTGTTTCTTATGAACTGGGTTTACGTGATGATGCCCTGTGAAGGACACACATCTCGTAGAATACATTGAGTGAGAAGGTGACACTACTCTAGCCAAAGTCTGATTCCATTTGCAATAGTGGATGCCTAACACTGCGAGGAGGGAGTGGAACTGTAGTGAAACCCATCGTGGTCACAGTTCTCACATTAGCCTTACTCTTTCTCGCCACAGGTTACATCCAAGCCTGCAGAGGACTGATGATCTCCGCCGTTTGCCTGGGCTTCTTTGGTGCCGTTTTTGGACTGGTTGGGATGAAGTGTACTAAAGTTGGAGGTTCCGATCAGACTAAAGCAAAAATAGCTTGTTTAGCTGGACTGATTTTCATACTCTCTGGTAAATATACTTTATTTCTCTCGGTTTGCATATTTGAAGTCATACCAGAGCTGCTTCTTTTCTGCAGAAACCCCCATACAATTCTCCATGACGTCGTTGACTTCAGGGTCAGGCCCAAAGCTCCTCTGCTGGCTCCACTGAATAGTTTGTCTTATGCTTTTCAGGGTTGTGCTCTATGACTAGTTGTTCCCTGTATGCAAACAGAATTACGTCTGAGTTCTTTGATCCTTCTTTTGTTGCACAAAAGTAAGTACTTTCCTATACCCATAAATCCTTCAAACAAGTAGACCTTAAATTTCCTGTGGCCTATTTAGATAGAGAGCAGGTGCTTCTCTTGAGCAGAGGAGGAGAGTGGGCTGCAGTTTTCTTTAATATTTCCTAACTGGAGTGACCATGTGCTGAAAGGGAACGAACAAACAATTTCCTTTACAACGATTGCTCTGTAATCTGTGTGCCCAGGCTTATTGTGGCCTGGCAGGGTTCTGCCCTCCTTCTGCAGAGCAGATGGGGTTAGTTGGGAGTGAAGCCTGCCTTTATGCCAGAGAAACAGCAAAAGGATTGCACAAGATAGTGGTGCTCAGTAGGTGCATCATTTGGTAGGGAAGGAAAAAAATTATTTCCTTGAGCTTTTTATAGAAGGTGGTTTCCACAAAGGTGTCAAGAACTGTGCAGTCCTGTTTTCTGCAATATCTCTGGACTCTACAGGCATAATTTCAAGTCCAGGTGACTGAAATTTGGATCATAAGCCTTGTCAGAACTCACAGTCTTATAAGCACTAACATAGATACTTTGACTGTACTTGTAGTTAAATTTAAGGGAGTGTTTATAGAGTTGCAGGATTCATACCAGAAATAAGGAACATCTCTAAAGACTCCCTTTAAAACTGTACAAGTTATCAGGACCTGTAAAAGCATCAATTCACAAACCAATGCTTGGATTTTGGTTTGACATCTTAACTACCAAGTCTGAAAACACTGGCTGTAAATTATGGCATTATAGACCTTCCTGTTTTGACTTCATACATGATGTAAACATTTCTTTAAAGGCAAGGATTTCAAAGTTTTCTTGGCAGGGATTCTAGGATATGTCAAATGTTGGGTATACATTTCCCTGAGACCCAAGTAAGGGTTCAGTAATGAACCCTGAGCCTTTATGTTTCTTCTTGGCAGAAAGAAAACAGTCTGAATAAATAACACTTAAGTGGGTCCCTGTTTGCAGTAGGGTTGACACTGCTTCTCCTGTCTTGAAAACAAGTTCCTATTAATTTTCTCATGATTCAACTATAGTTTCTGCTTATTTGGTACAAGACAGGATCCAAAGGCCTTCAAAAGAAAGAAAGGAGGATGTGAGGTTCTGTGAAGAAAATGGAGCCTGGCTATATAGGCAGAAGTTAATAATTCATCAAGCTTACTATTCCTAGCGAACAATACCATGGTTGTTGCCAGAAGTGCCTTTCCTACACTGTACTCCTATCCTCATCTGGTGCAAAAGAGCAGGCAGACCTCATGGCGGAGTTCTACTGTGAAGGAATGAGAAATGCAGTTTAAGCATTGAAGTAAATGTAGTAAAACATCCTCTGCAGAAACTACCTTTTTCCTGAACAACAGTATATTTCAGCTGTGGGCATTCACAATCACAACTGCAGTGATAAAGGCAGAAAAGAAGGCCAGAAGTTGTAATTTGAGTTGCTCACAGTACATGTAGCTTGTGCAGCAGCCTTGTGTCAGATGAAGCTGTTGGTGGCATTCAGCTGCCTTCTCTCTCAACCGATGTAAAATACGTTGGAGTAATGCATATTGTTGCTGTCTGTGAACTCTTACTTTGATAAGCATTGCAGGAGCATTTAATATGCCCTGCTGGTATATTTTGAAAATTTGGCATTGGCTCTTTACTGAGAGACCATTTCAGCCTTTTGCCTTTTGCAGCACATTTCTCTTGTAAAGTTATTCTGGTGGTGTCAAAGACAGAGTTGAGATACTGTTAGTGGGAACCAAATGACACAAGATGTTTAGCATCATGTCAGCTGTCAGAATTTCGCTCCAACCTTCTGCGTTTGGAATAGGCACCCTGACTCTGTATGGGTGCAGGAGGAATCAAAGACCTGCCTAAGGCTGTTTCCCAGGAGATTTCTAGTTTGAATTATGTACCTAACTGAGGTATGACAGGCACCAGAGGGACTCTAAACTCCACCTTTCTTAGAAAGAATTCTTGGGCTGGACTTCATGTCCCTCTACAATAGTTTTCATTGCCAGTTTAAAATGGCTCCTAAGGAATGGATTGATCCTTCATAATAACATGCCCAAAGTCTTGGGGACAGTATGGGATACCTTGATGCTTGTGGCCAAGATATATTTAATTTTTCTTCAGGCACCTCTAACTGGGGAATAACTGTGCTTTTGTTTTGCTGTCTTGCTGGCATTACTTGCACAGATTCTCTTAGGAAACTATTTTGTCACTTTACTGCTTTTCATTTAAAACCCCTAACTCTTATAGTCTCTATACTTTCTGTCCCTTGCCAGATTATGTGACTGATTTTCCATTCTTTCATATAGAAAATTGTTTCCCTTCAGCTTTCTTGTCTCTGAATGGATTGTGCATAGTTCACATAGTCACTCTTTTGATAGATTTGAATGTTTTCCCAAGAATCATAAAAATTAGACATTCAAAGTGTGTATTTCGCTTGGGTAATAGTACTGATTCAGTACATACGTATGCCCCTTATGTATGCCAACTTCCTGGCAGCTAATAAAGGTTCCACTGGTTTCTTTGGAAGTTTACTTTGTGGTCTTCATGTATGTAACAACCAGAATAATTTTCTTCTGTACTGATATAGTACTTGAGTTCTTTCACGAAATTCTGCCTCCCTGGAATACTGCAAAAACACTTATTTTAGCCGGTTTGGTCAGTGTAGTTGAAGGTGACTTTCAGTTCTTTGGAGCTGAATTCTCATGGTCTTCAGCAGTCACCATTTCTGAACCCATTCATCAATTTTACACCCTCCCCCCGAGGTGCCAGTGGTCCCTAATCAGATTGATTTTACTGGTACATGGTACATGATTTACGGATACACAGCCAGAGACTTCAGAGAGTGACTGCTATGGCTATTGCAGTCTAGAATTTTAAGAACAGAGGAGTGCATTTCCTGCCAAGATTTGAATAATAAAGAGTGAAGGGGAAAACAGCAAGTGCAGAAATTTATTCTAAAAAAGTCTATCTCTTTTTTACTTTCTCTGGCAGCACCAGTCCTTGTAAGTACTTTTTGCATATAGTGAAATTTTTTTACATACTGGATTTTGATGAGAGGTTAGTGTTGGCTTCTTAAATGATGCAAAGATCATAGAATTATAGAATGCCAGGTTGGGAGAGACCTTAAGTAGCATCTGGTCCAGTCTTTTTTGGCAACAGCATGGTCTAGACAAGATGGGCCAGCACCTTGTACTGGCAAATCTTAAGAATGTCCGATGTTGAGGAATCCACCGCTTCCCTGGGAAGATTATTCCAATGGCTAATTGTTCTCACTGTGAAAAATTGTCCTTATGTGTCCAATCGAAATCTCCAGGGGTAATTTGTACCTGCTTACCTTGTTTCTTTTCCTTATGACTACTTGTAAAAAAGGAGTCTCCATCTTCTTTGTAGCCACTGTTCGAAGACTGGAACATGGTGACAAGGTCTTCCCAAAGCTTTCTTCAGGTCTAATAAGGTTAAACAAACCCTGTTCTCTCAGCCTTTCCCCATATGACAGGCTTTCCAGTTCACTGATCATCTTTGTGGCCCCTCTCTGGACCCTCTCCAGCCTGTCCACGTCTTTTCTTACATAGCAGGCACCAAAACTGAGCACAGTGCTCCAGGTGTGGCCTGACAGGCACTGAGTAGAGTGGGATAATGGCTTCTTGATCTCTGGTGATGATGTCCTTGTTGATAAAACCTAGCATCCTGTTGGCTTTCTTTGCTGCAGCAGCAGCACACTGTTCTCTCATATTGAGCTCGCTGTCCACCAGAGTCTCCAAATCCCTTTCCACGGAGCTGCTTCCCAGGCGTGCAGATCCCAGCCTGTGCTGCTTTCCTGGAGTGTTATTTCTCAGGTGCAAGACCTTACTCTTGTCCTTGTTGAATTTTGTAAGGCTCTTCTTCCCTCACTCTTCCAGCCTGTCCAGATCTTCCTCCAGGGCGGTTCTCCCTTCCAAAGTGTCCGATTCCCCACTCAATTGGGTGTTGTTGGCAAAGTCCCCACAGGTCCCATCATCCACATCACTTACAAAGGTATTGAACAGTGTTGGGCCCAATATNTTTGAACAGGAGCTAAAATATAGATTGGATAAAATCCAGGGCCCCATACAGAGATTGACATGCAATTGAGAATTCAAAGTTTTCCTTATAAGTGACAGTATAAATCAGAAAGATTGTTTTATCTGTTTAAAGATGAGGAAGAAAGACCAATTAGTTCAGCTCTGCAACTCATTTACCTAGTGGTGTGGCAGTCGCCTGAGAAGAGGCCATATATACAACCTGTTCATACATGGTATAGTAACAAAAGTTGCTTGAAAAGTACAAAAATCCCCAGAGCAAAGGCCAAACTCCATGTTTTCTTTCCAACTAGTAGGCAACAGTCAGGTAACCCTTTTCTACCCAATTAAGTGAAATATAATCTCGATTACTTTTTTGTACAACTGAAGAGCTTCAGGAGGGGAGAAGGCGATTTTTTACCTTAACTCCCTCACATCAGCCTCTGGCCAACCATTTAATGTTGTTAGATAAAAATGTGCAAATGAAGTTGTGTTTCCCACTTTCTAGGAAAATAGTCTTGGCAAGTAAGTTGCTACTGCAACAGCCTTCCTGGATCTTGGTCCAGCTGTGTTCTCCAGCACCACTGTGGTCTGAGCCTAATCCTGTGGGGTGCCTAATCCTGATCCACATACCTCTGGCAGTACCTGCAGAGGTGGAGGGATCCCCGGGATGGGGCTTACCTCACATCTGAGTTAGTCACTTTGATCTGCCTTTATAACTTGATAAAAGAGATGCCTTAAAGGTGTTTTAGAAGTGTACTTTGTATTTCTTACACGTTGACTATAATGGGATCCTAGGTGATAAACTCTGATGTAGATCTCTGCTTCTGATTGGAGAATCCCAGTCCTTGAACAGACTGAAATCTCCGTGAGTCATGTGAAAAATGCAGCACATGTTGGAAATGTGAACATAGAATTCTAGCTTTGTAGATTTGGCAGATTTGAAAGTCACGCAGTGCTGAGTGCAGAGTTTTCCCAGGTGTAAGGCAACTGAGCTATGGTTTCCAGCAGCTTAATTTGGGGGTTGAGTGCCTAAGGCCCACAATAATGTTAAGGAAGGGTTTGGGCCATAGGTTCTGAGGCAGAGTGAGTTTATTTCACCTTGAGCTGGATGTCTCCAGAGACGGACCCCAAAGAAAGATACCCCTGAGCCTTTATCCCTCACAGTCCGTGCACCTGATCCTCACATGCAGTTCACGTGCCCACCATGCACCACATGGTCCAGTGGCGATTTATGGTCTGAGGTCCTCCAACACCTCGTTGGATTCTCTCTCCACATCCATATGGGCAGGCTATTAATTGTTCTTAACTTCCAGCCTTGAAGTCCTCCAGGGTCTTAACCCTTAACTGAAGATAACCAGACTTTCCCTGTTTACTCCTGTGCTTGGCCTTTCCTGCTAGCAAAAAGAATTCATTTAAAGTTCACCTACACTAAGTTTTGAGTAGGGTCCACTTATGCTAAACTGGAAGCAAATTACAATTAAACTTAAACCTACACAATTAATTTCTAATATTTTATAGTTAAAATAAATTTAATCCCCAACAGCTGGGTATAGAGAACATTTGCGAGAATCTGATCCTTTTTTTAGCAAAGGATGATAAATAAAAACTCTAATGATGTAAACAGAAAATGAAAGAGGAACCTAAAAGTTAGAGCACTAGTGGGGCCATGAAGGGTCAGGTGCAAGTCCTCATGAAATGTTCTACCTCTGAGCTTCAGGGTTTCGATTTCTTTTTGGCACTAAGTCCCCAAATCAGAAATTACTCAAACCTGGATGTCCAGGGCATCTAGAACAGGTATCCTAAGTGTAGCTTTTTGTCCTTTTGTGACTTTTTAATTTTTCGTTTAAAAAATCTGTGCCTTACCTCTGGTTAGACTCTCATGAAAACATGGAAAAATGATATTTTTTTTTTTTTGTTTCTCAGCCAGTGTTCATCCCCTTGAGATTTTTTGTGGAAGTTGCTTTGTCTTTTTCTGGGTGTTGGGGCTCACAGGCAATTTTTGAGTGTTTCTGCGGTGCCATCTTTGTAAAGATACAAGTTTTGTAGAACAGCTGGCAGGTATTTTCAGTTAGACATTTCAGTAATGTGAAATTAGGGTCTGTGCACATGGAAGTGTTGAAGACTAGCTGAAAAGTGCCACTACACAGTCAGATGTACAGTCAGGCTGACAAGCAGAGGCTTTCATTCAGCTGCCTCACCACGGCTCAATAAATAAAAAGATGTAGCGACAAAGGCCTGACCAGCACAGGCACCTGGCTGATAACTGTGGCTGGAGGGGGGACAGGGGACTGTGTTTTCACTGCAGGGTCCCAGGAATCAGGAGGAGAAAAAGGACTTCCCATGGGGCAACTGGAGCAGAGAAGGAGCAAGAGACACACAGTCTGTTCTAATAGTGAGGAATAGGAGACTGTTAGACTGTGGCCTGATGCAGGTCATCCTAAAAGTGTTTTAAAGAGTGATACCTCAGGCAAAGAGCTGGGGAATGGAGCAGACAAGAGGCAGCCATGGCTTGCTGCTCATCTTGAAGCTCCAGAGCTGAGGGGGAAGAATCTTATCCCCCAGCCCTTCTTTTCCTTCATTTACCACTATTGTTTTAGAAATGTGGACTCCTAAAGCACCACCATTTCCTCTTGGAGTCAAAATAAACACTTTGTGGCTGCAGTTTGTGGCTAGTTCAGTCAGCAGAGGGGACCATTCCTGGTGGCCTGGAGCTCTGCCCATGTCTTCCAGACAGAATCCAGCCACAGGGACTAGAGAAGCAGAAAGTTGCTGGAACACATATGCATGTGTTTATGTAACTGTATACTTACATCTATATGTGTATATATTGCACGTATGTGTATATGCAGAGAGAGCATATGTGTATTATACATATGTACAAACCCCTTATGTTTTAAGCAGACTGGTATATGGAAAGGGAGGGAGGGAGGGAGGCAGATGCTGAGAGACAGAGGGGAAAGTTAAAAGAGTTATAGGCAGAAGTTTTAGTCTCTGGCTCAGCAGAAGCCCCAGTTCAGTTTGGGACCCAAGATAAACAAATTGGTCTACGGGGACAGGAGCTGTGTGCTGTAAACAGGCTAAAGAATGATGAAACCCCACTGAAAAGCAATCCAGGAGGAGATGCAGATGGGCCAGGCACCACAGCTGGCTGTCTAGGGAGATAAGCATTGCCCAAGTGTACTGCAAGGACAGAGTTTACCTCCTGAGTCACAGGGAAATAATGAAAAGAACATGGGGGAATGGCGGAGCTGCTGATTTTGTGATGAATAATACATGTGTCAATGGAAAGTATTTGAAGAAGAATATAATATTTATTTTATTCTGAAAAAAACCTGTAAATCCATGCTCTTTTTTGTTAAACACATTTATTGACTTCCTGTAGGTATGAATTAGGAGCAGCTTTGTTCATTGGATGGGCTGGAGCTTCACTCTGCATAATTGGTGGCAGTATATTCTGCTTCTCAATAGCCGAAAACAGTAATTCCCCAAGGTAAAATACAAGTTGTACTTATTGAAAGAAATCAATACCTGTGCACTTTTAAGCCCTGTATGGATGCAGTTGATTTGATTACTGTTCTAAAACACTTTGTCATGAGATTCAGAAAAAGATTGTGTGGATAAAAGAAAACAAGGGCATTTAAGGATAATGTAATTAAGAAAAGCTATTGACTCAGAGTAAATACTGTTATACTCACTGGGGTAGGAAAAGTGGTTAGGTCACTTTACAGGTGTGAATACACAAGTTTCTTTAATCCCAGTCATCAGATCAAAAGTGAGAGAGGTGAATGACAGCAGTGGTAGCAGAGAGACTTCCAGCTGCAGCAGAGGGATGATAAGAGGCACAGCTGGAGGAAGCAACTGTTCATATAGGATCTGCCATAGCCTAAGGATTTCATGACTGGGCCCTAATTTACAAAGCTGGGAGCAAGGGAGATATGTTTATAGAAAAGCAAATTGCAAACACAGATGTTGGAGGGGCAATGTCAAACTAGAATGGAACCACACAGTGAAAGAATGTGCTCCCTTCCCCTGAAACTTGTAGGTACGTTCCTATACATTTCTGGTAGCTTTGTTACTATAATGCCTGGATGCAGAGACCTTACCTGTGAGAATAGCTGTAAATAGTTGATCATCCTTTCTTTTCAGGAGGGGATATGCGTACAATGGAGCCACATCTGTGATGTCTTCTCGTACAAAGGTCCACAACAGTGTCCCAGACAAAACCCCACCAAAGCACTTTGACAAGAACGCTTATGTGTAGTTGCACTTTGGAAGACTCAAAGCGTTTTAAGAATGATTTTTTTATGTTTCCTTCAGAGTGATTCCCCTCCAACCCCAATGTACTTACCACTAAGACAATGACTTTTAAAAATATTAACTTGCAGCTTTTTACATACTGATGTAAATTTTATTATGTAGTATTTTAAGATTGATGTTGGTATTGTAAAGTTTATACCTGGAAATCATGAGCTGATGTTGCATTCTTGAAAAAAAAATAAATGAGGTATTTACTAATTCCATTTGTCATGTTGGTTGCTTGTGAGAATGGCATCACACACGTCATATTGACATATAGCAATAATTTCTGTCTTGGGTTCAGTGCTGGATGAAACAGCCCTAATCTGTGCTGGTTAATAGGCAGAATATTTCACTGCTGCCTAGTGGTGATGTTGCAATTGCAGAGCATGTTGTAACTGCAGTGCCAGGCAACAGTGGGAACGGGGAGGTTTGTCTCCTTACGCCAGGGTGGAAGAGCGTTTGCTTTGTGCCACCGGACTTCTGCTCTGCTTCAGCACTCAGCCCTGCTGGTAACAAGGTGATTCTCAGGTGGTGTTTTCTTTCCCTCCTGCTGGATACCTTTGGCTCCAGAATGGCTTAAAGCCAGTGAGGAAGGAAAAATCCCAAGCAATACCAGCTGGGCTGATCTGCTGGAAGGGATAACCAAATAAAAGCAGGCAACACTAAACAGGACGATTTTAGATAATCCTGGCTGAGTTACAACAGTTCAAAAAGGTCAGTGCTTTCCTCACTGTGGCTTGACATTTTTTTCCAGTTTCTGTGCTTTTATGTTAACAAAGATTCAACTCCAATACAAAAACAAACAAAAAAAACCCCAAAATAAACCAACTTCCCCAAATGGAAGGCATTTAATAATAATCAGCTTTATATCTGCGGCTTTTTTTCTTTTCATTTGGTCTTTATTGTAAATCATGGTAGAAACTTAAATGTTTAATACATGGACATATTTTCTTTAAAATGTTCACAATTTATATAAAGTTTATGATAAAATACATGAAAATATGCATTAAAAATTGTACAAAGTAATACTCTGCAGTACATTCTGTCCATTGGCTAACAGGCTTTCTTGCAAGAGCAGTTTCAATTTTTAATGTAAACATTAGAGGTAAAATCTTCACCTCAGTGAAATGAAAGAGACTTCCACCACTGAATCCATGAACGTGCTGGTGTTGGCTAGGGTAGAGTTAATGTTCTTCACTGTGGCTAGTATGGAGCTGTGTCTTGGATTTGTGCTGGACACAGTATTGATAATACAGAGACATTTTTGTTATTGCTGAGCAGGGCTTGCACAGAACCAAAGCCTTTTCTGTATCTCATACTGCCACATGGGCGAGGAAGTTGGGGGTGCATGGGAGGCTGGGAAGAAACATGGCTGAGACAGGTGACCCATGCTATATTCTATACCCTATGACATCATGCTCAGTATATAAAGTGGGGAGAAGGAGGAGGAAGAGGGGGGACATTTGGAGTGATGGCATTTGTGTTCCCAAGTCACTGCAATGTGTGATGGGGCCCTGCTCTCCTGGAGATGGCTGAACACCTGCCTGCCCGTGGGTAGCAGTGAATTCATTCCTTGTTTTGTTCTGCTTGTTTGCACAGCTTTTGGTTGCCCCATTAAACTGTCTTTATCTCAACCCACAGATTTTCTCACTTCTAACTGTGTCCCTGATCCCACTGGTGGGAAAGTAAGTGAGTGAGTGAGTGAGTGAGTGAGTGGCTGCTGGGGCTTGGCTGCTGGCTGAGGTTGAACCATCACAAAGAGAAAGAAGAATTACTCTCAATTTTCAAAGTGATATGGCCACTATATTTCAGTATTCTGATGAAAGATGTAAACAGTATTCCTTGTTATGACTGATGAGAGAAATTGACAGGAAACACTTGCAGAGCCTCCCATCAGGAATGTAACAATTATATATCTGAAGAATCACTCCAATCTGTTACAGTGACTAAGCTGCTCTTTAACGTGCTTGTATTATCAACTTCATGAAGGCCTGTTAAAACAAACAGACAAAAAAGTTAACAATTATTAATACTCTTTTGGGGGTAGTTTTATTTTGTATTTATCTATGAGATAAAATGACATGCTATGTGACCAAACATCCATGGACTTCAGGAAGTCCCAAATTTCAACCAGTGAGAAAATGGCAAGTGTTCATAAAATGAATGCTGCTTCTGTCACAATAGAATGCACAGTACAAGCAGTCAAGTATCAACATTACTTTCCCTTCAAAAATAACCAGAAGTATCTTTATGTAACTGACACAGCTTTAACCTTTACATATATTGAAATTTTAGGATTAGAAACTACTATGTAAGTTCTATGTAAGATTGAGACTTTTACTTTAGCAGTAGTTCATATGCTTATCTCAGCCTGGTCACTTAGGTATCTTGAACAAACCTGAAATTTTTTTTTTATTATTATTCTCAAGACAAAATAAGAAAGTTTCCGTCCTCCCTTAAACTTGTGAAGAAAAGAAATCCTGGATGATTAATTTTTAACATAAGGTTGAAGTCTGATAGTACTGTATCTTTTAAAATCTCTAATTTAAGTATCTTGGCATCTGTATATTTATGCATGTGTGTGGCTTATGTATAACTATCATATGACATTTATAAGTCATAAAGGCAAGCACATTGTTTTACTTGTTCTTTTCTTACAAAACACCATCTATTGAATTACAATATGTACTTAATTCTCCTTTAGGTGTGTCAGTCACTTAAAGCTTAGCATGTAGAAGCATGAATATATTACCTTCCTCCTTTTGTACACTTTTCTTCGGAAGACCCCATGCATGTACCACTGATGCAGCATTGGGCTCATTTTTCTGAACTGTCAATGCCTTCTGACCTCTGTCATCTTTCATCAATAAAATGTCTTCCTCTACTGATGATATATCCCAGTCATCTTCATCAGCTTCTGTGAACTAACAGGGACAAGAAAAAACATGCAGTTTTCCTCTGTCTGTTCAAGTTGTCCTGAGATCTTCCATAAACTCAACAATGTGAAACTGCTGGAGAAAAATGGACTGGCACATGACCCTTATAAGAACTATCACAACAGTTTTAAAATCTATCTTAATTCAATTACCTAAATGATACTAATTCACTATTACAGTTCCAAAGTTACAAGTAGTTTTGTTCCTTTTTTATTTTTAACAAAAAACTCTAAAGGAATCACAACATTAAAAGTTCTGCCAGTTTAACAGCTGGAAGAAACCTGTTTTCAGGTATTACAACCCTAACTAAAAAATTATTATCTTTTCTCAGATAATAACTATTCCAATGAGATGCAAGTCCTTTAAGCATTAGAATGTATATTACTTACAGGAAAATAAAGATATGAAATGCTACCATGCAAGGTGGCAGTTTATCAGCATTCCATAGTCACACTAGGAAAAAATACTGCAATAAAGGCTGTTTCATTTTAAAATTTATTTTAAGAGAAAACTAATAATAATTAAAATTAAAAAACAACACAATGCTCAAATGTAAAATATATATTCTTCTTAGGCCTCACTGTCAGCATGTACAAGCGTATTTTAATTAAGTGGTGGATTTGCATGATGAGTTCACAAAATAAGTCAGTCAAACAGATGACCTTGAAGGGAGTGAGTCCATGGTCCTTCTTACCTCATATGCCTGGGAACTAAGTGTCTTCATTCAGCTTTAGAAAGAAGAGCTACAGCATTTCCCTATTTGTCAATCGGATGTGGTTCAATGGATGTGAACCATTATTAGAGAGCTTAACTGTGGAAAGCGAACAATGGTTTCTCACAGAGCTTAAACTTTAGCTCACTGGAATCTCCCAGTGTTACAGAAGGGATCTAGAAGGTGCTTCTATGGCACAGAAGGAAGGTTCAGATGCTATTAGAAAACAATGTCAGGTATGTACATTCTAGAGAAAAATCAACAAATATGAACGTGTCATCTGTCTCAAAAGAAGGGAAGAGACTGCAGTAATGCTTTATCTTGCAACATAATTCCATTTTAACATCACAAACTCTTTTTCAAAAACTGACAGATCTGCTTAGTGTGCTGTGTTATTAACATACCAGGATTCAACATTGTGCTGTTTCAAATAATCTGCATTTGGAGGGTGTGGTAATGGGAAAGACAGTGTCACATATCCTGAAAAATGCTGGATGAAGAATTTCCTCAAACATTCACGAAGTACAAAATACAGAGAAAAATGTCAGTTTCAAAGAGAATTCAGTTCTGATTGAGTGTAAATACACAGCAGCAATCGAAACTGCTAGGCAGTTTTATTAACTCAGAGTTATTCCATAGAAATATCATAATCCATATGATGTTTTGTACAGGTGAACTCAGGTAAACTCAGGTAATACAGGTTGCCATAAGCACAAAATTAATTTTCTCTAAAATGTTTCTGAAGTAACTTCCATGAAATATGACCTTTATAAAGCATAAGACAATGCAATATCTTATAAAGGTTTTATTGCACTGTGGGGTTTGAGAACGACCATTAACAGCTGTAAGCATTTAAGCTATTGGTATTGAAGCTAATAAAACATTCTGTATTTTCAGAGACCATCATTGCTGTGGCTTGTTGTGCTTATGTCTTTTGGCACCTTAGAAAATCCCATCTAAGATTTAAAGAACTGACTTGAACTATATGTTTGCATTTAAACATATAAATATGGACATGAATATATGCCTGTTCATATATATAATTACCAAAGAATACAAGATAGTGTGTTCTTATGTAAAGATTCCAGAAACAAAGTGGCAATGCTTGCCCTGGATCAATAAACTCATTTTGAACTCATCATGTCCATACAGGAAAACACACCAACGTGTTAGTACATCAGAGACACAATGTATTCTACATCTATTATAGCAAAAATATTTTCCATAAAATCATGGAGTGTTTTGGATTGGAAGGTGCCTCAAAGATACCAAGTCAAATGATGGGCAGGGACACCTTCCACTAGACCAGATTGCTCAAAGCCCTATCCAACCTGCTCTTGAACATTTTCAGACATGGGGTATCCCATGCTCTGGGCAACCTGTTCCAGTGTCTCACCACTCACAGTAAAGAACTTCCTCGTAATAATCTAGACCTACACTTTTTTCATTACAGTGTAATTTCCTGTCCAGGAAGATTTGTTCCATGATCTTTCTGTGCACAGAATTGAGTCTCGTCAGTGGTTCCCAGGGTCCTCCGTTTTACTTTTTTTTAAAAAAAGCGTCTGACATTTTACTTTTTTCTGTCAGGGACTTCACCCAACTGCCATGACTTTTCAATTATCATGGAGACTACATCAGGCCTGGTGACTGCATTAGCCAATTTCCTTAGGACCCTGGGAAGCATCTCACCAGGTCCTATGGATTTATACAAGTTCATGCTCCTCCGGTGATCTCTTCTACCACAAAGGGAGAGACTTCATTCTCTGCATCCTTACCTTGAGTTGAGGGGATTGGGAGAAGTGGGAAGAGGGGTTATCAAGGAATACAACAGTATTTTTAAAATACAGATTTTAAGGCTTATTTTGCTAGAGTTCTTTGCTCTTGAAGCCTAAATTCCTTAACACAGTGGCCCACTGTCAACAGATATTTTAAAAAAATGTAACATTCACTCAATTTAACTGTGAACATTTTACCGTCCTGTATTATTTGACATTACAGAGAATGTGAAAGTAACATTGATGATTTTGAGTGGTGTGATTTGCAGCTCCCACACAGTCAATGGACAACTTAGGTGTCACCAATAGCAATTAAAAGCACACAAGCTAAATGTGTGCCATCACAGTAAAAGTTGATCAAGACAATCACCCCTTTCTGGAAACTGAAATAGAAGTCTTACTGTTTCTGGGAGGAGCGATAAATTTCAGATTTCACTGGCAGTCAGGAAGCCCTAAGGTACCAGTTTTGTTACGGAGAGCAGGAGTCTCACTAATTATTATTTGTTTATTTTATTGAATGCTAGAACTAGTGTTGCTCTGTCTACTTCAGACTAGTAACAACTACTAAAACTGAAATAAAATCACTATCTGCTGCTGACTTCTCATTTGGAGGAACTTTTGTTCCTTTTAGATATTGTTCAGGCAAAGATCCCAATTTTCATCAAAGTAGCTTACCAATTGTTAGACTCTAAACTGAGGGAAAGACTGAGACCTGAGGAGCCAGAGGGGTAAAGAATGCATTGTGTTAGTATTCTGCTTGTGAAGACAGGCCATACTTCATGAACATAATAGATTGGATATATTCTGAAAGCAGTATGTGATTGTAGATTGATGCAGAACAAAGATCAATGGAATTTGTCCCCTTACTAAAATGTATTTAAAAGTTCCATATTAGATCAAGCTCTAGAAATAAATGTATTTTTAAATATTAGGTATAAAAATTCTTTTTTTTTTTCTCCATCAATACATGATATTTGGAAAGCAAGTAAAGAAGGGCTCTCTCTGTTGGTAGATTAGAAGCTAAGAATGATACCAATTGTGAGAGTAATATGTAGTTCAATTACTTAATGTAATAATAATAGTAAAAGCGATACCTTTGGTTCTTTCACCTCTTCTTTCTTAATAAACGCCTGTGCAACATTAATTCCTCCAGCTGGTTTATTCTTATTTCCATGGGTAGAAAGACTCTCTCCAACTTGCTTGGTCAGTTTTTGAATAACTGTTTCTGAAGTTCAGAAAAAAATTATATTGACAGTTTCCATTCACAAGGAAGGGACTGTATTGTAAACCCTCTAGAAATCTTCCACAAAGTATATATAAGTCATCTCTCTGAGACAGAGATTGTCTCTTTTTCTACATTTATATAGAAGAGTATAACATACATCTTTAAGTACTGCGTTAATAGAAACACTTTAGCAAAAACATAAAGTGCACACCTATATATACATACATGCAAGATTAGATAGTCTGCCTTCATTATGCTTTCTAACACAGAAATATTATAATGAAATGCAAAATCATGCACAGCTATTACAACATCCATATACAAAGTAGCAAAAGACCTTTCAAAGTTTTGGCAGGTGTTCCAGTTCCCTCAGTTTCATTTTTTTCCATCCCATCCATATCACTTTTGCCAGAAGGCTTCTGAAAAGTGTGGACTTTGCTGCTTGATGGTTTTGACTGCTTTTGCAATTTTTCTGGGGAAATGTAAGACCACTTAGTGTCATCTTCATCGGCTTCTTCCTCTGAACTGAATGGTGGTGTTCTAAACAAAAACACATACAATCACGCTGCTAAGTAAGTTCACAAAAAAATTATCACAAAACCATCTCTTATACAGACATGACTCTTTCCTTCATGCAACCATCTTTTCAAAACAAGAGACCAATATGTAACAAGCCTTGGCAAGCAAACACAGATAGGTTTTCATGAATCAGCAGATAAAGCAAATTTTAGGGTCAAGGAATGTGTGCCACAGAAAGTGTGCTCTGACATCTGTTAGATGAAAATAATAAAGGAATTTTTCAGTGCAGGGAACTGCAAAGTAATGTACCCTGTGTGAATGGAATATGGAATACTCTGTTTAATTTTGGTTGTTTTGTTGTAAAACATCAATAAAATGAAAAAGTTTAGGTCACCAAAGTCTCTAAATGTTCTTAACTGTTTCAGAAAAAGCATCTAAGAAAGAAACTAAAGCAAGTTTTTAGTGATCTTACTGAGTGTCTCTCTTTCTGGATCACAACAAAGAACACACGCTGAAAGGAAAACATGCTATTTTTCAGGGATTATAATAAAAGACTCAAACGGAGTAGTACTTTAAACCAAAATATGAAATATGCAGCCTAGAAAGTGATTATGATTTTAGCTTAATATTAGCTTTTCTTTGGCAAATGTGAGTATTCAGTTACCAAAAATGTCTTCCTCAATAAAAAAAGGAACAAAACATACGTGATGCTAGATGTCTTTGTGGCAACTCCGCTTCCAAAAATCTTCCTGGATCTAAAAATAACAAGACAAGTTATTTTGAGACTGACAGTTCACTAAGCAAGCATAAAGTTTTATAGAGGTTATCTGAATTATTTCAATTCTTGCAGCTGGGGAAATGTTCACATGAACCACAAACCCCCAAACCTGAGGTATGAGTAATATTAGGAGGGCATCTCTTACTTTGGTGTAGATGTATACTCAGTGACGACTGTTCTTTGTCCAGGTGTGCGGACAGCTGGTGCAGATCGTTTTACTGGTTTTTGTGGTGTTGCAGCTGAGGAAATTCCCAATTGATTGAACTTCTGTTTGTCTACAAGGAAATTTATCTACCTCATTCTTAAGAAACAATGCCTCATATCTTTTACATTTAGTTTCTATAATTAAAGATGTTCTCTGCTGCAGACTATAGTTTTACCAAAAAAAAAAAAAAAAAGAAAAACGGTAATTCTTTTCTTCAAAGCAGTCCTGAATTACCATGTGTTGCATGAAAGAGTGTAGCAATTTGGCAGAAAATAAATCCTGTTGCTTTCCAGCTGGTCCTCAAAGAACAGGCATCTCTTGGTAAGAGCCACATCCTTGATGTGATGTGCCTTGATGTGCCTTTTGACCCAGGTAATTAAGCTTGTGACTGCAAGTGCATTATTAGTGCTATAAAAAGCTACTCTGCAGTTAATGTATATGTGTCACTGGCAATCCAAAGGAACCACATATGCTGAATTTAATAAGCTGTGCCGCTCATGAACCCAAATGGCTCTTTCAAATGTGACCAGACTTAGAGTTAACAGACTGTTCCTGCACGGGGTGTGGGGCCTATAGTTATGCTTTTGAAACACCATGATAGAATAACAGGTGATGAAGACCCCACAAAGATTATGTATGCAACAGAAAATGTGAGGAATAGGTTAATAGCCTTAGGCTTAGACATTCCTACATCCAAATGTTAAAGGCCCCATAGGAGGTTAAGTTTCTTAGAG
The DNA here is from genome assembly GCA_013399695.1 of Formicarius rufipectus. Taxonomy (NCBI): domain Eukaryota; kingdom Metazoa; phylum Chordata; class Aves; order Passeriformes; family Formicariidae; genus Formicarius; species Formicarius rufipectus. The sequence continues at coordinate 688,534 of VXAU01002857.1, forward strand.
TCTGGTGGATTCAAGGAACCTCTTCTGACACTCTAGAAAAAACAGACCATGGACAGAATCTGACTAGTCTAAAAGAATTGCAACAGTTAATGGGAACTTTAGGATATTGGTGCAAACATATCCCTGCTTTTTTTTTATTATTGCCCATCCCTTTTACAAGTTGCTTAAAAAGAGAAAATCATGGGAGTGGACTGAGCAGCATATAAGGCTGTTCCAACAGCTTGGTCCTACACACCCCAGGGACCCCATTACAGCAGAATGGGGTTCTGATAAGAACATGATAGTTACTGCAACCTGTTTCAAACTGGCCCCAACGGACCAAAGAGACTCATCTTGACTGTATTTAAAGAGACAGAACAGAGATGTTCTGAGTCTGAAATGGGACTTCAGTTATTAGTTCGAGCAGTTAAACAAGTCAAGCCACTAAGGGGTAATCTGTCTGGACAAACTGTGATGAGACTTGTAGTGTTTTCCCTTTCCAGGAATGATGCCAGCACACCTCCACTGAACATCAAGTTAACCATCTAAGGACTGCTTATCCTTCTCGTAAGAGCAATTATTACCAGCACGACTCAAATTTGGTTCACACATCAACAAGCTTGACCTGCATGATGGAGACCCTCACTTCTTTTATCTGTGCTAATCAGTACAGTAACTACAGTACATTCTGCACCACACATGCTTCTCACTTGTGACACCTTAGCATCAATCCCTCTGTCATCTAGTTGACTGCAGTGATAAGGGTCATCTGTCTGATAACCTGTCATCTCCTCAGCATGCCATCATGGCCATGGGAAACCCTTAGTCACACATCTATGGCATATCTCATGGAAGTCCCTTCATCATATATCTCATGGCTGTAGGGCTCATTCCTACATTATCCACCCAATGACTACAGTCACGTTTTCAATTTGGTGCCCTTATCACACCTGTACATAACTGATTTTTGGGGTGCCTCTGTAGGGCAGTTGCTTGCACCTCTTCCCCTCACCTTTCATTACACCACACCCAGATGTTATGTGATTGCAAAACGAGACCAGACTTACAGTGCAACCCACACTATTGGTGCATCTGGGAACACAACCAGACTTGAAGTGCTGAATTGGCTGTAATCAGAAATTAAGCCCTGCCGCACTCACCACTTCTGATATCTGAGGACCAGCTGGAAATCAAGGGGGTTTATTTTCTGCCAAATTGCTACAACACAAGGGCTAAGATACTCACAGTTAAACATAATGTCAAGAACCCTTTAAAGAAAACAGTTTAGTTTGGCCATAAATATATAGATTGTTTATATTAAAAGGTAGGAAAGCAGCTATACGGAAATGTTGCTACATAAAAGCTTAAACAGCAGTTACAAAATGTAGGATAATGAATAAAAACCAGAAAACATTGTAACCTTCCCAAGGAGGCTGAAGACAGAAAACAGGTCTATCAGAAGATGATGATTTCTCTTCAACCTTAAAGCTAACTTGACGTTCAAGATGCTCTCGAATCCTGTGAATAGTAGGCTGCTGCTTCTGTTTGCATTCTCTAGCATATTCAATAGCACGCAAAACTTTATTTAACCGATTATTTGGTATGCCACGAGCACCCTAAGGAAACAAATTGTATTGTAAACATGGGTTATTATTTCTGGAATTTATATCCTACAATAATATACTCTCTTTTAAACTTTAAACTTTTAAACTTCAGATATCACAAAAGCTGTAAACACTGCTCACAAGTGTAGCCATATCCTCTGCAGCCATAATTTGATGGCCGTCCTCTCAAGTTAGTGGTTAAGGAGTTACACTTACATAGAACAAGGAAATTTAGTTTTGGATTTTATAGGTTGAGGACTGTGGTACAAGAATGAAAGAGAATAGGAAAAAAAGTGGGACAAAGATTACCCTTCTTTTAAATAATTACAAATAATCTTACTGATTTAATTCCCAAGGATTCCAGCTTCTCCTCCAGGGCTTGCTCCAAAACAACTCGTAATTCTTTAGTTAAAGAAGGATCAGTCTTCAGAGCACTTATTAAATAGTAGTTATTTCTATGTGGTTTACAATCACTTTTCTCAGTTTCTGAAAGAAGAAGGGAAAAATGCATTTAAGAGTCAGGTGAAAAATCCACAGTACATGAGACAAAAACTGCACCGAAGCATGCACTCTAAAAACACCATAGCACTATATATGTGCACTTTTTATCTACATGGAGTTGTATTATTTTCAATATCTTGGGCTAGTTTACAAAAGTCAGCTCACTTAGAATCTAAACCTGAGCACCTTGTACTCACAGTCACCGGTATCTTTTATCATTCTTGCAACAGAATCATTGTAAAGATACATTCCTGAATATTTAGCAACAAAGATCTTTACTTGAAAAGCGCTGTCCTCGAAAACTTCTGATAAAGACTGTCTCTTGATAATTAAGTTTTCTAAAAGTGGTATATCAAATAAAAGCAGAATTCTAGCAGTAATTAGAACAGGAGTACAACAAACTTTTCCTCAAGAAAAGCTTCAAGAAACATGAGGGTCTCAGATAAAAATCACATACTGAAATCAAGTATTTGAAAGTTGTAACACTTTCAAAAGTCTTGGTAAAGACAAATCCTTAGTATGGGGCAGACTATTTCACAGAAAATACATGATGGATAATAGTTATCTTCAAAAATCTTTCAGGGACAAAGTTTAGTGTTGTGTTTTCTTCTATGAAAGTCTATGACATCACATATACATAAAAGCAGACAAAGTTCCTATCTCTTTTCCTTAAGTGTTAATAATGACATGAGCTCCTACACAACAAATAAAAAATCATCTAGATAGATTCTTCCATCTAAAGGAAAGACTGATATTTAAGTTAGGCCAAAGTACTATAGGGTCATACAGGGCAGCGAAGAAGGAAAACCCATACATATAGAACCTGCCTACAAAGAGTCTCAGGCAAAACAAAATTTTACTGAATGTCACTTAAACAAGATGAACCAATAATCAGTGGAACCACTGTGCCTGCTTCTGACTGGCAGCGGTCAGCAAAGCTGGCAAAGTGTATGAAACATCCCAGGAAAGCAAGCTGTAAACCACTCTTCCAACTCCCCTGAAATAAAGGGTAAATCTTGCGCAGGAGTTTCTCTTTCCATTATGCCTTACAGGTCAGCAGAGTCACCTGCCAGCCAACAGAAAAGGACATAAAACAAGAAATAATTCCATATTGTGACTTTCAAATGTTTTATTTCAAAACAAATGTGCCACTTTTTGTATTTTTAATCCATGAGAACTTAAAAAGCAGTTTCATTTACTTTTTTTCTTTAAGGGAAAGATAAGCACCCTGAAGAGGACATAAAAAAGCCTCAAGATACACAAATGATATTTCGGCAGTTTTGAGGAACTGGCTTCCAGTGGATCCTGGAAAGAACTGTAGGTAATGAAAACTGAGAGTCCAGCTACCATACTAATGGATCTGTGTTGAAGAGGACATAATCAGTCTGAAATCTCATCTGGTTTTGGGAACTGTGTGGACAACTCAGTCCCTGACAGAGATGAGATTAAAAGTGGTTTGTCTGGAGAGCTGAGTCCTAGAAAAGACAAACCACTGGTCTCAAGGAAGTACAGGGCTATCAGACTATCCCCAGTCAGGACAAGATGGATTATGCAGTCCGAAATCCTCCCAGAGAGCCTTACATGAGACATTTGAAACAGGAAGGCTCCCAAGAGCCTCCTGAAAATCCTGTCCCTTTCAGATGTTAATCCTTGTAATAAAATAGATACATTGAAAATACTTTTTAAATTCCTAATTACTACATTTTAATGAGGGTAACAAGACTATCCAACATTATCCTAATTAATGATAATATTAATTCTTGCTAATTAACTCATGCCAAATCTTCTTTGTTAGATAAACTATTTAAGGAACTGGTATTTTGCTCATTTTTTAATCCCTAAATACTAGATTTAACAACTTTGGAGAGAAGGGACCTTACATCTGGTCCATGTCTCAACTCCTACATAAACCTAGAAAATAATGTTCAGAGTCAAGAGTTTTCACACTCCCCCTTATAAATGACTGTCATCAAAAGCAAAACATCTTGGTCTCTGTTTTCAGACTGCATTCTTTCTTTTTCTCTTCTGCACTGCAGGCCATGCCTTTAGGCACAGCAGAAGAATCAAAGCCAATCCATCAAGAGAGAAGATGGCAAGCAAGAGAAATAGCAGAAAGAACGGCAAAAATGCAAGCAGTCTTTATTTCAGATTGTTCAGAGTCACTGGATTTTCCCTGAGGAAACCTCTCTACATACAGATCTACTCAAACAACAATTTTGCTTTCAAAACAGCGTCATTCCTTCACAATTTAAACTCACTGGCTGTAAGGTTCAAGATTGATTGTGATTTTCACACACAGAAAGGATTTTTATGCTATTCAGCTCTTTGGTGTTTCCCCTAAAGTTCTGTTAGCCACCTTCAGAAGAGTACCATGCAGGATGAACCAGTGCTTTCTGTTCTGTCATTGTAAATGTGGCCTTCTCCAAGTTCTCAGACAAGGAAGAACAGCTGCCAGTGCTGGGCTATGTAATTTCATTCCGAATTGCACAACACTGGCTGAAGCTGAGACTGCTTATGGGTAGGTGAAACTTAGATTATTTGTAAAGGTATCTGTGGTTCATTTATGAAACCTGGCAGCTTCAACCTCCACCACCAACTTCCTTCTACCTGAACTCTTTATCCTTTTATGTAGAGTTTAAAAAGCAAGTGAGCACACATTGCAATAGTGTCAGCACCAAAAATTTCCTAGCGAGAAGCTAACATTTTTGCTCTGCTTAGTTCAAGTGCCTTTAGATATATAGAATGTGCCTGCTTTAAAGAAGTTAGTGAGACTTCCATAAAAACATTAAACTTGATAAGGATTTTAATATTTACAAGCATCAATAGCAAACAGGAGACTGACACAAACATTGCTCCCACCCAAATCATACAAACATACTGAAATACATTGAAAAATACTGTAGGTATCAAATATATTTTTTTATTTTCAAGAAATACATGCCACTATATTTTGAGCGGAATCAACCATTACCTTCTTCCTCTTCTGAAAGCTCCTCTATGGGCTCCAGCATATGCACCAAGGGTGCCTGCTCTAATAATGAGGAAGAACAGGAACACCAGACAAAAAGGACAGAAGAAGGTCAAAGTCCAGAGTGGGAAAGTCAGGCAAAAAAAAACCATACTGCTGTCAACTATCTTGATTACTGACAACCTGCTTTACAATCACAAATCCAATGCAACATGACTCTTTGCTGCCCTGGGGTACATTTTTGCAGAGGAGTCCCTAATACGCAATAGTATCTTCAGGAGAGCAATTCAATTGTTCAGACACAGGTCAATAGAGTCATCTCAGATGTATCAGAGCTTTAAGTCATCAGTGCAGTGACTGGTACGTCCAACAACCATAATAAAACCCACACCCTTCTAGAATAGCTCCCAGAGGCCAGGTGGAATGTTTTTAGACATCTACAATAATAAGGTCAGCCAGGATTACATAAATCAATATTGTTGTTCATTTCTCATAAGAAGCAATTTTTTAAAAATTTATTTAGAAATGTTATGTGTAATTCAATACTAAAAGTTTAATAAAAGACAAGTGAAATGGACATAGAAATCCTGAAAAATATATAGAAAAATATATTAACTCATTATTCCAGAGAATTATAAAATACAGAGTCCATACACGCAAAACAGATATTTTTTCTATATGGCATGATTTCCAGTAAAAACAATTTGAAAAATCTTTAATCACTTCATTTTAGTAAGATTCAGTATTATCATGCATTTTTAAAGAAATCTTGAAATGTCCTCTGCTGAAAAGAGCTTCCTAAATACACTGAAATTATTGTTCTATAGGCTGTCAGTTACAATTTGCTTTACAAAAATAAAGTCTATTACAGTTGATTTACAACTTTATAAATTTCAGATATAAGACATGCTTGAAAATTATTATATGTAGATGAATAAATATTCAGGCTTTTAAAATATTAATATTCACTTTCTATAAATTAATTTCTATCAATGGAAACTAGACTTTGAGTGTCTTCTAGGGTTTACAATAAAAACAGATATGCAAACTGTACTTTCAACTACATTCAACTAAAGCCTTTATAGGAGAAAACAATTTATTGGTCACTATTTTGGGCCAACATACATTTGCCCCATCCTTCACAAGAAACCTCTTGCACTATAGATGGCTCTTATGCTGTATGGGTAAAAGGAGGAATTGATGCTACAGTGAAGATGCTCTTTGGCACTTCTTGTAGAGTCAGGTACAAGTGGATGCACTGTGATAGGTAATCACAATGAAATGAGCATTGGGAGTTCAGTGACACCTACTGCCACATCTCTAATGTTCTCCATGGAAAGGGGACTAAAACTGCTGGTATGAATACTTGGATGTGGTAGCCACTCTCACCATGCTTTCCATACCTGTGGTGATGTTCAGCCTCTCCACCTGCTTTTCCAAGCTGGTTACCAGACATCAGATTTGCTCCCACAGAATTTGCACTAAATAAGAAGTTCTAAAAAAATTCACCTTACACCATCAAAAGATGTTAACAAAATACAAGTATCAATGTATCTCAGGGAAACACTTAAATGCAAAACTCTGAGACACAAATGGTCTTTCAGTCTCTAAGGCTGTAAAAGTGGCTAGAGCACTCCCAGGCACTGGAACATGATCCTCCACACTACTGCTCCTGGCACAGTGCTGCCCTGCACCAACTAAGATTCTCCAAAGCAGTATTCAGACACAGTTTGGGATGATTCCCAAAAGCCTGAAGTGCACCTGCTTTGGAGGACAGAGCCTGAAGCACTCACAAAATGTTCGGGGGGGATTTAATTTAGCTGCATGGGCACCAAGCCCTCTGAGTTTCTTGGCTGGACCTACCAGTCAGTAAGGCAGTTGCTGTGTAATTGGATTTAATCCATACTGGGTTTACCTTTACTCAAATGCAGTCTGTTTAAGGGGGTTGACTCATCTCTGCACAAGCCCTTGCCAAGTAACTTAATATAATAGGAAAAGCCCAGTCCCTAGAACTCAGACCTGAAAAAGGTCTGCTGATCTGGCATAAGGTACCTGCTTATTTCCTCAGTGTACCAGAAACAAAAATCAGTAAAAGAACAGTTACAAGAGCAAACACAAAATGCATTAGTCATATGTAATTGCTCTTTGTGTGATAACAGAAATCAAATGCAAAGACACAAGGGAGTGCAATATCCGAAAACAACTTCTCTGATGGAAGCAGGCCCTTTCTTTCTCTTTACTGTACATGCACACTAAGAGATATTTATTGAACAATACACTGGAATCAAAGGTAAGAAAAAGCAGTTTGGTTCACCATTACTCTGGTTTATGGACAGGTGTGGAGATGAACTCCCCTTAAGGAGCCCTCTCTTTGTTTTACCAGAGATATGCTTCTTCTAGTCATCTGATCAGTCCTGTCAGTTCTTACTTAGTGCGCATCCTCAGAATCAGCAGCTAAATATTACCAAGCTTATTTTCAGGAATCACCGAAATCTAACTGCCCAACTAGTCCTCAAATCCAGTACAAAGCTATTTTTGCAAACTTCAAATTGAAACACTATTGATGCAGACTGTAATCCTAAATACTCTGAATTACTGTAACCTTCTCTAGTTCATCCAACCTTTTTGCCCAAAATCTCACCAAGCCCCAATTTAAAGTTAGCTTTAAACAAGTAATCACTACAACTTCTGATTTAAGTAGAGCCAGCTGCCTTTCTGTCAATTATCAGCCCTCAGCCTAACTCAGCTGACCCTGCCATCTACTCCGCATCAACAGCTCTAACATCAGACCTCACTGGCCAGAATCTAATCCTAGCTTTCATCCAAGCCTGAGTGTTGAACCTAGACAGATCGTGTACATTCCTTTTTGGACTCCCACCTAGAAATAAACTACTTGCTCCTAGTCACTTCTCAATATCCCACTGCAGCAGAACTCTAAATGCATCTTCCCTGTATGTCATCAGCCAGACTCAGCCTCAAACCAAGCCCTACCCTTATCCTCAGAACAATTTCTGTCAGCCTCAGGCTTGAATCTACCTAAAAGGCAGCTTCTAACACCAGCCTTAGTGCCTGCTGGCTCATCTCGCTGGTGTGAATCCAGCCGCGCTAATACTAGCCATTACTAAGGCCAGCAGCTCTAAGATGACCTCCACAATGATGTGTCTATCATCCCACATCTCCCAGACTATCTCTTCCGCCAGCTGATATGTGTGGAGACATAGATGAGATGTATCAAAAGAATAGGATGCCTTAACTTTTCAATGAATAATTATACTACTGAACAATTATGTGCCCAACATACCTTGGCAAATAACTAAATACCTGTTTTAAAGAACATTTGAGGACAATCTGTAGGCATATAGGAAAATATATTTAACAATAATGAAAGACTCAGGGTGTGTATATTTCTTGCATATCGTATATGATTTTTCTCTTCTTACCGACTAGTTTAAAAAACCCCCCACTATTCTGAAAAAGCAGTCTCCTGGCCAACATATAAGGGAGAAATCCCATCTATTTATGCTGAAATATGGAACGCTAAATAACTTTTAGCCTGAACAGAAGTGTTATTATTATCTATGGTGTAGTGTCACCTACAGTAAGCGCTTTGCACTTGCAATATTAAAATGCAGGATAAAATGTAACATTTGTTATAAACTACTGCTTTTCTTAAAGATTACGGAATGTAAGCCATGGCTAGACTCATTGCATATTCCTTTGATTTATGCTCAAATTTCACATCTAAATTGCTGCCAGATTTAATCTGTGATACCTGTAATTTGGACCATCATTTTTGAATGAATGCACCTCATAAATTGTTCTCCCAACTAATCAATGGGAAACCATAAGCTGCACATAAGCAGCATGAATATTAATTTTAAACACATATTCTTAAATATGATAAATTTTTGACACTTACCTGAGGCCTCTAAGTTAGGAGCCTAGACATCTCAGACTCCTTTTACAGACATCGAAGAGACACAGGCAACTTCAAAGAGCAATTCAGATACTAGTTCAGCTGAACCAAACTCTGAAGGTGCTCCTTTTCTCTGTTTACTGTGTTGGAAGAGTAAGCACTTCGACTGAATTCTCCTCAGACGCTTCAACTATGTCCCTAGTGATAGCTGGGCCTTGGTCCTCACCATTTTTGAAGACTGAGGCATAGGTTTTAATGGACAATCTAATTAGTAATGTTGCTTTTTAACTACTGTCTTCAATTTCACCTAATATTATTGACCTAACAAATACAAAATGTTGATCACATATAAGAGCCAAAGCCTAATTTTAAAATATTATTTTAAAAAAATCATAATCCATCTCTTGCCTTTTTGAGACAGTGAAGTAATCTTTGAAAATAAGACCTAAGTTATATCTGCACAAAACCTGCAGCTAGAAATAGACAGAAGAATGGTCTGCCAGGAGGGCATTCAAGGCACTCTACTAGCTCTCACAGGGAATCAGGAAGGTTAACACAAAAACACCTGGCTAGCACAGTGATTCTATTACTTTACACCTAAGATACCTCACATTTGTAATTTGGGTATCTTTTCAAAACACAGACTTAAGATGTGCAGAATGAATACTAGGATGCAAAAAAGCTTTGCAGCAGCTTTGAAAAGTGCATTGAAATTCACATTACGGAGCCTTTTCCAGAATTAATTTTCTTTCAAAAAGAAAAAAGAAGGAAGATAGTCCATACGCAGGCAATTATTCGGTAGGAAAAGTACAGCTCTTGTGATTTCCAAGATGATCTGTGCTAAAGAAATTTATCTATAGAAGTTGCCAGAAAATGCTTTCATTTTTACAATGGCATGAGATGCAGCTATGATGTCATGTATGTAAGCTAAGCTCAATCCCTTTAGATGCCCTGAAAGTATGGGGAAAGACACTGTAACTTCTGCTAACCTTTATATCCAGAAATTAGGTAAGGTAAATTTAAAAAAAAATCCAGAAGGGGAGAAAGGGGACAGAGAGAGAGAGACCTGCAGAGATAAATGAAATAATAATCAGCAAAGGAATCTGAAAGGAACACCTTCTTTGAGGTTTCATAATAAAATGATGGTGAATCTTTTGCGTATCAATGGCAGGAACTGACTTTTCTATCTTGAGAAGTTTCACAAGACGTCACAAACTTCATTATTTGGAGCATCAAGGAATCATGAAAGATCTGAATGACCTGATTTAAACTGTGAGAGTACAGAAAATATTAATGCTCACAAGAGTGTTTCTGTCTGCAGTACAAATGAAAGTAAATGCACTAAGCAAGTAATGCTTGATAAGCTTGGTAGGTAAGCCCTTAGCAGTAATCATCTTCATAAAACTTGTTCTTAAATTCAGCACAATAGCTAAGCTACTTGCTGTCAGATCTCTTAGCCAGAATGTGTTGGTGCTGGTTTGAACAGAAAAGAATTAGACTGTTTAAAATGCTATTACTAATTCTCTATACTTAATATATTACTACTTTTCTCCACACAATATTTCATCCATATAGTTTAACTTAAAAAACTTCAAGCAATGAACCACTAACCTTGCACAGCTTTGAAAGGAATTTCTGTATTATTCAAATAATGTTATCATATAATAATTATCAATAATCCATTTTCCTTCATTTAGTAGTTCTTGTCATAACAAATATTTTGAAATCAGCACTACATCAGTTTTTCATTCCTCATCAAGTTATCAAAAGCTTGATATATACTGTCCCTTCTCCCAATATGCCTTTTCAGAACTTTCTGTATTTGTAAAAAAAAAAAAAAAATTCTCTACATTTTTCATAGACAAATTCAATTTAGTCCCCCTTTGATAGATTTAAAAACTAAGAGAAACAATAAGAAAAAACCTGTTATTTAATTATAATTTGAATTAATAAACTGTTTTTTAACATTTTACTTGCTCAAGAATCTTCACTACTTTTCTACTTGAAAATAAAGAATTAGGTGATCACAGAACATTGGTATGGTAACAATACTCTCCATCACTCTGCACACTGATTAAAAGAAGAAAACTGTTTTCACAAAGTACAAAATAATGTAAATGTAAATCCCTTTCCTCCCTTCTAAATGATACTACAATGCTAGAAGTATGACAAAATACCTAAATAATGACTTACATGTTATCATAGATATACTCTGGAAGAACTGGGACAGGATAACTGTCTGTTTTCATTATTTCTTATGTATTTTTACTCCTTGTCATTTGAAGTCACATGGAAAATACAGTATTTCAAGACGTCTAAACAAACGTCTCCACACGTTTCCCTATACAAATTCGAGTATATGCACATAACAGATATTTTCCAAAAGAAAACATACTTTATTTTCCTCAATAAGTTTCATGTACCTTGATGTACTTCACTATACACATGCTAGGAAGCACTCTCAAATTATTTTGTTTTTCATTTATTCTTTTCAATAGTGCATCTTGATAGTTTTTTCATAGGAATTCTCAACTCTGACATATTGCAAAGCAAGTCAAATTAGGGTCTTTCAATATAATTACTCTTAGAGCTATGATTTGACACGCAATATATCTGAAAAGAAGAGTTAGATTTGAAAGTACTGGATCTGGACATATCAAAAAAACTTACCGTGCACAATAACTGGTGGACTTGGTTTAGGTTCTTCAAGACGCTCTACAGGAGTGTTCACTAAAATAGCATAATAGTAAAAAATAATGGACTTGTATTACAGTAAATGGTAAAGGACAAATACAGATTCTTAAATGTAGCAATATTTGATCATATTTATAAATTTTCAGCTTTAATGGGAAAAAATAAACAAACCATTCACAAAGTGAAAACTAGCCCTTCACAACATAAAAGTAAATCTCTATATATGCTTAACATTTTTAATACTTCTAGAATCAGGCAAAGAAACTAGTAACTAGATCACCACTGAACTAGAACGTGATCATCTCTTTGGTCACATCCAGATGCTGTCTTTGTGCCACAGGGAAAAATCTTGGCCCAAAAGTACCTAGTCAAGACTACCTTGACTAACACTTGTATTCCCCAAAATGGATCTGCAGCATTCACACTCCACATCAACTAGTGTAAACCTTACCTGTATAATGCATGGAGTAGTGAATTACCACTTTAATTCTACATTCCTCAGATCAGCTTGGGGCCTAGGAATAAATTCCCTTGTGTGCCATGGATTTATACTCGTCTGTGCTTCAGTGTGGCTGAATATGACCAGCTCCAGATGAAAAGCCACATGGTCATACTATTACTGCATGCTCCTTGAATTAAACCTACTCCCTGCTGTTTGACCCAGTTCAAGCCAATGCCTTGCTAATATAGCAAAATGGTTTCTGAACTGGGATTAGAATTAATTCAGCTGTCATCATCTATTGCAATAAACTTACTACAAGTCACTGCAACTGCAGCATCAACTATATGGGTCTTTGTGGTGCAGAACAACACCCTAAAACACTATTATGAGGTTTAGCTATTTATAATGGATTTCAGATGTTAAAGCATTGCACAGACAAAAATATCAGAGTTCTTAACATTCTATGAACATCTATGTCTTAACCGACAAGCTAATCAGTTTTGTCTACTCTTTCAGTATTTTGCCTTTTCTGAATTCTGCAGCCTAAGGACAGTCAAGCATGAAAAAAACCCAATTAAAATTAGACTTCATAAAGCAAAGCCAAAAGTTTTTTACATAATAAAAAACAAAGTTGCTCTATTTTACATTTTTTTACTAGTCAGGTGATTAACCTTGTACAGTAGAAGTCCTTAGAGCTACAAAACATGACCTTTGTAAATCATGGCATGGAAACAGGTAGGTACCCCATAAAACACAGTTGATGTCTGCATTTTTAATTAATTGTGACATTTGTTTCAGCCAAGCTGCAGAAATCAGTTTATATTTACCATCATGTGTTTTAACGCTTGGAGCTGGCCTTGTGGACAATTCTTGTATCTAAAAGAGAAAACACACATACATGAATAGTTACAAATGTAAAAGACCAGTATCTAGAATGAATGTGTAGCATAAAATACCTAGATTCAGTACTATTTCATAACAGAAATTATTGGTTATGATTTGGGAAATAAAATACTACTTCTGTGGAACTCTATTCTACTGCCCAATATGTAGTTCGTTCATGTTTAATGAATGCTTGAAAACTTATTTCTGTTTGTTGTCTTAATGTGAACTCGTGCTTTGTACATCCTGTTAGTACAAGTTATAAAGTGAAATAAGAGTGAGCTTATGGGCCACTTCAGCACTTAAAAGTTTCAATATTTTCTTCTTCAGCAATTCATGTTCCAATCTGCAAGTCTAGCTCCACTCTGGGGAAACAATGCAGTGTTTAATTACACATTGATTTCAAATGCATGAACAGTTCTCCTTTCTGCTCTACAGGTTTGTCTATTTGACACCCCCAGACAAGCACTGAACTGAGAGTGCAGAGGAAAAACGTCGACTGTAATATGATCTACAGAAAACAAGAAACTTGTGAATCCTGTGTCATTAAAACAATGTCTTGCACTTCAATTCCTAAAACAGAAGCAAAATCCAAACCATACAGACACACAGTCAATGTCAGCTGGCTCTGAAACAAGATACTGGACCCTGGTCCTCTTTTTTTTTTTTATCAGTTTAGTTATAGCCAGTAGTGCCTCAATCATTGCCCATTTACTCTGGATTCTACAAAAGTGTTAGTAATTTCTCAAGCCCTTCCAGTTTCCAGGAATTGAAAATGTAGGTCTTCACAGCTGTATTTCACAAACACTTTATTGGACCCCTCTGAACCTATTATACATTTGCATTCATAATGTTATCTTTTAAAATGTCACTTTACTTCAAGAAATTCATCTAGCATTGTCCTCCATTGCTCCAGCTATCAAATTTGTTAAGGTGGACATCTAAAAGCTATTGTCTTTCTATCCTTTAAGCACTTAAATATATGTTTAACATTTATCTCAAGAAAAAGGAGTAAAATCAGATGTTGATTTGTAAAGAATGCACCATCTAAGAGAGGAATAGGTTGTCAGTGTCACATAATCCTGTTGAAGTCTAAACTCCAGACTATTCAGACCTTCCCCCACCAATCACCTAAAAAAAAATCTATAGTTATGCTTCAACAAGAGCTTATTTTAAGAAAAATAATTCATTTAAAACCATAGAATAACAGATAACTCAGGCTGGATGGGATCCATACGGATCAAGTCCAATTCTCTGCTCCTCACAGGACTACCTAAAACTTAGACCATGTGACTAATAGCACCGTCCAGATGCTCCTTGAACATTGACAGGGTTAGTGCTGCAATCACTTCTCTGGGGAGCCTGTTCCAGTGACCAACTGGTGAAGAATATTTTCCTAATGTCCAATCTGAACTTCCTCTAACACAGCTTCATTCCATTTCCTCATACCCTATCACTGGTTACCAGAGTTCAGCACCTCTCTCCTCCCTGCCCCCCTTAAAGAAACTGTACTGGGATGAGGTCACCCCTCAGCCTTCTCTTCTCCAAGCTTAACAAGCCAACATCAACTGCTCTTCCTAAGTCTTGCCCTCAAAATCTTTCCTCACCCTATTTGTCCTCCTCTGGATCCTCTCTAAGAGCTTTATATCCTTTTTATATTGCAGTGCCCAAAACTGCACACAATATCCAAGGTGAGACCACCCCAGTGCAGAGCAGAGCTGGACAATCCCCTCCATTGACAGGCTGGCGACGCTTTGCCTGATGCCCTCCAGGACAGGGTTGGCACTCCTGGCTGCCAGGGTGTTGCTGACTCAGGTTCAACTTGTTGTCAATCCAAACACCTATATATCCCTCTGTGAAGTGTCTCTCCAGCTTCTTGTTCCCCAGTTTGTACGTATGACCAGGATTACCTTGTGTCTGGTGGAGAATCCAGCACTAGCTTTTATTAAATTTCATAGAGTAATAATTTAAATAATTATTCTCACAGTAATACCTATACTACTTTATTTTCAGTGTGAGATGTGATGTATTATCAGATTTCAAACATTAGATCTCATTATGATGTTTTGTGGAAGATTAAATCCTGTTCACTATCAGAAATTTTTCATCTGTAGAGGTCTTTGGTAACTACAATCTGGTAATCTCTTAAATTCATGTCAAATTTACTGAAAGTATTTGGTTTACTAAGACTTTCTTTCTCGAATGTGTTTTCATTCCTCGTTTACATTCCTGTGTCCCTTTTCCAGATCTTATTTATTTTATATCTTATTTTTTTAATTTTTTTATTTTATCTTTTTTTATTTAATATATCTTATTCTTATTTATCAACACAATTTCCAAAGCACTACAGCAATACTATTACAAATTGCAAATATTAGATATGCAACCAGAGATATATCGAAGACCAAATGCTAGTAAAGTGTTTCTCTGTGTTCTATGCTCTCTGAAACATTGAGTGCTTCACAAAACAGACCTGCTTCTTCTGAGTAGTAACCAGATCATTCTGCTGCTGAAGTTTTTGTTCCAATTCTTCTATCTTCCTCTTGTAAAAGCTGTTATTTTTATTCAGGTCTTCTTTTGTTGATGATTTAAGTGTCTCAATCTGTGACAGTAGCTAGAAAGCAATCAGAAGAAAAGTAACTTCATCTTAATATTACAGAAAATATTCTAATGATATACAGTTTAAACAAGCAAGTGTCATGCTTAGGTACTTCTATTTTTCAGCAAAAACTTAATGTCTTCTGTGATTTCACTGGGACTTGCATGTATTACAAAACATTTGTCTGGATCACTTTTTATTTACAAAAGGAAGACCAGCTAAATTACAATACAAAGAAAAGGACATACAAACACATTGCTGAGATTGCCTCAAAATAAGATTGCACGAAAAAGCACACAATTCAATAAAAATGCTTTAGTTGTAAATAGTGTCAAATAGTGATAGTTTAAGGAGATGAGGTGAATTTGCGTAATAAACCTAATACATTAACTGAATGTGGAAGAAAGGAAAAAATATTTAGGTGCACCATCCCAAAAGTAATACTTACATTACTCCTCCCTTATTCTATTCTTGCACTGTATGTGGGTGTATCATTAACTACATCCTTTTTGGGGGATGTTCCATGGTTCCTCCTCAGTTTTCTTGCCAGAGGAGGAGAAGCATTGGTCAGACCACTATGGTCTGCTCAGTTCTTACATGGTCACGCAGATGAAAGGAAAATGAAAGGAAAAGAAGCAAAAGAAACAAAGCAGGAAAGAGATTAAAAAGAAATGCAGACATAAAAAAAATCTGAGGAGTAAAGCTTTGTACAGTAAAATATATAAACCAATGCAAAATAAAATGCCACGGTGTTTTGTCCTGGAAAAGCTGAACAAATTCTGCATTAGAAAGCTACAACATAAAAAGCAGTAGAGAAGTGAAAGAAAAGAGAAAAAAAAGACTGAGACACATGCCATAGGTCCATGGTAGCAGCAGGTACAGGGTGGATGAATGCTACATGTTAGCAAGTCATACCTCAACTATCCAGACTATCCAGGTCACACTGAAAATACCATATAATACAGTGCTCAGTTGTAAGCTCTTCAAAAGAGAGATACAGTTTCAGGTTTCTGTCAGATTCTGAATCAATAAATTCCATTTCAACCCTGCCCCAACTGAAACATCAAGATCCTACCATAACAGAAACACAGAATAATAAACACAGTCTTATGAACTCTTGATATCTATCAGGTCTACTGTAGTATATCAAGAACTACTAAAAGAGTAAGAAAATAAGAAAAATATCTCCTTTTAGTCTAAGTGGTTTGCTGTGCCACTTACCAGGGACTTTTCTGTCTCATGGTCCTGATGAAGGGCTTGCATTCTAAATGTCCATTTTCTTTCCTGCAGAGAGAAAATTCCTGTTAACAACACATTCTATTTGATATATGCAGCTTTATTTCTTGTTAATAACACATTACCACTTAGTTCAATATATGCAGGTTTTTTCTAAATAAAGCATAAATGCCAAAATTATTACTGACGATATGAAATTTGAGTAATCTAGTATTTAAGGCCTGGGACAATCACCATCATGTTTTATACATCTGAGTGTGGCTTGCTTACCAATCACTCTAGAAACTACGCATTTGCTCATTGATTTCTATATACAGTCACTGTGAGTGGGAAATACACAAGTATTTTGATACATCTCTGTGTATTAACATGAGTAGTAGGAGCAGAGGATTCCCCCCCAAATAATGTCCTTTCAAGCATTCATTTACAAAGTATTTTGTGTAAGGTACCAAAAAGCAATATTAACATATGGGTTTTAGAATGAAGCAAATCTTTGATGAAATAAAAAAAAAGAAACATAATGTAAAACTAAGTTTTCCATATCTTTGAGCAGAAGTGATTAAACTTATGGATGATACCAGCAGTACACAAAGACTTTCACGTCCCAAGAGCCACGAAATATATAATGCATGTGCCAAAAAAAAAAAAAAAAAAAAAAATGGGAAAAAAAAAAAAAAAAAAAAAAAAAAAAAAAAAAAAGCCACCACAGGTCAGCAAATCCTATGAGAAAGTTTTTGAATTTTTTTTTTCATCTTGGGAAATGAAGTATTCCTATTTTTCAGTAAGTGGCCTCGCAGATCAGCAGATATAAATGCTTTATAAGAGCCTTCTGGAATTGAACTGAACCATATTTGGCAAAGCTAGATATAGTCAATCATAAAGAATGAGGTAATATAAATAAATAAATTCCAATTACTTTATTTATAAAGGATAAGAAAAATAAATGCTTGATTGACCTTATAGTATTAAATAATATTAAATCTTTAAAAATTTATATTTTTGGCATTGAAAAGAATGAAAATTTTACTTACAGATTTCAAATCCTACTCAGAGATGTACAAAAATAAAAAGAACACAAGTAGTCTGTCAAAAGCTATATATTAATTTACAGTGTTACCTGTTTGTCCAGAAGTTTGAGCACATCGTGATGATCATGGATGCTCTGAGGTTTCTCCTCTGTAAAGTCATCACTGTCTTTCAGCGTTCCTAAATTGGATTTTTGTTGCATATTGGACTTTTGTAATTCTAACAGTTGCTAAAAGAAGGAGGGAAGAATATAAAATTTGCTTTAAACACAATTATGGAGAAATTGCATCAGATACTTCCCCCATTTCTCATGAGTTCAGTATTTATCAAATTTCATACAATTATTAATATCTACATCTAAGATAAGTAAAAGTACACTGGACCCAGCAGCTACAAAATATAAGCTGCTCTGGTAATGCTGTGAGTACTTGTTTTCTGATCCATTCATACTTCTATGATTCTCTTTCTAGTGAGCATTTCCAAAGCATGTATTGAGAACACATGAATCCTACTGTCAGGACAATAACACAGAGTTCAGTCTCCTCTATGCTAGTTATGAGAACATTAACATAAGGATACCTAACAGACAGCAATCATAACATTATGTACTAATCTATAAACAGGCAGGTTGAGGAGTTCAGAGGTTCAGAAGTAAGGAAAAACTGACATAGTTGCTGAAGGCATCATCCATGTAAAAAAAAAAAAAAAAAAAAGAAAAAACAGAACTGAAATTATGTTAATAAAGTACTGGTATACAAAGATACAATGGCTATCATTCAACCATTATTTGAGAGTTTTGTAGGACAACTTTACAATGACTACATCACATTTCAAATGTGAAGTTCACTGCCATCTACTGTAAGATTCATGCCTTAAAATGTTAGAAAATTTAAATCACTTACATTTTCTAAGGTTGAATTTCTTGAATATAACTCCTTAAGCTCTTTCATAAACATATCTTTCATTTTTTCTATTTCAACAGCCAATCTCTCTCTTTCCTCCTCTTTCCATTTATGAAATGATTGTAGAATTTCTTCTTCTTTTGATTTTTGCTGTTCACATTCCTGACATTTTTTAAAAAACATTATTTGTTACTTTTTTCTCACATGCAACATGAATTCAAGCACCCAAACTACGCGTGGGAAGCAGTCACTTTTGATGGGCAATATTGTGACACCAAAAACCACCAGTTTCTGAAGAATTCTACGGTAGTAAACTACGCATTTTGCTAGCAAAGCAAGTATGCTTCAAGAAACTTTCGGTAGTTAGTTATTTTCCACTGAATAACACACACACGACATCACTTGGTCAAATCAAAGATCCACCTAGTTCAGCATCCTGTTTCCCACAGAAGCCGTAAGTGAACAGGTGGGAAAGTTAATACTGGGACAAGCAAACATTCACATCCTCCTTCACGGTCTCCAAGCAGCCAACTGTTTCCAGCTCAGAGGACTTACTTAGCCTGATACAGTTTTGCGAACCTCAGTAACTTAGTAACCTTCAATACATTTCCCTTCATACACTTGCAGTCATTCCTTGTGGTTGCATCAGCTTTTAGCAACTGTAACATCTTTTGCCAGTGTGCTCCACAGGCTGCACGGAGGGCAAAGTACTTTTGCTGTTTTTTGAATCTGGCTCCTGCTAGGTTCATTTGACTGAGTACTGGAAGACAGAGTGAATGACTGACTCTTAATTTACTCTGTGTAACTCATGACTTACAGGTATCAGCGTCTCACCCTCCATCTTCACCAAGCTATTGTCTCATACAGACTGACTCAGCACACTCAGACATTCTAATTGCTAATTACTTAATTAATGATTATCTTTGTAGTCCATCTCCATGACTTTTATAGTTGTATCCTATCCTTTTCTGAGACAAAGGGACTACGCTCATGCACTGTACTTAGGATGTGGCTTGCACAGTGATTTTCCAGAATAATTTGTAATATTAGTCTGTAATGTTAGTCTGCTACTAACTGCTAGGTTAACATTTCCACAGGACTGTGTTTCACCACCTTAAGACCTTGCCATGCAATAAGAACACTCAGCTGAGAACGCATCATTTTGTAGATGAAATTAGAATTATTATTTCCCACGTACCTTTAACCCACTTCATCTGTTAAATCACTTCAACATTCCATTATCTAGTGATGCATTTTTTATAGTTTTCAACTAGTCTAAAGTCCTGCATTTCACTGCCCAGGATATACATATATTTTAGGAAACACCTACATCTCTCCATTACAGGATTCACTCTGTATTTATTCTCCAACTATAACATGCCATCATTGTACACCTAGGAAGAATGGGATCTTCTGTATCCCTCAAAGGAGTACAAGGAATCAAGGATAGAAATCACGACATTTTTTATACAAATTCCCCTCCAGTACTAGTTGTCTCAAAAAAAACCCCAACAAACAAACACACAAGAAAGATCTTCTGCTCTTTCAATCAAAAGATATTAACATGATGTCACCTGAACTGACAGTGGGTGTCAGTCATGGCAGACAAACTGTAACCAGTCATACTTCACACTTCTATCTTCTCTGACATCCCAGAAAAACAGAAAAGTTTTGAAAGCTTCTTGTTGTGTAACACTGCAGAGTGTAGCTTCGGGATATTTCAGCTAGTCCTCCTGCAGTTAGGAGTCTTAGCTAAGACAAGTGATGCCAAAACAGGCCCCTAAGGCACCAAAAAATCTGCATTGCATGTTATGAACACTGCAACTTCTCTCTCATAAACAAAACAATGTTTCAGGGGCAGAAGAATTATGTTATAGATGTACATCTCCAAAGTTAGGCACTGAAAGAATGAGTAAAGTACCTTGCACATGTCCATGTAGGGTCAAGGCCCATTATTCTGACATTGCTTGCTCGCCCAAGTGAAATTCTACCTGCTTCTAATTTGGTCATTCAGTAATTTTTAAAAATGGAACAAAAACCCCTAAAAACCAGCAAGCTGAACACTTCCAAGAGAGAACAAGAGGACTGAAGAAGGGAGAGTCTGAAACTGGGTTTAGGGAGAGAAACACTGCATGTTTTACAGAAGATCAGGGTTTCCTATTAATACACAAGGAAGAAAATAATCATCAATCATAGAATATCAACTTGGAAGGGACCTCAAGGATAATCTGATCCAGCCTTTTTTTGGCAACAACACGGATTAGACAAGATGGCCTAGCACCCTGTCCAGCTGAATTTTTAAAGGGAAAAACCAGCACTTCTCTGGGGAGATTAATCCAATGGCTGATTGTTCTCACTGGGAAAAGATTGTCCTCTTGTGTCCAAACAGAATCTACACAGCAGTAACTTGTACCCATTACCACTCAACATTCCATGTGACTCCTTGTAACTGGGAGCCTCCAACTTCCTTGTAGCCACTCTTCAAACACTGGAATGTGGTGATAAGGTCTCCCCTAAACCTTCCTTTCTAAAGGCTAAACACACCCAGTTCTTTCAGCCTTTCCCCACATGACAGGCTTCCTAGTCCTCTGATCACCTTCGGAGCCATTCTCTGCACCTTTCCAATCTGTCCACATATTTTTTTGTATAGTGGGGACCAAAACTGAACACAGACTTCATAATGTAATGACAGCCACATTTTGTTTATTGCCCTTTTAATTCAAAATCATAGAATAATAGAATGGCTTGGGTTGAAAGGGACCTTAAAGTTCATCCAAAGTTCCAAGCCCCAGTGGGCAGGGACTCCTTTCACAGGCCCAGGTTGCTCAAACCCCATCCAACATGACCTTGGAACATTTCCAGGAATGGGGCATCTACAGCTTCTCTAGGCAGTCTGTTTCTGTGTCTCACCACCCTCATAGTAAAGAAATTCTTCCTAATATCTAATCTATTATCTAATCTATACCTACTCTCAGTTTAAAGACACTCCCCCTTGTCCTATCACAGATCTTTATGGAAAGTCCCTCCCCAGCTTTCCTGTAGGCCCCCTTTAGATACTGGAAGGCTGCTCTAAGGTCTCCCCTTCTCTTCTCCAGGATGAACAACTCCAATTCTCAGCCTGTTTTTATATGAGGTGCTCCAGCCTTCTGATTGTTTCTTTCAAAATGTAATGGTAGGTTTTATGCTTTAAGATCCTCAAACTCCATTAGAAAAACCATTCAGAAGTTCTGAGGTTCTCACAAGTTATGCTAAGAACCACAAAACACAGTTTTTGAACATGATACAAGGCAAACTGCAATACAAAGATCAGCATTTAAAACAATCATGAGATATATTTTGTCTCTTATGCCAAGAATTTGGTCCTAAAACTGAAGCACAAAACCCCTTTCCCATTAAAAGAAAATTCCACTGCTATTTTCTATAGCAAATTATCTGATTTTATTTACTTAAACAGAAATGAAAACTGTGAGATGATCTGAAATTATAAAGCTTCTAAAAGAATCTGTAAGGTGCCATTTTATTTTGTCTTCATGAGCCAGTAAGAACACTCACAAGATTCAGTATCATCTTATAGCATTGCATGTGATAACAAAAGGATAATTATTGCTTTCAAATCATTCTGTTTCATTCACACAGTAGTAGCTAAGACTACTTTCTGCTTTTGCTCTCTGGTCAGCTAAATCCTAAGGATTTGAAGACCAACATGGAAGTTTCTAGATTGCTTTGTTTTTTTCTGACTCTTTTCCTTGAGCTGCTTTACATCTCTGTTGGACAGTAAAGTTCTTCACAGCAAAGAATAAATCCTACTCAGTTATAAAGTCACACGTAAAATTACTAAGAAACACTTAATCATCACAAAACATCATAATGTCAAAATCAGCTTGTATTTCACCATAGTATGGCCATTTTACCTGCTTCAAGAACAGGTCACATCTTATGAACTGGCAAGTGTTAACAGAAGTGCTGTCTAAAGTATTCATTTAAAATACATCTAAAATAAAGTAAGGAGAAAGTGGATTGTCAAAACTATGTGAGGCAAGGGAGGGCTACGCTTCAATGCCCCAACACCATCACTGCTTGCCAGGCAAGATACATTTTTATTCTATTCCAGTTACAAAATGAGTGAACACAGTCCAAAGTACTAATTCTTTTGAGACATGCACATTCCTTAGAACATATTACCTTAGACAACCTGCTAATATTAGCTTGTTGTTCAGATTCTAACTGGGACTTGGTGAGCTGCAACTGCTCCTTCAGTTTTTCAATCTCATCCTGCAATTTTTCTGTGTTCGCTTTCCTCTTCTGTTCTGCTTGAAAAAAACACGTATTTTAAAAAGGTTTGTTGCAATTTCTGGAACTGTGATACTTACTGCAAATATATTTCTAGCATTTCAGTAACATCTTCATGAAGTGTAACTTTCTTGGACCATTTTTCTTCCCACTACCATAACTATCCAAAGATGCTCTTAAATACTTATGACTGCTAAGTTATCCTCAAATACTTGTACTACTGACATATGAAATAGCTTATGAAATATTTACATGAAAAAGTACTCAATAATCTAACTTCAAAGGAATCTAAGCAACACAGGCTCATAAAAAGTATGTATGAAGAACAAAGCGAACCTCAGTTACTCAGTTCTGCTAGGTTTAATTTATTCTAAATAACTTTTGCAAGAAGCCCATTTGGAATACAACTAATTATTTATATGGAAAGAGTTGGGGGAATATTACTGTAACAAAAAAATGTTAAAATATGCAAAAGTCACAACAATCTCCAACCTTGAAACATCTTATCAATTTACCAAGAATTTACTAGCCCATCATGTGGGAAGCTGAGCCCAAGGCAGAATATTATTTCAGAAACACCTGCATCAGATATTTCCCTCATAGAGCCATTTCAAAGATATCCTTTCATATGACAATTACTTCAACTGTTTCTGCAGCATCTCCAAATATTGCCTTTATCAAGTGTAAGGTGCACAAGAGCTTTTTTCTTCTCCCAATATATTCACACTTCCTCAGGCACTTACTCAGACCCCTCTCACTGTTGCTGCTGTTTTATTTGCCTGACAAGCTACAGTTCAGACCTCTCTAGGTTCTTCTCGCTTTTTCCTCTCCCAAAAGTCCTTCTATCCTAGCTCATTTCTAATCACTGCCATTGTTGATCCTTAGCAATAAATCAGAAGCATGCAGTCTAACAGGAAGGAGAGAATTTAGAGATGAATGAAAGAAACTTTGAGAGCATTGTTTTTCAAACTAAATTATATTCCAGAGATTGAAACATATGTTGCCCAATACAATTTATTAGTCAGTGTCACTTGCATTCACACAAACTTATCAGTCACCTAAAAATGAAAAACAGAAATTATTCTTACAAGTAACATAAAATCATGGACTGCACATCCTCACTATATTTACACTTTCCTGAACTTCTTCTCTTGATTTTTTTGCCAACATTAAAGTACATACCAATTTCAGACTCTCCTCCATGACGCCTTTGAATGTGACTTTGTAAAAAGGCATAAGTCATAAAAGCCTTTTCACAAAACTGACACTAAAAAAAAATAAAGAGTTAAAAACATATTAGTAACATCGTAAAACATAATGATTAAGTTTTTAAACAGGTTATTACATTTTGTCCATAGGTCAAAAGAAGGTAACTTTAATAAATTCCATCTCATAAGAATAAGGACCAAAATTCTCATGGTGCCCAATTTCTGTAGAGTTATTAGTATATTAGCACTATCTAAAGTCTCACAGTGATGGTCATGAACAAGAATCTCATTGTGCTAGGCAATATACAAACTCTGAAAGAAAAAGACTCTGACCAAGCAAGTCCACATTCAGATATAAATCACAGACAAGGATTCATATATGTAGGTAGAGGACCATATGGAAAAATACTGTAATTCAGCAAAATACACAGACACCAGACAACTAGCAGCTTAGGTGTTCATAAGATTCCTGTAACACAACAAAGCAGACCACCAGACAGCTGGAAAGAAACAATAAACATGGGTTTGAGTATATATAAATGAGCTGTAGGATGACAATACTTAAAATCCCATAGATATGTAAAACACTCAGACATTTCAACCAAGGGAAGGTAACAGTACAAAATTTTGTAAGAAAAGGTATGTAGCTACTTTAGTATGCTGCCTAGCATCCTTCTGAAGCACAAAGCTGTTTCAATTAGTTTCTATAATTTACTTACTAGTTTTGAATTTAATTTTTAAGTCAAATTTGAATCCTACCTTTTTTTAAACATCTTTTTTGTTCACATTCAAAATGCTTTCTACTAATGGTCTGAATATTAAAAATAGATGGGTAATTCAAGAACAGAAGATACATGTACAAACTTTGTAACAGACTTGCAAGACTATGAATAAAGGCCCCTCATTGCTGTAGGTAGGGTTGTTCATTTGCTCTGTCTCACATAATTTTCCAAAAAAAATGTGTTTTAACAAATACTCAGGTGAGTCCTTCTCCTTATTAGTGTGATATGACTGTAGAGATCAATTTAACAGATTCACGGTCTTGTCACCATAATCAATGCCAGAAGGAGGATCCAGCGCACTATAAGCCTATTAGTCAGATCTCAGTGCCTGGCAAGTTTATGGTACAGATCATCTTGAGTGTGACCACATGGCACAAATGACCAGTGGCTCAGGCCCAGTCAGAATGGTAGGCCCTATCTGACCAACCTGATCTTTTTTTATGACCAGGATGGCGTCCAGTCACTAGTGGTGCTCCCCAGGCCTCAGTATTGGGGCCAGTTATGTTTAATATCTTTACATTGATTTGGATGAGGGGATTGAGTGCACCCTCAGTAATTCCATGCACAACACCAAGCTGGGTGGGAATGTTGATCTGATGGAGGGTAGGATTCCTGCAGAGTGACCTAGATAGGATGCATCAATGGGCTGAGGCCAACTGCAAGAGGTTCAACAAGACCAACTGCTGGGTCCTGCACTTGGGTCACAATAACCCCATGCAGTGCTACAGGCTGGAGGCAGAGTGGCTATAAAACTGATCAGCAGAAAAGGACCTGGAGGTGTTGGGTGACAGCCGCTGAACATGAGCCAGCAGTGTGCCTAGGTGGCCAAGAAGGCCAGTGGCATGTTGGCTTGTATCAGAAATAGCGTGGCAAGCAGGACACAGGACCAGGGCAGTGATCACCCCCTGTACTTGGCACTGGTGAGGCCACACCTTGAATCCTGTGTTCAGTTTTGAGCCTCTCAATACAAGAAAGACACTGAGATGCAGGAGCATTAACAGAGAAAGGCAATGGAGCTGATGAAGGGTCTGAGGGGTAGTCCTATGAGGAGCAGCTGAGGGAGTTGCTGTGGTTTAGCCAGGAGAAAAAGAGGTTTGGTGGAGACTTTATCACACTCTACAACTACCTGAAAGGAGGGTATAGCCAGATGGGAATCATCTTCTTCTCCCAGGCAACTAGCGACAGGACAAGAGAGAGGATTTAGCCTCAGGCTGTGCCAGAGGAGGTTCAAGGTGAACATCAGGAGGAATTTCTTCATGAAACAGAGTGCCCAGCAAGGTGGTGGAGTCACCATCCAGGGAGGTATTCAAGAAATGAACAGACATCACACTTCGTGGTATAGTCTAGTCGACAAGGTGTTGATCAGTCAAAGACTGGACTTGATCTCAGAGGTCTTTTCCAAAAGAAATGATTTTGTGAAATTTCATATAGTATTTAAAATGCTGCTATTGGTAGTCAGGTATCCTAAAAAATACCCTCTTCAGCAAACACTAAAGCCATGAATAATTAAGACAAATTTTGTTGGACAAACGCAAATAAGCCCTAATGTAAAACCAAAGAAAAGTGATACAGTATGGCAGCAATGAATTATTGCCACCCAAAAAGGAACTTACGGTGTAACAGATTGCACATGATTTATGGAATGAAATTGGCTGTGAAATGTTATCCATTCAAGCACAAACTTCATGCCAGTTCAACATGCTGGTAGTGAAGGAAAGCTTTTACTACAGGAGTCAGGATTAACCCAGGGAATATTTAGGTTTTGAATTATGTGTGATTTTCCCTGCCACTACGTTTTACAGTGTTAGCCACAATGTGCACTTTATGCCTACACTGTACAAGAGAATATAAGATTTCTTAATGAAGTATCAAAAAAGTGAAAAATGTTATTTAAAATTAAATTTGTATTACACAGATGAAGGTATTGACTAACAAGTCTTGGATTTCAAGATGAAATTTATACTGGTGATGGACTAAAGGCATTACACTTGAATTCCCAAGCATTGTTACATTAGCTGTAAAGTGTACTTCCACTAAAATAGACAAGTAACTATTTACAGGCTAATTTGCAAAACATCCAAGACTTTGAGGAGATAGAATCCAAACTACTCTCTCAGGAACACGAGTAAAACCCCTATTATCTGGCACTGCAGATCAGCCAAGATCATGGTACAGATAAATATGACACAACTATTTACTGATCACACTGTTACTCTGAATTTACAAAGACTAGGAAGCTTAATTTAGGTCTGGCATTCACACCTAGAATCCCGAAAACATTGTAAGAACTTCAGGTGTTCAACATCACGCCCTGAACTTACTTTTCCTAAATGAACCTAAATTACTTAGAGAGGCTAGAACAGCAAGCAGAGAAGAAAGTGGGGGGAGGGTAGAAGTTTACTTCATATGAAATTGAACTAAAAATGGGGAATAGTTTCCATCTCTGCTTTACTGTAAATGTCACTGAACAGATTAGTGGTGACACAAGTTCACTACCATGTTTCTCAGCTTCCACAGAGACATACTACAAATATCTCAGGAAAACATGATGATACTTGGCAATCACAGTATAAGAATTATTTAAATTTGCATCTAAAATGATGTATGCAATCAGTTTTCTTTTGCAACACAGGACAAACTGCTCTGTAAGTTGCATAAAGGTTTTTTTAAATAATACCATATCAGCAGCTTCTCCTTAAGACTAAGACTCAAATGCATGGAGACAAGGTTCCCATGAGCCTTGCCATATTTATAGTTCTACTCTTGGGACATATGGTACCTTTTCCCTTACAGAAATGCTTGAGCCAACTTAGCTGATGTCTTAAAAAATTGAACTTTGCCTGTAACTTGAAACATACAGAAAGAAAGAGCTAGCCCAAAATCATGTCACATCGGTGTCCAGTGCACTCTTTAGACTTATGAAGCTGCAATTTCCTTTCCTGAAACCTGCTGCAAAATGTTGAAACTGAGAAATACTTAAATTGAACTATTACACCCATAAGAAAAAATCAAAACAACAAAATGCCATGACTGACAGAACACAAATGCACTAAGGCTCTTGGGGAAGACACTTAAGGAACAGATTGTTATGGAATCAGGGATGAGCTACCTCACTGGAGCTCTTTACCATCATGCTTGAGTCACCTCTGAGTCACACACAAGCTTGAAACTTTGTGCCTGGAGAATACCAGTGCAGGAAAGAGCCTACTCACAGATAATAGTTCTGATGTACTTGCTCTATGTGTTTTCTGACCATGCAGTTGACAAACAAGGAAAAACATCAATAGAAAGTAGTAACATATTTATCACAGGTCTTATGTGTGTACCTGATGCTTGAGATGCATTAAAAGGGGATACAAGAATAACAAGCACTTTTTTACTAAAAGAGGGTTTGTTAAAGATAATGTAACATTCTCCCAAAAGTCTGTGACACCAGACAAACACCTGTGAAACACTGATGGGAAACGAGTGCAAGCTGTGCACTTCCATTTGTAAGGTCACTGGTGCCTGCAGCTCCAGCCTTTCTCACAGCAAGGGACTGCACTCCAACAAAGCTAGGCCACTCCACCGCCGTCCCGGCAGTCTCAGAGCTGGTAAGCTGTGGGTGACTGGGCCACCAGGCCTTCTCCTCTCACCTGGTGGTAGTTGGCTCGGGCCTCCAGCATCATCTGCTGCGTGCTAATCATCTTCTTCCTTCGCCGGCACTCCTCCTTGAGCCTCTGGATCTCCTGCGAGCGCTGGGCCAGCTCCTTGCCCAGCTGGTCGCGCTGGGCCTGTGCCTCTCTCAGGGCCTCCTCCAGGTTGCCGAGCTGAGCGCTGAGGTATTCCTGGGAGTGCAGCAGGTACTCGGTGCAGAGCTGCACCAGGCGCAGCAGCTTGAGCAGCAGCGGGTCGGCGGGGCCCTGGCAGTGCGGGCAGCGCTCCCGCTCGGCGCTACAGAAGGTGACGTGCTCCAGGTGCACCTGCAGGGCCGCCACGTCTCCCTCCCGCGACACCCGCTCCACGTCCACGGCGCTCAGCCGCCGCCAGTCCGGGTTCTCGTGGCGTGCGCGGAACTGGAACGCGGGAAACGCCGCGGGCGCCGCGCCGGGCCCCGCGGCCGGCGGGTGGTACGCGCCGTGGGAGAAGGGCTGCGGGCACAGGCACGGGTCAGCACGGGCCCCACCGCCCGCCCCGCCGCCCCACCACCCGTCCGCCCCGGCGCTCACCATGGCCAGGCTCCGTGCCTCGGGCTCCGCTCGCCGCCGGCGTCCTCCGCGTCTCTATAGCAGCCCCAGCCTGCGCGGGGGGAGGCGGCAGTGACGCCGGGCTGTGCCGCTCCCCGCCCCACGGCCCTTCGGCTCTGCTCTCCACACAAATCCCATCTCCTTCCCCCGCCCGACATCCTCGTCCCCCGGCGCAGGCATAGCCTCCCGGCAGCCCCACTCTGAGCAGCCCTCTCCCGCGAGTCCCAGTGCTCCTCCTGCCCCCACACCGAACGCTCTCACCAGCACATGCTTTACCATCTTCACACACTACTCGCCTCAACAAACATCATCGGCTACGCTGTTACCCATATGCACCCTTAACGCAGCTACGCAGCTTATGTTTTCTCTCTTCACAGTCCCTTCAATTCTGTGAAGTCTGTACACGCCGCCCTATAGATGCATTTCACTGCACCAACGTGCCTGCCCACCCAACACCCTGTGCCTCCTCTGTGCTGTTCCTGACTCATAAACCTTCCTCACTTCGCAACTACGTTACAGTCCTCTATCTCTGAGCTCTCCTATGGCCTTCTCCAGCCTTGCCTATTCATCTGTCTCCCCGATGTGATTATATCCATCACCATCAGCACACACAGGTATGCCATTTCTCTGCAAATCTGCTTCATGCTGCTGCACCCTCACATACCTCGGCTGGTAGCTCCATGCAATACCTCCAGTACAACTCCATACCCCTCCCAGTGCCCTCACACCAACCTCCTGCTTTCAAACATCTTTCTCACTCTAACACAGTCATAGCCCCTTTGCATGCTACATCCACGTGCTCTCCTCACTCATCACAGCAACACACCTCTCTGCCTGGTATCACCACACACCAGACCACCTCTTGCAACCATATAACCCTACAACCTCACCACATTTGCTTGCCATTCCTGCCTCACTTTACTGATCCCAGACACTTCAGCTCCCTGAAGCAACTCATGGCTTGCATACATCGCCTACTTTACCATTCATGCCCAAATACTTTTCTTCAAGGCAATCTACAACTCCTGCTTATATCCCTGCCCCACCACAACTCCCAGAACTCCCCAGTTCCATGTTCCTATTGCTCTTGCTCAGTCTCAAGGAGGAGCATCCTTCTCCTCCATTATACTAAATTACCCTACCCCTTCACTCATCCTCACCACTCTCCTCCAAAAGCCTGCTGCTCTTCCTGTTACCATTTCTTAATATTTCAGTCCCTTGAGCTACTTCTGCCTTACCACCATGCTCCATGTTTATAGTTCCCTAGCTTTTCAGTCCCTTCCACACACACTTCAGTTTCTCATCTTCCTGAAAATTCCAGGATACATACCTCTCCAAGAACAGTCACACAATATATATCGGGTCATACCATCATTCCACAGGTTACTTTACATCATGCATTGTAGACTCACAGATATGTTCTCAAGGGACCTCTGGTGATCATCATCCAGTATAAACTTCTGCCAGATACTAGTTCACATCACCTGTGGCATTTAAGATGAACAAACAGTCCATGATCTCTCAACCTGTTTCATGGCTGTACTCTCTCCCTGATGTAAACATTTTTCCTAATGTCTCACAGAGTATATGCTACTCCCAAGACAAAAAATGGTTCGAATACTTTTTGCAACAATTCTTCAAGTAACCATAGGCCACTATTAGAGTGCCCCTTTGTCTTCTCTTCACCATACTAAAAAAGCCCAGCTCCCTTAACCTTTTCTCACAGATCACGTGCTGCAGATCCTAATAATCTTGTTAAGCCTCCTCTGTCTCCTCCACATACTTCAGGCTCCCCCTTAATATTTTCTTACATTCAGCTCCTAGGAACTTGTAATGAAAACCTCACCTCTCATCTGCACTTTTAACGTTGACCTTTCCAACATAAACAGTCATATGCCTACCACCAATCACAGCACAGAACTAATTCCATGCAAATACCAACAATGCTGCTATAATAGAAGGACCCTCACACAATACAAACTCTTAGTTTTATGTAGGTTGTTATGTTGGTTTTTATGCCAAAAAGCTTGTTTGCTTTTCCCACATATATGAACTGATGCAACGAAATACACCTGGCTTCATTTAATTCCCCTGTCTTAGCAGACAAACAACAACTCAAGGAAAGGACAAGGACAATGAACAGTTATTTCAGTTGGAAAGGACTTATAATGATCATTTAGTAAGACTGCTTGACACTTCAGGGCAGACCAAAAGTTAAAGCATGTTCTTTAAGGGCATTATCCAAATGTCTCTTAAGCAGAGACAGGCATGGGGCATTGGCCACCTCTCCAGGAAAC
>VXAU01002858.1:0-41529 GCA_013399695.1 Formicarius rufipectus
GGGGGCAGTGTGATGGGACTGGGGTGGGACCAGGTGCACTGAGGGGGAACTGGGATGCGACTGGGGGTACTCCTCACCCTTACTGGCCGCAGCTGCCCTACCTGAGGGGGGACTCTGCCCAATACTCTCAGTTCCCAGCCAGTCCTCCCAGTATCTCTCCTCTGCTCCTTTCAGTACTTCCAGTTGCCTCCTAGTCATCCTAGTGTCTCTCCTTGACCCCCAGGGATATATGGGGATCCCGGGATACCCTTAGAGACCTACAGGGTCCAACAGGAAGCTCCAAGAACCTCAAACACCTCCAGAGACCCCCATGAACTCTCAGGGTCCTACAGGGACCCCCAGCACCCAGGGCACCCCCAGTGATCCCCAAGAACTAAAGGGAGTTGCAGGGGCCTCTGGGGACCCCCAACACCTCGAGGGATCCCTAGAAACCCTCATGTGACACTGATGGACCTCCAGCAACCCAATGGACCCCCAGGGATCTATGGGGACCCTAAAACCCCCAGGGATCTACAGAAACCCCCAGCGCCATCCAGAGACCCACAGGGACCCCAAGCACCACTAGAGATCCCCTAGGGACCCCCAGGGACCACTCAAAGACCTGGTTTGGGTGCCCAGAGACCTCCATGGATGCACAAAGAAAGCAGGGGTCCCCAGAGTCCTATGGGGACCCCCACAGAGTCCTACAGAAGCTCCCAGCATCCAGGGGACCACCAGAGATCCCCCAGGGACCTACAGGATCCTACATGAACCCCCACAGACCCCCAGCGCCCCTATGGACCCAAAAGGATACACCGAGACTGCCAGACAGCCCTGGGGAACTACAGGGTCCTACAGGTACTCCTGGAACCCAAGGGACCCCCGGGGACTCCCAGCACTTCCAAGAAAACACAGGGAAATACAGGGACCCACAGGGACCGCCTACAGATCTTCAGGAACTTCCAGCAATCCCCAGGGACCTGCTGTAAGAGACAGTTCAGTGTTTGACTGGCTATTATGTTTTCACACTGAGCCGGGTAGTAATTAGTTGCTCTCGCAAAAGTCAGAGAGGTGTTAATGGGGAGACTTAAGCAAAGTTGCTTTGAAGCTGTTTAGCACTGAGCAAAACAGCGGGCACTGACCTGGGCTCTCGGCAGGGTCCTTTTCATCGACCAGGGAGACGTTTTTTGGGCTGCTGGCAGACACCTTGAGGCACCTTCATGTGATGTGATCAACAGTAAAAGAGAGGGGAAAATGATTATGTTTCCCCCTGCCTGGATACCCACTGCTGGCCAATTGTCACCCTGGAGGAATCTGCCTGGAACCCAGCTAGCCAATGGAGGGTATATAAGACCATGTCTGAGGGTGCCCGTCTCAGGCTCACCCAAGGTTTACGCTTAACTGCTGGTCCTGCTTCTCATCCTGCCTGCCTCTCCTTGCCATCGCCTCTTCACCCAGCCTGCCTCTCCTCATCCTGCATTGGTTCCAGTACCTGTTTTCCCTCCAAGTTCTTCCCGGTAATGTTGGTAATTCTCTTTGCTTTAGCCTATCCCTTTCCTTATCTCACCCTCTCCTCCTGCATTCTCTCATTTTAATTGTGATCTCAATAAAGGCAGTATCTGTCTGAGACCCAACAAGAGGAGTTGCGCACCTGAATCTCGTCTTCTGAGTAATCAATTGAAAGAACCTGGTTACAATTTCAAACTTGATTGTAACACCTGCAGGGACCCCTGTCACCCAGGGGACCCCCAGGCAACACCCAGATATCTACAGGGACTCCCAAGGACCTCTAGAGACATCTGATAAGAGGTCACAGTGGAGGAGAGGCAGGTAGGAGCTACCACAGAAACACCATCCTTTCGGGTGGTATCTCAGCATGTGCATCTCCCTTCAGTTTGTTGTGGGTTTTTTTGCAGAGAATGTATACGGCATCAGAGGGCCACCCCTGATTAAATAACTGACAAGGTTATGTCATCTTCAGCATCTTTGTGAGTAATCTGCAAGTATGACAAGGATCAGCAGTTGAGCCTTGACCTTTTGTGTTTGTAGGTGCAGTCCAGCCCACACCCGCCTTTTGCAAAAAAAGGAGCATTGGGGGAGAGACAGGGAGGTGGTGAGGAGGAACTGGCATCTGAACGTTCAGAAATGTCATCTAACTCTGTCTTGCCCTCACTAAAATATCCCTAGAGATGACAGCTGCAACCTCAAACTCCAGTCAGAGCCGGTAACCTGAGAACCTGGGTGCACTTTGGGAATGGTAAGTAGTGGAATCCCTGCATTTGGCCTCTGTGCTGCTGAACGCCTTCACCGATTTCGCTTTTCTTTCTTCTAGCTGACTAAGAGAGTAACCTGGAGACTGCAGGAACCTCTGAGCCAACTCAGGTGCGCTTCCTTGGTGTCAAGCAGGGATTTGCATCCCCAGCCATCTGAAAGATAAGTGGAGGGCTCCAACAGGGAGAGGGGAGATGAAAGCCAGGTCCAAGTTTGTGCCTCAGTAGGAGGGATTTTTTTTTTTCCATTGGTCTAGTGAGTTGAGTATGCCATAACAGGACCTTAGAGCACATCAAGGGAGCTTAGCTTACTTTTCCTCATTGGGTCAGGGTGTGCAGGGCAGAACAGTTCCGGTCTGTGTCCTGTTCGTTGTCTTGTGTGTGTTTGGTGTCAGTTGGGTCCCTGGGATTGGATCTCTTTGCATTGTGCCCTGCAGGGCCTCTTTGGAAGCATCGGGCATCATCCTTAGGGTCTTGAAGGTCTTCCTTCTTTGGCCCAGTGCCCATCTTGTCAGGACCTTCGCTGGAATTGCATCTCTGACTTTTGTGGTCAGGTATCTTTTACAGCGTGGTTCTGGGCCATGTCATCAGCGGCGCTCCTGGGTCATCCATTGTAAAGCATAGGGAATTGTTCTGTGCATCTTTGCATTCTTACCTTCTGGAGGTAGTAGTGTTGTGCATCCATCTTTGCCATTTTGCATGGCCCTTCTTGTAACGGGGCCTCTTGTCAGTGTCCTTTTGTCAGGCTCCTTTTAGTCTCGTTGCCTCACTGTGGCAGTCCCATTGCTCAACATCTCGGTTCTTGCAGTGCATACTTGTCACAGTGTGTCTTGTAATTGTGTCATGTGGTGTAAGTCTGGGCTGAGCTTGGAGCTGCTCTGCCCTGCTCTGTAGATGGGTGAGTAGGTAGAATATTGCTCTGATTCTATTAACTTAGCCTGTTGAGGCAATGGCTGTCAACTCAGCAGATGGAGTAGCTGTCCCAAACTTGTGTGCAGTCAATAGAGCTGGGTTTTGTGGAGCCAATGGTACTTGCCCAGTGAAGCAAGAGCAAGGCCTAAAACAGTTAACTGAATTAGTAAAGGTACCTTGTTCTGTCAGAAAATACCTAGATGCTTGTTCTGCTTAATACTTGGTGGATAACTTGTCCCGTTCTATTCATTGGACCAAAATCTAGGGTAACATGAGCATTTGAATAAGGTAGGAAGGCCTTGAGCCAAGGAGTTTTGCAAGCTCAACTAGCTAGGTCACTTTAACAAAGAAAAGTGGAGAGGTCATGGTGAGAAAGAGGAGAAAACAACCCCTGAAGAAAGGCTGAAGGCCAGAAAGACCACTTAAAAACTGTGCCAAGAGATGATCCTGGAAGGCTCTGCCCAAACGCCACCTCCTATGAATATGGTAATTAGCAAGGACAACTTCATGAATATGTATGTTAAGATGCTGTAATCTTGAATGTCAACTGGCTAAATTACCTCGTTTCTCACTGTAACTTTGAAGCGAGTTTGTGCAGTGCGAACTCCCTCGCTTCCGAACATTTCAATAACTACCTTTGCTGCTTAAAGACCAAATTGTCTCTAGACAGTTCATTTACTTCGTGCTTTTTGGCATCACTTTGCCTGTAGGACTCCTTTATCTTGTTGTTTCTTGTTTTTTTAGTTTCAAGATGGTTTCCCATCTTGATGAGTTTCCCTCCCTACCTGCAGGAGAGACCCTGGAGCCGGGAGTCCTGTTATCCACCACACCACCACACCCACTCCACCGTGAGACCAAACTCAGTCATCTCATCACTGGAACATTCAGAACAATTTATTGAAGTCAACCTCAAGCAAAAATTTCAGATCAGTGGAATGTCATTAAAAACTTTTTGAAAGGAATCTTCACCAAAAAAAAAAAATAAAAAATCCACAAACAAACAAAAAAAACCACAAAACAAAACATTGCCCCCCCAAAAAAAAACCCCACAGCTGAATTCCAGATTATTTGTAAAATAAAATTTAAAAAAAAAAAAAGGGCAACATCTCAGTAAATGGAATGTACAAAAATTATATGTTCTACCATCACACACAGTCAGTAAGAAGCTAAAATATTACAGGCAAGTCTCGATACGCTCTACCTAGAGGACAGGAGCTATCTATGTACAGGGAACCAGCTTTACAGGCTTCACACTATGCAAGAGGCCAGAGGCCAACACAAAACCCCCAAAATATCAGATATCTCAAAGTCTATGTGGCAACATCAAGTCATGATACATTAATGCCCTGTGGAATCAGACACTCCTTATTAGTGTCAGGGCTGCGTCAGCGTCCAAAAACTCCTCCATGCCGACTTCGGTGAATATCGATGCTTTGCTATTAAAGACTTGAGTGACTTTGTTAAAATAACATTTCACAGAATCTACAAAGTTTGTTACAGATAAACAAAGTCTACAGAAATAACAACTCTACAAAGGTCCATCTTACAGAGCATGTGGGAATGGAGGCGGATCCGCAGGGATCTGTGTTGTGCAACATCACTCACGTGGAGACAAAAGGGTTGGGGGCCCCACAGCATCCCAAAATGCAAATACCCCCAGCCCCCTGGCTCAAATGGGACGTGATCACTCTGGGGGCTGTGGCAATGCCATCAGCTCACTGGAAAAGTGACACAGATAGAGATACAGCTCCACCTGGGACTACGGAACATGGGGGTTCATCCAGTCTGTTTATGACCCAAATGTGAGTGAGAACTGCTTGGTGGGGAGCTCTGAGGGATCCCCACTCAGATGGGACCTCTGGAGGGGAGTCCAGGCAGCCACTTACCTCCCAGAGCTGGCAGTGGCACAGGGAGGGCACAGCCCCAGGGAACAGGGAGTGGTGAATGGCTTTGGCAAATTCATATGTGTTTTCCCTTTTTGATTCACATTAATCACAGAAATCCCCTACACAAAGCACAGATCCAGCTCCCCACCACCCACTCCAGAACAATGAGATGTGTCCCAGGGGAACATGGACCTGAGCTGCTCACTCAGGAATACAGTATCATAGGGAACGGCTTTTTTTTTTTTTTTACTTTTTTCCTCAGAACAACACCGGGAGTACAGCCAGGATGTAGGAGTGTATTGTAAGTGCAAATGTTTTTGCTACACAAAGAGAAATGGTGGGGAAAGTTAATGGGAAAAGCTAGGGGACAGCATCACCCCGAGGTTGCTGTCTCCCACGCAACACCTGGTGCACAGAGCTCCGAGACAGCTTCCAAACCCTCCCATTTGCCAGAGATCCACTGTACAGTGGGAGCAGGAAGGAACTTGGGGGAAGTCAAGGACATTTTCAATGCAGTTATACAGAAAATTATGTATAAATAAAAAAGCTGTAAAAGGAACCACAGAGCTTCAAGTACATTAAACCCTGAATTCGATGAGGCAGAGGTTTCCATGTTAAAGTGACTTCTCCGTACCAGCGTCGGACACCCCCATCCCACCCTCCCTCCCCTTCCCACCCACATAATTCTGTAAAGTTTCAATATATACAGATTTTATGCTCATTGATCTTTATGTCTAGTAACTGTGTCTTTCCCATTCTATTCCTGAAATTAAGATACAAGAAGTTGGGGTTTCTTTAGAAGAAAGGCCAAAAAATCCACATTCCAGCCCTATTACTCCATTTAATGGATTCTCCAAGACCACGCAGTGACCAGAGAAGGTGATCTGCCCACAATATTGCCTTCCTGAGCTGCAAATGCCTTCAACAGTCTAGAGACAGGACAGGTCTATACAATGATCTGACAGCCACAACAGCTAATGCTTTCACTGTGCATTCAGGAATGGTGGAATAAGCCCCTGCACCACTGGAATCACAAAACCACGGAATTCTACCTTCTAGACTTACCCTGCCAAGGGCTGCAGGATGTCTGTGCTGTGCTCAGGTGCAGCTGCAGAGGAAAAGCTCCAGTAAACCAAAAACTCCCTCACCTGGGCAGAGCAGCTCAGGCACTGCCCAGACGCCAGAGTTGGAGGCTGGGGGTCACCAGAAGTGTGAGATCACCCCAAAAATTCAACACAAAACTAAGAGAAAAGTATGTCAGTGTG
This sequence comes from Formicarius rufipectus, assembly GCA_013399695.1. Classification (NCBI taxonomy): domain Eukaryota; kingdom Metazoa; phylum Chordata; class Aves; order Passeriformes; family Formicariidae; genus Formicarius; species Formicarius rufipectus. The sequence continues at coordinate 6,313 of VXAU01002858.1, forward strand.
TTCCTGTGAAAGAACAACCAACAGGCTGGAACAGCATGTTGCAGTTCTCCACCAAAATCACCTGTTTTGTGGATTTCCTCTGGGCCTCAGCGTGAAGCCAAGATTCCTTATTTTGCAGCCCAGAAAAATTAATTCAGCAGCTGCCTCCCCCTCTGCTGAAGTCAAGTCATCAGAACAGCTGTGCAATCTTTTCCTTACAAAGGAATTGTACTAAGGAATAGCATTCTGGTTACTCAGTCTGCAAAGACATGGTTAAAAATGTGCATTTTAACATCAGAATCTGGCACTCAGAACAGCCACTCCAGTCAACGAGATACTCCAAATTGGCATTTTCTCATCTCACAATGTTAAAGCCTTTTGAAAGATTCGCCTTCTCTTCAGTTGTTTTGTTCACAAACTGCACAAACTCACAAACCATCTCCTGTTTTCCCTTCTGAGTCCAAGCCTAGCTGTTGGCTGTTATTTTTTTTAATTTTTTTTTTTTTTGGTGGAAACAAGAAGCACCTACAAGAAGTTTGAACACAAAGCAAACCAAGATATTGAGTGGGGTGGCAAAGGAGGAACAGCAGCCGCAGTCACAGCATTTGACAAGTTTTAAGCCTTCTGTGACCCTCCCATGTCCCGTGATTCTCAGTGCCCCAGCATGGCTGAGGTGGGCACTGCCAGCCCTGTCCAACAGTCCTGAAGTGTTCTGGTGCTGCCACACCACTGCCCTCTGCTCAGCAAGGCACCATGGACAGGAAAGGAACTGAGCAGGTTCATGTGCTCACATGGCAGCACAATGCCAACAATGTAGCTGAATATATATTTATAATATACACTTTATATAGAATATATATATCAGCAGATACCTGCAACATCAGAACCCTCTGATTTCCCAGGAGAAAAATCACTGAACATTATCAAGCTTCATAGATAATATAAAGTGAACACCTCAGGCCCTATAAAGAGTTGTGTTTGGAATTTCTGAGATGGTTAAACACTCTCAGTAAGAGCTTAAAAAGAGATATTCCTTACACAGAATGTTCAGAAAAATTAAATCCTTTTTGTAAAAAATACCAAAATCCAGGACTGCTTTCCAGCAGGGTTAGTGTCAGAACCTCACCGGAGCACAGCCCACAGCATGAAGTGCTTTAGAGATCCCAACGGCCGCTGTCCCAGGACTGTCCCAGACACCTGCAGGTTCTGTCTCCCAAGGGAGGGCATGGGCAGGCGCTCAGAGCTGAGTCCACGGCACAGCAGCCGCTCAGGGACTGTAGCGTATCCTGTCATTTTACAATTGCACACGAAGAAAACTTTCCTCCTGTACACAAATTTGAGGATGAGGAGGACATCAGGCAGAGGCAAGACATGCTCTAAATCCCACATGACCTTTTTCAGCCTATTTCCTTTATCTGAGAATTCTCTGTGTTCTCACAGGTTTGTGTAAACAGTTTTCCAGAGACAAGGTTCTTAATTCCAAGGCTGAATTCAGCCAGATGCCAGCAATACTTGATTATTTGCAATACCCATGAGCAAAGGCTGGCGGGAGTAACTACTATCAGTAAATAAGTCAGAAGTACTCACCGTACCAGGGCAGGAGGGACACACACTGAACAGTAAGTTCACGGGCTGGAGGAGGAGGGACACCAAAACTGACTCCAGCCTGGGGACAGCAGTGTCCCACGGCTCCTTGCATAAATAAATGGAGCAAAATAGGTTTTCTGAAGAAAACCTGGAGCAGGAGCCAACCTAAGCCACTCCCAAAACCTCATGAAGGAGTCTGTCTCTCTGATTAACGGAGGAAATCCAAGAGAGAACCATCTCCTGAGGCTCCAGCTAGCTGCCTGGGATATGGCCCTTCACCCAGACACAAAACACCCTGTTCATCAGGGAAGTGCGGAGATGTTCCTCAGATCGATTAATAATGAAAATTAAAGTTAGAAGATCTCTCCTGGGAAAAAAAAAAAAAATAAAAAATACCCCCCGGGAAAAAAAAAAAAAAAAAAAAAAAAAAAAAAATCTAAATGTTCAATCGGAACCAATATGCACATGGGTTGGGTTCCTTATGTGCCCAAGCCTTCCCTGATGCTGTGGGGAGCCTGCAGAAGGCAGCACTGAAGAATCACGCTCAGTACCTGCCACCAAACCAGCAGAGACAGCAGACAACAAACCTGCCAGCGGGACAGACTTGAGCTCTGACTGAGCCTGGGAGCATCTCCTGCCTGGGTAGGGTTTCCAACTTGGGCAGCATAAAGAAATGACCACTGTACTATTAAACTCTGAATTTTCATCTATCTGCAAACACCCGTTACAGCTCCGGGGCAAGGAACCACCACCTCTTCCCTCCTTAAACACTTCCAGACCTCCTGTTATGAGCACTTCCAAGAAGAGATACACCTGATTTCTCACAGGAAAAGCTTCACAATAATATTCCAAAGTTAACACAAGAAACAACCAACAGTAAGTACTGGAGCAGAGGCATTTCAGAGTCACCCGGTCTGACACCCACACCTGTCTGTTTGGCATCTCAGCGTTACAGAGGGGGGAGGTTTTGCTCTTTCCATTAACTAGATACAAAAGTTACACTGGCAACTTGTTTTTAAAGACACATTGACTGATCAAAGCCAGATCTTCAACACCCTTTCAAAATTAAATAAATAAATATGTTGCTATGCTTTGCTTTCTACACTCAAAGAACCTTATTGTAAACAGAATCTTCTTTTCACTATCAAAAGAACTACGGTTTTCTTCGAAAGCAAAGATGTTCCTCGTTTCCAACAGTAAGAGCCGCTGTAGCACATTCAAGGGTAAATGAAAGACCAAACAACAAAAACCAAACACCACTGCCTGGTTCTGCTCACTCAGGTCAATGGTCCCATTCCAGCTCACACGTGACAGCTCTGAGGACAAAGACTGAGTGTGTCACCACAGTCTCTCCGAGTTCATCGCCTGTTGCCCCTCTTCTCCCCTCCCACATTTGTCTTTAACCAAATTCACTCCTTTGCCTCTTCCACAGCATTCTGTGCTTCCAATTTGCACTTGATCTTGCTCCAGTACTCGGGTGCCACAGGAGATTTGGGGTCATGTGCGGAGCAGCAGAGGCGGCCATCCAGTGCTGATGGCACCAGGGCTCCCTTCTCGTGATCTTTACAGAAGGAATGGGGGCAAAACTCACAGAAGGAAATGGCAGGATTGCTACAGACGTCGCACTGATGCCATGGACATTCCCACTTTCCTGAGGATGTGAGGAGAGAAAGACAGGAAGATGGAATTAGTGCATTTGAGAGACAGCATTGGCCTTTAACCCTCAGTCCATGTTGGAATTGCTCAGGTGAAGACAAGCAAAGTTCAGAAAACTCAGCTCTTATTGAGGCTGCTGCTTCTCATTTCCAAGAATCTGACAGGACATGGTTCTTATTTTGCATTTTTTAGGTCACTCTTGGCCCATATTATTGCTGCATGCACAACCAGAGCTTAAAACAGAACTTAAGAACTACACCCTCTGGCATGAAGGCAACAAATGTCCTTGCAAGATGGCATTTGTTTTGTACATTTTGCTGATTTGGGAGCATCATTCATTGCCCTGGACACTGCCCGGCTCAGAGGGTACCTCCAAAAGAAGCTTTAGTTCGTCATTAAACATTCTGTTGGCTTTGCCAATGTTTGAACTGTCATTTGATTTGTGCTTGGCACCCCTGGGACACCAGGATGATGCCTGTGTTCCAAACAAAGTAAGAGGAGGAAACCGGATCCAAGAAAGAGATGCAACAAGAACAATGTTAAAAAGTATGACACAGCCTCTGCCCCTCAGTTCTGTTTAGAACAGTCACCCGCTGTATTGCTAAAGTCAGTGGTAATGCAAAAGTAAATATGCTGAATTTCATGCAAATGAGCACTGAATTTCAGCTCAAACACTTGCCTTGCAACATGAAGGAAAAGACAAACGGGAGACACACAACTGCTCTTACCATAAGGTGGTTGAGTCAGGTTAAGGCATAGGAGGTGGTACGCTTTGGGACAGTCCTTCTTATCACACATGACCAGCTCTCCCCCATCTCCACACTGGAAACAGTTGTCCTCGTGCATCTGTTTCTGTTCTGTTTTTATTTTCCGTTTCTTCTGCTTTAATTTTGCATTCTTCACCTTCTCTTCATTTGCTGTTGCAAACGCTGTCTAACAAGGCCAAAAATCACAGCACATAGTCACTTATAAACTCCAGCATTAAAACCCACTCTTTAGGTTATTATCTGCGTAACTTCTGCTCAAATTAGATCTGCTCACAAAAGTCATTAAGCTCTATAAGCCGTAAGTGCCCATCCAGATGTTTCTGAGTTAACAGTCTGGTAATTTAAAAATTTCCCCCGTGACATAACAACACTGCAGGGCACGCTGTAAAATCCTTAAGAGACTTTTGAAGGTGGCAAGTAGTACACAGGTTACAGAGTTAAAAAAAATTAAAACCCTCCCTTTGCCCCACAGTGTTTCTGAATTTGGGAGAAGAAGCGTTCATCACTGTTCATCCATGTACCTTTGGACGCACACCCAGGAAGCCACTGCAGTTTTCTGCTCCGCAGTGACACTCGGTCCTGCCATTGCCCAGGCAATCCAGATTGTAGTTGAATGTTAACTCCATTCCTACGATTCAAAGAAAATCACACAGACAGTGAGGAACAATAGGCCTGTGACAATGACATTTCATTAGTGTTTGCAACTGTAAGACTCTTGCTAAAACTGGAACCTAAATATTGTCTCCACTACAATGAATGACAAAGTTTCTAAACACCTCACTGGTATTAAGGGACTTCAAGGAAAAAAAAAAAACAAACACGATTCCAAATGAGGAACTTGGCCATCGCAAGACAAAAGTAAACATGCCAAATAGTGCCATCCTTTTACCTGCAGGAATGTCACAAAGAGCAAACAGTCCAACTCTAATGTCTCCATTCACTGTCCACTTCTGTGTTTCACAGTTTGGATTACAACTATGATTCATAAAACGAGAGTAGTTCCCCTTTGGGCCAGCATCTATTATTCGGTCCTTCAAGGAAAAAGACAGATGTGTTCAGTACTTAAAAAGTAAACAAGGTTTCCTGCTGACCAGTGACAGTTTGTATCAAACAAGACATAATATTCACCTTGGTTACAGTTAACATATAAAAATTGGTGACGCTGTTCTCATGTGCACGTTTGATCCGCAGCCTGCACTCCTCCTCGTCAATGAGCTCCCCGACATACTCATTCACAAATTCACCCTGCAGAAAGGAGAACAAACATAAGAAATCCATGCATCCTGCTCATGACGATAAAGGGGAACAACACAGAGAAAAAGCATTTCCTATTCCTAAATACTCTAATCGTCACGAAAAGTGTTACACTTTAATGATCTCGTAGGCTCGATGTGAATATGCGCACCGGGTACTTGCTGTCCAAGCGATAATCCCAGCCCAGAATAAAATGCAGCAAAGCCCAGCCCTGTTCCTGTATTCGCTAACAAGACAGTCATCAGTTCTCTAAAATGCTTTCAACATTCCTGCTTTCTTTTAAAAAGGATGTGACAATATTCATGGACTCCTCAGGAATGGGAACTGCTACAATAATTATTGTCACGGCATACTTCTCTTTTCATGAAACACAGATTTCAGAAATTGTAAATTTAATAGAACTAAACATCCAGGTTTAAAAGTAGCACTACAAGCCAACAGCATGTTCTAAGGGACCTCCAAAGAGCTGGGATGTGACAGACACCTCAATACAAGGAGTAAACACTGAGCACTGGGCATCGTTCTGTGCAACCAGGCAGCTGCTGAGGGGTTAAAACACTCACAATGCACTCGCTGGAGGTACAGAGCACAGCGTTCTCATCTAGACCCACCCCGATGGCTGTCACAGCCTTTGTCCTGTACCTTTTTAATGCTCCTTTTGGTCCTGAGGCCCCACCCGCGGCGCTCAGTTTTGATGATCTCTGCATCAGGGTAGAGCCTCTTGGTGAAGCACTGATTCTGGCAGCGCTCCCCGGCTGGGCACACCTGCGGATGGCACTCATACTGTAGCATCCTGTTCAGGCACTCCGACTCCAGCCCACATGGGTTCTCATCTGACGGCTTGCAGTTACACCGGGGGATCTCCGATAGGTCAGCCACCTGGATCTGAACCTTCCCTATCACCTTGTTGGACTGGTGAGCAAAGGAAGAGAAGAATAGAGGCTGAAGACAATGCACTAGGAACACAGAGTCAATAACTGACAGGAGAAGGCAAGAAAATAATTGTTCCATCCCGTGTTTTAATGGCACTGTAAGACAGAACAAAATACTTGTGAAAAGAACAGCAAAATGATGTCTGTGCATTTCTTTATGCTTCGATTGTTGCAAATACTGGTTTAAGCGCACAACTCAGAATCTAGAATCGTGGAATGATTTGGGTGGGAATGGACATTAAAGCTCATTCCGTTACAACCTCCTTCCACAAGCAGGGACACCTTCCACTAGACCAGGCTGCTCCAAGCCCTGTTCATCCTGGCCTTGAACACTGCCAGGGATGGGGCAGCCAAAACCTCTCTGGCCATACTTACTCATAGGTAGGTTAAAAACCAAAAACAAAGAAGCCAACTCACTTTAATGTGTTTATAGGGCGGAGGTTTCCTTGAATTCCTTTCAATTTCCAATGCCTCTTTGCTTTCTCTTTGTGCTTTCAGCTCCTGGAAGCGCTTTGCTGCTTCTTCGAGTGCTGTGCAGGGAGTTCAGAAGAGAGAGAAATTAGCCCCAGCTGCCGCTAATCAAACATGTATCTATTTAAATTTGGTTTTTTTTAATGCTAGGAATAGAACTGTATTAACAAAAAGGCAAGCTAAAAATGAGTTATTACTGTTTATCATGAATCTATCATCAGGTACTTTCAGCAGGTACCAAGATATTGAACAATGATCCCATGCAGCAGAGCCCGAGTTCCACCATAACATTCCTCAGTTTGTGGAAGAACTGAACCGGCCCACAACAACCCACAATGAGTAGGCACTTAAAGAAACACATTTTTATCTGCAGTCAAGGGATTGACACAATGCTTGGACTTCAGGTGAACACAGAACACTAGTCACATAATATTCCCATGCAGGTTAAGTGGTGATGGAGACACAAACACGTGGAATTTTTGTCATAAACCACTATAAACTTTGTTTGATTTTACCTTTCTTGAAGGTCTTGTTAATACTAGTTTGCCCCTCAGCAAAGCTTTTATCTCCTTCAACATAAGGGAAAACTCTGCCCTGGTGTACCCAATAGTAGTCATGTGAACCAAAGAAAAATACTGGGAAGTCCCCGATATCATGTTTGAGGCCCTGTATGTTGAGAGGCACAGACCTGGGATTGCAGATCTCTGCTGGCCACCACCTGCAGAGTAGGAGAGAAAATAACAACATAAATACCCTGAACCAGAGCTTCCCGGTTTGCTAGCGGGACTGAGAAAAAAAGGCCAGTTTTCCTTCACAAGCAAATGAACTCCTTCCTCACGTGGTCAAGGTTCCTTCTGGCAATATCTGGGAAACTCCATGCAAAACACAAGCAAAGTTCTTGCTTCCAGTTTTGGAAAAGCCTTTTAAGAGCATCTGTGGCCTGAGAGTGGGTTTCCAGGATCCCTTGTAAAAAACTGTATTGCTGCAGGTGACTAAAGCAGACACCAGCAAGTACAGCTGGGCTCCAAGCCAGCCCCTGGTGCTCCATACCATGATCACGCTCTACAGAGAGCAAAGGTAAGTAAAATCCCGTGTCCATCACTGCCTGGGAAAAGCAGGAGAACTGCATTTCAAGGTTGACATCCGAGTCTGACACAAAGCAGAGGCATTATTGTATTTCTACTTCTTGCCCATGACGACAGAGCTGCTTTCTTTCCTGCAATTCCAGAGTACGTTAAAATATTCACAGCATTAAAACCCGCAAATGGTGAACTTGCCTGTAATTCCCGAGCTTGACCCAAACGATCTGCTTGTACCGCAGCTTCTTCCCAGCTTTACAGTCATTGCAATTCCAGCATCCCTCAGGCATTTCTATGCTGAGACACTCGGGGTGGAAGGAAGCTGGGCAGGACTCACAGCACAACAGTTTGCCACCTTGAAACAAAGAAGCCCTGCTTGGTTTGTAGAAGTCAGGATTTGCTCCCTACGTGCACAGCAATCGACATTCACTTTACATCATCCACTCTACATTCCTATTGCCGCATAGAAAAATGGCAAAAGAAAAGGATCAAGTCAAACTTAACAATGCTGGTTAAAAAAGACTGTGCAGTGGCACAAGGGCAAGTTGTGACTCACCTGCAGCAGACACACAAAAAAGCACCTGAAGATTTAAACACGAGGTGAATTAGCAGGAGGAGCACCACTCCCAAGGGAAGTACTGCAGCTGAGAGCAGTGCTGCCAGCTTTTAGCTCTCTGGTGATGGCCAAGACAGTGACAAACCGCCATATTTTTAAGGAATCTTTTTCCAATCAACATTGTTCTGACTGAATCCCCAGCAACTGTTAGCGAGGACCAACCCTGCAGCCTATAGGTTGATCAATGCTTTTCTTCAGCAAGTGCAGGAAAAACAATTGTAATAAATGTGTTTATTCCACAAAAAGTTCACCAAGGCGAGCCCAGTACGTAAAGCAGAATGAGATACATGGGAGGTGACCCCATCCCAGAAGTTCCCAGTGCACAGACGGAACCTCAGCTCGAGAATTCACATGAATTTCTGAGGTCTGCATTTACTTGGGCAAAAGTTATTTTGCCTGGCTCACATCTTGGCAGTTGGATTACGTGTGGAGGGCCACAGCATATCTCTAAGCCACCCTCAACAAAGCAGTTCATACAATAATGACTCGACACATTACATATATTGCAATATTTTATATTGGTAGGTATATAAAAACATATATATGCACATTTTTATAGATATATATATTTAAAAATTAACACGTTTCTGTGTCCCAGATGGAAAATCTGGGAGAGATTTGAGTATTCAAAGCAATTTTCAATCACAATATTAAAGGAAGTGCAAATAGCCACTTTCAAACCTTTATCAGAAAATCTTGTCCACCTATAGACTTCCCAAACTCTCACTGCATTAACTGATTGTTGCATGTCACAATTAGCATTCCTTAAACAATCCAGTTACATGACCAACACTGTATTTCCTCTGCTAAAACCAGTAAAATCCAACCGTATGGAGTCTTCAGAGCCCCCCAAACACATAATGGAATTTTTTAAAGTATTTTTTTACAAATATAACTTCAGAGGAAATACAGACAAATTACTGAAACATTATCCGAGATGGGAAAATGCCAAGAGATGCAAAAAAATTAAACAAAATCAAACACAAAACTGTCAGTGCTAAGCAAGAAAAAACCCAACACTGCTCTCAGGATGCATTAGGCAGATATGTCTCAAGCTAAGCAGAGGGCTCAAAATAATTCTTGTTCTCAGGAATTACAGGACTACTGGAAGTCATCGCTCTAGAAATGCTCAAAACAACCTGACTTGGGCTGGGTAATGGGTCACTGGCTCTGAATGCTCCCTGAGAATCAAATTTCCGTGGGGAATTTCAGTGATAGAGGTGGGACACAAGGCCCAGGGACTAGTGGGAACACACACAGGTCAAACCTTGCTGCCTTCCCCCTCTGACACCCTCTGCATGGACACAACATCCACCCTCGTCCAACTTCAAATGTCCTCTCTTCTCTTCAGGCTCTGTACAAGATCTGAAACAGCACATCCCTCTCTTCTTCCACACATCAAATCAATTTACGAAGTGGTTTTACATCATCCAGGTAAACACTGAATTGCAACAGTATTGAGCTCCATTTGTCTCCTTTTCACACTACTGTGCAAACAGTTCCCTGAAGCTGGAACAGCACAGGGCAGATAGAGAGTGACTGAACCTCTTTGAAGGAGAATTTAGTGACAGCAATTATTTTAAGCCCTTTGGTAATAATAATTATAATAAATAAATAAAAAAAAAGTAAAAACTGCTAACATGAACACAGGCTCACAATAACCATGAGTGAAGGTCACTGAAAGCAGTCAGTGTGGGGACAAGCAGACATTTCTCCGTTGATTTAAAGAGGAAAAAAATAGAAAAACCAAAAGTAAATTAAAGAGAAAGAAACTATTTTGGTTACCTTTCTCACATTTCTTTTTGGAAGCTGACGAAGGAGGAGGAATCATAGGTAATTTCATCAACTCAGCACGATTTGACTCATTCAGTAGGTAGTGGGACTTATAGGCATAGGAACTGAACAGGGGGTCTGAATGGTCCTGCACTACCAGCCCTATACGAAACAAACAGAAAGAGATGAGTTGCAATGAAACTACCCATGATTCCATGAAGGAAAAAATCAAATCCAATGACCACCTCTAATGTGTATGTGGGAATAAAAAAAGGATAAAACTAAGAAAAAGGAAAGTCTGACAAAAAGTTTCTTTGCTAACAAAGAGGTTGTGTTGGAAAGACTCAAAACTTAACTGGAAAATCTTGTGCTGAATAAGCTGCTTCTAAGTGGAATTTCAATTGTGCTTTTACCCCTCATTTGTGCATCTACAGAGAAGCACAGGAGAAGCAACAGTTTCAATCGGTGGGCTCCCTGCCCCCTCCCACATGGCAGAGCAGTAGGTGATGGTCGCTGCAGCAGCAGGGTCCAGCTCTGAGCTGGGGCTGCAAACGGAACGCTCAGACTTTGGGTACAAGAACTCACCATCCCACTCACTACAAATCTGTCCCTGACATCTTGGCTGTGAAAGTGTTTTGCCTCTACAGGTGTACTGGAAAACAGTAAGGGGGGGTCAGTGTTCTGAAAGGCATCAAAGGGGGACCCACAGATGGAGGGTCTGCCCTAGGCCGTGGTGGTGAAGCTCCTCGACCCTGCCCTCCCACGGGTGCTCCAGAGCACTCTAGGATTACTTTCCCTACATGCCCCCATTCCAAACCAGGCCTTTCCATTTCTCTGTCCTTCCCACTGAGAACAGTTTCTCCATGTTGCCCCAAAGAGCCAGGCAGGTCAGGTGACAGTCCAGAGCTACTGAGCAGAAGAGTTTGGCCAGTAACTCATGGGAAGAGCAGAGCAATTGAGCCCCAAAGAAGCAGGAAAGATGAGCTGCCAAGAGAGCCTCCGGTTTTTGCCCTGGGGGACACACAGCTGAGGGCTGTAAAGGAGCTCTTGGAACAGGGTGCCTAAAACAATGTTGTAAGGAGAATGGTGTCAGCCCACTGGGACACACATCCTCAGGAGAATTCCTGAAACAAGAGTGATCCACAGTTGCAGTCTTGAACTGTGACACGCTTAACGGGGGGGTACTGCAGGAAGGTGAACAAAAAGTCTTACAGTATCTCCTATTTTAAGTACTTCACCATAAGCAGGTTTGCATTTATAGATTGTCTCACATCTACAGTCCTCACTTCAGTAACTACACCTATCTACAAAGTCCCTGGTTCTGATAGCAACCAACACTAATTAAATCACTATTCTCACAGAGAGATGCCCGAGGATTTCTAAAGCATTCGGCTACCCATTTCTTTCTGAGTAGGTGCTCAGTGCCCCTGCCCCAGGTGCTGTTCTCAACACTCTGGCTCCCAATTCTGGCTAGGTCTAGGGGAAAGAAACCCCACGAGAATGTTCTCGAAGTACACAGACAGAGTTGCTCTAAGACATGGGATTCAGGCAGCGGCAGTGGTTTCTCACCATTCAAGTTCTCATAACTACGACTCGGGGAATATTCAGGACACGGAATTCCGTTTCCCAAGGCCCAGGAGAGGAACCTCTAAAGAGGTTCTTCCAGGATATCTGGATCTCAGGTCAGCTTTGGGCACCTGGATCAGTTGCCCACAGGTTAATAAAGGACTCAAAGGACTGGATTCAGCTCCCTGGCATCGTGAGATGTATTTGATAGCACAGCTGAACAGTGGTTTGAAAGTGGCAGAGAACAAAACACCGAGGATGAACTCCTGGCAGCAGTCTGCCTCTTCTTCCCGCTTTGGACCTTGATAAGAGACATCCCTAATTTGACACTCAAACCAGGAAGGTCCAGAGAAAACTCCATCTGATCCTGGAACTAGCCTGACTCCCAACAACTGAGAGAAAAACATAAAACCAAAGTGCTGAAAATACAATGGAAATGCTCTACCTCACTCAGAAACCATTTTTACTGATTCTCCTCCAGCTCTAGAAACAACCAACTTCTTTCTACATGGTTTAACTGGGCTTTCGGGCATAACTCTTGATAAAACTTATGAAGTTGCAGGATGGGCATTCATTTTATTCAGAACTCCATCTGATGTGAAATGCCTTAAAGCATCTCTGATGTGATTCACATCACACGCATCCTGCCTAGGGGTGGCCACAAAATGTTTAAATAAGCCCACAAAAGGAGAAACACTGAAGCATATTGTGAACATCCTTTTACACATGCCAAATCTCACTGTTTCACTCTGAGCTCCTGGACTTCTGAAATATTTTATTTTAAATGCAATCCTTCATGATGGCTCCTAAATTACTTGAACTTAAGAAAAGGAAAGGAAAAGGAGGAAGGTAGAGAGGAAATTACTGTGGCACCAACTGTCCCTTACCATTCAGAGATCTGTAATTACTACTCTGCTCTTGCAAAGTCAAGGCAAACTACATCTCCACCTGAATGAACACAAGTGAAAACAAGTAACTTCAGGATCCAGTTCACTTTCACTTCCTCATTAGTGACTTTCAAAGTTGCTGCAGGGAACACATCCAATATAAACTGCTGAGACTCTGTAGAAGGTACATATTAGTATTACTCCAATGCCCAAGAACACTGGTTCTTTTGAATTTTGAGACCAAAGCACCAGTATTTTTAAAGTTGCTCTCTGGCAGAACCCTGGTGGACTGAAGGGCCATTAAAAGTAACATATGGGGGAANGGCATATAGGAAAGCCCAGCATGAAACCTGCCCATACATTACTGCTAAAAGTTTTCTTTCAATGTTCTCAAATGTGATGGCTGTTTTAAATTAAAATGATTTTTTCTAGTTCATGAGTAAAGTCCTTCCTTTAGCCTTAAAAACTTAAACAGTTTTAAGTTTGTGAGTAGTGAAAGAATCCCCTTCTGCTTAGTGCAGTGATTAATAACCCAGCAGCCATTCTCAGTATACAATGGCCAGAATTGAGGGATTAGGATTCGCTTTTCCCTGGAGGCCAAAGAAGTCAGCCTGAGTGCCTATTACTGCTCCTGACTATCAAATGTTATGGACAGCATGTGGAACCTCATGAAAACTGCTGATCAAAATAAAACGAACTTAAACAAAATAAAAAATCCCAGGCAGCATTTAACCCCAGTGAGCCCTAAGGCAGGAGTTCCTCATCAAATACTTTATCACTAGACTGCGCAAGTGACAACAGAACTATAAAACAGGGAAAAACCAAGTGTCTCACCTCTTGCACAAACGAAACAAAAGCCTACATTTACAGCTGATGAGGAGTGAGTCCTTTTGGAATGGTTACTACAGATGAGGATGTGGGATGACACAAACAAGCTCCCGGCGGCGATGCAGCCATCTCCTGAGTGATAGGCCACGGGGCACCGCAAACACCTCGCCATGCGACCTGTGCAACAGAACACAGCGAGAGGCACTGCATCACCCAGGGGCACAGAACCACTGCAGCTGGGAAAGGCCTCCAAGACCAGAGAGTCCAGCCAAGGATCAGGTCAGGATAGGGCAGAATTCCCCCACAGGAAGAGACAAGGCTGGGTCTACTCCAATGGCAGTACTGGGTTAGAAAGAAACAGTTAAATATCTTTTCTTTTTTTTTTTAAACGTTTCACAAGTGTTAACCCTTAACTTTCACTTTAAAACTGTTAAGAAAGACTTTGATCATACTAGGTTCATTTGTTTTGCTTAAATATTTTGGCTCATCTCTAAATGGATCATTTCCTTGAAAAATAATTGTTCTAAAAGCCTCTACAAACTGTCTTTAAAAATCAACATTCCTTTGCCCTGTGCTACAAACCCCTGGCTTCCATTAAAGCCAGCACCATCAGTTGACCAGGAGTATAGATCCAGGCACACTCCACAGCAGTCTCGGGCTGCCAACTGCTTCCCACCCAGAGAGATTTCAGTTAATGACCTCGTTGAGAAGTAAACCGTCATTAGTTGCTGTGTCGGGGGGTGGAATTAGACCAACTTATTTTGGTGACATGGCCGAGCCTCCTCCCTGCTTGGAGCAGCTGCCCTCACCTTTGCTGGCTTTATGCATGTCCTTGTCCATGGAGCAGGCAGTGCAGCAGTGCTGGGGGCACCGGAACCCTCGGGACTCAAACAGGGCCGTGGCAAACTTGCGGACACAGGACTCGTGGTAGAACTTCCCACAGGTGCTGACGGAGCAGCGCTTCACGTCCTTGCCAGGGAGCTTGCAGGAAAAGCACGTGTGTTCACCTTGTAGAAGACAGAATAAGGGAGTACAACTATAATGGCCAACTCTTTGAGGTACTGTATGGTTAAAAATATTCTGAATCCAATAGTTATACTGGTGTGAGCAACATGGGCTCCTTCCCTCCCAACAGGCACGTTGGTTACTGTGATCCACAGTAACTATGGCATTGCTGCTCACACAGACGTCTCTTATGCCAAGTGAAACCCTAAGCAGTTTTAATTTTTTCTTACGAGTTACTTGGTAAGTGGAAAATGAGACCCTGGCCTCAGAGGTTAAAAGAAGTAATTGGAATAACCCAAACTTACTCCCAAACCCTTGGAACACACCATCTTGCTCTGACCAGAATGCAGCTCCTCAACAAAGACAGAAATCCCTCTGTTTTCCAGGCACCGGAACACACTCACCGTTCTTACACTCGGTGCAGATGAACTTTTCCTCAGGCACGGCCTTCAGGCCGAGACACTCCAGGTGGAACACGCTGCAGCACTCACCTTCGCAGGCCAGCAGCGAATCGCCGGAGCTCTCGCAGATCTGGAACAGGCATAGAGCTCAGCAGGGGTACCTGACACCCTGAAATGCCAATGACTGCCAGGTGTTAACAACAGGAATGGGCTGAAATCACTTTAGAGCTACAATAAGGAAGGAGAACTGGATCTGGTAAGTCTCTGGGCCGAGGACAATTCCACCACTCCCCGCATCTTGCCCTGGGAACAATGCGAGCCCAGACAGAGATAGGAGAGGCACTACAGGATCCACCTGCACTCCATTTTTCAGGGAACAAACAAGCTGCTCCTGCTCTTCAATTCCTTTACTACTGACCAGGAAACTGGCCAGAAGATTCCAGCATTTCCTCTTGAAAAATTCTGGCTCATCCCTATCTTGAACGACCATATGAAATCTTCAAATGGAACAGTAAATGGCATCTACTTTTTCTATGGATACTGGCAGGTCTGGCTTAGACACCACTTTCCAGTTTCTGAGCTTTCTACCATGCAGGAGGACTTCAGAATCACTTTATGATCATTTCATATGAATCACTTCCAGAGCCTAAATCCTAAAATCCTGGTCATTTTATCTGAGAGACATGGTTAAAAGACATGGTTAAAACAAAGCAGTGTAATATGAAAGTTAACAGAAATGGGGGACCCATATTTAGTATCCATCACTTCCAAGTAATGCCAGTTACCTGACAAACAGTGTCTTTTTTACTTGTTCCAGTTCCTCTCCTGGACAAGCTGGAGTCCACCGACTGCACATCTGAGGCATCGGCGTCAGCAGTGGCTGATGGGCTGTCTGAGCGCTTCCCAAAACTGCCCTACAAGGAGGGAAAGCCCACACCACTGAAACTAGACACTCCCAAAGGACAACCACATCGGGAAAAATATTTCTGCTGCTGTTGATTGAAAGACCATTTGATACGTCACGAGAAACAGACATCCTGGAAAGGTGCTGAATTTCATTGGAAGGATAAAAGTGCTGCCTCCTTGATATATTGCACCCGTACAAGCAAAACACCATAAAGATCTCTCTTACTTTTCCGTACCAGCCCTAGGATTTACACTAGATACAGCAGCATCTTCCAATTCCCAAAGAATCTCCAACCTTTCGCAGAGGAAACCATGATCTAACCCAATGCTTTGCCAGGCAAAGTAGTAGGAAAACTTGCAAATAAAGTTTGTAATTTTCTATCAATCCAATGGAGGGGATTAGAAGGAAACTGACCGGGTTCTATGTTTTCAGACAATAAGACACAACATTTGTAGAAAAGTATTCACATATTTAGCAATAATTAACTGAAAAGCCTGTTATACACTGACAGCTTAATTGGGACCCTGTGAGAACAAACACATCTTTACCTGTAAATCATTGAGCCCCCTGGAATCGGAGTCAGATGTGTCCCTGTAGGCCGAGCTGGTCAGTTCCATGTCCGTGGAGGCACGACTCCTCTTCTTTAAGGGCTTACAGGAGTCTGAAATCTCACTGGCACCTTAACACAACATGCTAAAATTAGTCTTTATATATACTCTCAACTCTTTTTCTTAAAATTAATACAGCAATAAGAAAGATGAGAGCCTGGATTACATTATTTGCCTTAATTTTCAGTTTGCAACTTTGTTAATAGTTTAACTCTCCCTGAAAAGCTCATTAACTCAAAACCACCCTAGGCAAAGCTTCTGAATGCGCTGACCAAGTGGAGGAAGCTGCTGAACTGTCTCTAAAGGAGGATAAACCCTCAGGAGGTTTCCTCTTCATCATCCATCTTTAATTCTAAGCAAAGACTTTTAAGAAGTGTCCGGAAGGATTCGGGTGCTTACAGTGCACGAACAGACACCAACCTTCCACCAGCAAAGCACAAGTACCAGCAACAGAACTCCAAACATACTCCCTGAGCAGAGAAGTCGAGCTCAGCACTCCAATGCTCAGCCCCACAGAGCAACTTACACAGAACAAACCCTCTGCCCAAGACTCATCATGAAGTTCAAGTTTGTTTTTGCCTGTAACTCACCTTTTTGCAATCCCATCTTCACTGCTGCCAGTGGGACCGTTTCAACCTGTTTGAATAGAAAAATCCACAGTTAAAATCAGAGGAATGTTTCTCCCTAGGACCAAAAAGAAAACGGGTCAGTTTAAGGGGTTAGAGTTCGGGTGAGAGCTACGATCCCCTCCTCAGCCCAAGCCTCAGTGTCCCACTGGTTTCACTCCTGCCTACACTGGTGCCCGGAGCCACAGCAGCCACAGGTCACTAGCCAGGTCCTTCTACTCTCTCCCTTTGGGCACGAAGGTGACAGGAATGTTGTATCTGCAGCCAGCAGGCAGAAGCGGGGCCCTTTGGGCAGCCAACCCTCATGGTCTGTTAGCCTCACACCTGTGTGAGCACACGTTCCCCTGGACAGGTGACACTGGGCTAGCAAGACAATGCAGGGCCATTCAGGGACTTCGACCAGCACTCCCTGGATCTCCTAGAGCCCTTCCTCCCTGTCTAGAGCACTGCACGGGCCCGGCCAGGTGCAGGGTTCTACACAGCTGGAACTCGAGGGCACAAACACTTCAGCACACAAATGTACAGGTTTACAATCTCGCAAAAGCACTTCCAGTCCTCAGCCCTAAGGAGAAGTTTAGGAACCGTTCTGCCAACATACATGAAAGACGTGGGAATTTGGTGACTGGATAATAATTATAGAAGAAAGCCGTTTCCTAAAATTCTGTTTTTAAGGTTAAGAATTACAAGTTATTTCTTTGCAATGTGATTACATATGCATGGAGAAACACATTAGTAAATATTTAAGGATTATTCTATAATTTTTTTAAAAAATATTTTATTTTGTTGTACAATAGGTAAAAACATACAATAGAAGGATTTGTATAGGATACATTTTGTAATACAAATATAAAATCTAAACAATCACTTTTATTCCTCCACTAGTCACTGTAACAGTAGCATCAACACTTTGTTTTTCCCATTAACTGTACTTGTTCCAGTTATAATTTTATACCAGGTTGTTGCAGACTAACGGGGGAATCAGTTGCAAGAAAAGTTGAGTTTGGGTAACAGATACTGTTGCATAATTGAAAGAAGTTAGTAAAATTATTCTGTTTTAAATATAATTTAATACATTCAAAGTTTTGCGCATTACAGTGCCCCTGGGTTTCACTTTAGTCAGATACTTCCCCTGAGAAAAGCACTTTAATTAACGTCCACAGACTGAATTAGCCAGGTAAGAGAAACACACAAAGCTACCTGGGATCCATGAAGTTCATCTTGTTGGTTCTTATACCTTTGTTAAATTAAGAAACATTTACAAACATAAAATAACTCCTTTAAAAGGGGGAGGCTGCAACCCCTAGTGCCAAGAAGCTCCAGGGATCACATCAGGTGTCTCACACCCAGCATCTACATCGCTTTAAGTTTCAGCAAGAAACTGCCTCAAGCTGGAGCAATCCTCTGCTGCATGCCAGTAGAGGAATGCTGCAGCATCAAAAAAAAAATATGGGGGGGAGGAAGGCAACTGGGTTCACTTTCAGTCTCTGAAGTGAAGGAAGTGCAAAACAAAGCCCAAGGGGCAAAGAATAAATTAAAGAGATAAACACATTTTTCCCCTTCCCATATAAATCTTCATCCTGACTGTCCCTCTTTAAAAATTCTCACTGGGAGAAGCTAAACTATGAAACATTAATACAAAATTCTCATCTTTCAGAGAGGCCCTTGAAGAGGGAAAATCAACCATGTATGGAAAAGAACCAACTTTGACAAACTTGTTAGAAGTGTTTTCAGGTTTTAACATTTCTGTCCATCCGCTGCACTCTCCTACTCATTTCCACGCAGAAATTTTTCTGTTTTTTTAAAGCAACAAAATTTGTCTGCCTGATACCCGGATTAAAGAAATGTCCTGTACACGTTAGAGCTATTTCAGGGGAAAAAAGTATATACCAGATCTGTTTCACTGATATCTGCCAACATGAAAGTCTCACTATTCCTCTGTAAGTGAAATCATGCTTAAAGTCCATTTTCAGAAGTGGTTAGATTAATCATTCTAACTTCATTTGAAAAACAAAATCTCAACACAAACCAGCAGCTAAATCAAGAGCCCAGAAGGAACCTGGTGAAAATTCCAAGAGAAATCACTGAAACAAACCCATTTTGCTCAGAACAGAAATCTCAAAGGAAACATGGCAGGTTCATTTGGAGTCATCCATCATTGCGTTCCCACTTCCATAGCCTGACTGATACTGAGAAGATGCCAGTAGCAGAGTCACAGCAATGGCATTGACAGGGGGATTTCATGGAGGATAGTCCAAACCGAAACCCGATGGGGAAAAATGGAGAAAAATAAAAAGGCACCAATATAAGCCACATTTATGAATACAATATATTTTAACTCTCTACATGGAGGAAGCCAACCTGCTCCTTTTTGATCTTCTTCTTTGGCACAACTTCGGTGGATTTCTCAGACTCGGAGCGGGTTCGAATCGATCTTCTCTGTTGCTTCTTTTCTACAGAACCTGAAGAAGGAAAAAGGATTCCATTACATGATCCCTTGTATTTCTGAGGTACAGCAAGCGTGCAACGCCAAATCAACAGGTAAAGGAATGAAACCAAGACTTTGTCCTCTTTTGAATGCTTTATTTTTTTCAATTCAGTTCCAAGCTATTGGCCAGCTGATGCTGTGGCTGAAGACAAACATTCTGATTCCAGAGACAGATCAGCTTCAGGAAACAGACAACGGGAACAGTGCAGAACAAAAAGCTGGAATCCAGCTTAGGGCAAACAGATTTCCACAACACACCTCTCAAGCGCAGTCTTCACTTGGTTAATTTTGAACCAAGCAGTCCATCTTTGGTATTTCGGGAAGGCAGCCACAACCAACTCCTTGAATGAACCCAAACTATAAATTTCAGATGGAAAGCACAGCTTCAAGTTTTTCCCCGAAATGCCAGTTCTGTGCCCTCTCCGCAGGTCAACGGCCTCTGTCAGACCCAGTGACATGAGACCTACAGCCAATCCCCACCGTAACACCTGCAGCTACACCAAACCTCAATGCTCACCTGAAGGTTTTGAGGCAAAGAAAAACTCAGTACAAACAGCAACAGTGACCACAACATGTTATTGTCATTAATACATGTGAGAAACGAGTTCTTTAAAATATTACCGTAGAGAACAAACTCAGATTAACAAAGGTTACTGTGACATTCCAACGGATGAAGTAGGAGCTGCTGGGTTTTGGCAAATGAGGTTGGCAAACCTGGAAGACCTTTTTGTGCTCCAGCACCTCCCAAAAGGACACATCAAGAACGACACACATGACACTCAATGCCACGAGCAGCTTGTTGGAATAAGCACACACTTGGACCTGACAGAAAACTGGCATCTGAGAATTTACAATGAGCTGTTGGGAAGCATTATTCTTGGTTTTCACTTTGGGGGGTTTCTCCTAAAGGAGACACAACTGTGAAATTCTCTGTATTCTTCCAAGGAAAACTGAAAACTCTTGGGAGCAGGAATCATCTGTGCCAGAGCTGTTAGGAGCTGTAAATGTGCCTGGTCTTGTCAGGAAATAAAAGTACCTAGAGAGCTAGGCAGCCTTGAACCAGACTAAGAGAAAGCCTTGAATAAGGACTCCAGAGGACAGAAAGAAAATTGTTGTTGATGCATGGGATGAGCATTTTTCTCATGGCTGCACAGCTCAGGAGTATTGCAGTAACTGAACTATCCAGCTGGAAAAGTTACTGTGTTACAATAACTGTATTTCCGAGGGGATGTTTTTTCTTCAAGGGAAAACACTTTTACACCACAATAACTAATTAATAATAGCAGTTATTCATAATTCAGATATTAATGATTGAGGTTAACACCCTTCCTGTTTGCCCACATGTAATGCCTGGTTCCAATGAGTCCCATTCCATGAGAGACTCCAACAGCTGCAGTGGGTCTTCACACCAGAGCTGGGGAACATCTTTTGGCACCTTGGCGTGAGGCCAAAAACCCCTGAAGAAGCTTCTGGCAAATTTGAGCGGGTCCAACCAAACAGTTTGTTTAACCAAGAATGGATTTTCTCCCCGTGCCACCCCACTGCAGCAATTAAGATCAAGCCCTGGATCAGAGAACTCCTGAAACAGCACATCTAATGTTGGCTGAGAGCAACACGGGTCAATGCAATTGGCACTTTCCCCTCTTCTCTCTGTCCAAGGATCCAGTCATCAGTTCCACAATGCTCCCATCCCATCTTCAGGCATATTTTGATCCAGAGTTTCAGGACAGATGTTGGACCAGCCCTCTGCCTTGCTACAGATAAATTTGCTGGTAGCAAATTTCAAAGTAACAGAGCTCTCTTTTTGGCATCATGCAATTCTGTGTGTCTAACAGCAGGTTATCCATATGGACTCCCAGAGTCAGCGTGGAAAATACTTTACCGTAAAGGGATTCTGAAGTCTGAGTGACCTCACACTTGAAAAAGAGACTTGGCACTTATGTTCCATGAGAGGGTACCGATAACTGGACTTTGGAAATGGTTTTTGAGAGTGACTGTTTGGAGTGTGCACTACAGGAAAGCTCAGGCACTTACAAGGTATTAGCAGGTGGAGTGTTACATATCCAAAAATCCTAAGAAAATAAAAAAAAGAGAGGCTCAGAATTCTCAACCCCTTTGTCTGAGGAGTCATTGGCAAGGTGAAGCCTATAGATCCCAGGTGAGAGAAGCAGAACAGTGCTGGCCTCTCCTGCTGCAAGGCAATTCAAGTAACCACAGCAACTATGGCTGGAAAGAACCACCATTGTCAACAATAGCAGGGGAAATCCCAGTCACACCAGGAAATCCAGAGTACTCAGCCTGTACTGTGCAGCCTCAAACAGTCCATAAACCAGTGCCTATCAAACAGCCCTGCCTAAAAACTACACAAAGACAGGACCTGAAGTGTGTTTGCAGAGGACTCATGGACACAAACCACTGAGGTTTCTGACTCCAGATCTCCTTTATTTCATGTTTGGAAAGGGAGAGAAAACCAAACAGACGAATAGTTAAAGCAGAAGTGACACCTGGCAACATTATGAGACTCAAATAGCTCGTTTCAGCCTTTTCCTTTTCAGGCCCAAGTTCCATTATTTGCTTCAGTGATTCTTCTCTCTCAGGGTTGATGCTTCGAAACTCAGTGCTTTATGATGGGGCTCCTGAGATGCCTTCAGAAGGCAAGCACTACCTCATTCAGCTGATGGAGTTACTTGAAGCAGTCTTAAAAGAAATCCCTGCAGGAACTCAATGACACAGCCTAGGGAGCCCCATCCTGAATCAGCCACTCCCTACTGAACTGTGCCACTTCCCAAGTCTCTTCCTTTGATCCCAGCTCCTGTATTTTAGATTTGGTGCCAAATCCCATGGCAATACCCTTCTAACACATATCCACTGTGTTGTCTTCTTAACCAACTTGCCATCTGCTCTGCACAGGACATCCATCCTCGAGTGTGTTGACTCAGACTGTAAGTTGCAGACACAAAGTTCAGAGGCCAAACCACCAATCCCACCCCACAGCCGTGCTGTGTGTGCTGCGCTCATCGTGTGTGACATTAGCCATGCCCGTTACAACTACTGTGTAAACAGAAAGACATTAATAACAATTTTTAAGTAATGAGAAAATGCTGGGTTTGATATCTGAATTTCAATGCTGAGGGCTCAGGTTCAGACCGGGACTCTGCAGTTTCCCTACCTGCTGACCCAGAAGTTGTCTCAGGAGAGGATGCGTTTTGCACCGCTGCTTTTTCGCTTCTCTGAGCTGATGAAGAATTAAGTTTCTCTTGTCCTTTGATGCTTATTTCTGTTTTGTTACCAACTCCCTTGAAAAGAAAAAAGGAAAAGTTTGTCTTCCCTTGTTTATACGCGTGTGTTGCTACCAGGTGATCGGTCCCTGAATCTCAGAACAAAAACAATCAGCACTCTCCAACCCACTACATAAACAGGATAAATCTACTAGAGAGTCACCTCCCTGCAGAACTTTCTACCCATCTCGACCTCCCCTTACACTCAAGGGAAAAAAAATTCCAGTGACTTTCCTAAACATTACTTTCTCTAGAGGGCTTAGGATGAAATAAACACTCTCCAGGTAGAGAGGCAGAAGAAGGAGGCAGAGAAATAGACATAAGCCTTTTCCTTACACTGACTGTGGGAAGCTGCTGTGCACCTGAAGGAAGCTCAGAGGCAGAACTCGATTTAAAAGTCTGTCACACAGAATGTAATTATTACTTTTTAGAACATTATTAACAGTTTTGTCGTCTTATTCGTTTCCCACAAAACCACTGACTTTAAGACTTACAGAGAATTTCTAGATTATTTCAGCTAGGAAGCTGGAGCAAAACAGCTTCAATAATTTGAATGTCTTAGGAACAAAAATGTGACCATCTGTAGGGAGCTCCTCTGCCACCAGCAAAACAGTACTGCCCTGAAGGTGGGGTTTGCTGCACTGAAAGGTCCAGTTGTCACATCTGTTAGATTTAATCTCTCCAATGAAAGGAACATGGATGGTGAAAGCTTGGTGGACACAGTTCCAGCTCCCCAGTAAGGCAGGCTCAGGAATAATTCAGGAACAAAAGAGGGTCACTGCACTATCCACATACCTTGGTGGAATAAACAAACTGATCGATGAGTTTTCCATCCCCAGCAGCATTCTGGAGGGCAAAAACCTGTTCAATTTTAACAACTGGAGACATGTTACATTTTTGCAGGTCCAAGTTGTGCATGGTTATTGAGGCTGGCAGGGATTTCCTAGCCGCAGCTGTTTTCCAAGCAATTTTCACGGGAGGTGCCTCCCCCTCCTCCACACTGGACTGTCTCCTCTGGCCTTGTCTCTGTGCCTCAGCATTGGAAGGGGATGATCCTGCCACCACGTTGGTGTGTTCCAGCTGTGTGTTCAGCGCTGGCTTTGGCCGCCGGTTCTTCTTGGCCTCTGATTTGGAAGTAGCAGTCTTTTTGGCCTTGGCCAAAGCCTCCTCCGGCTCTTGGTCTATGTAAATGAAGGTGTACTGTTCTATCCTCTCCTCCCGGGTCATTTTCAGTGCCTTCTCAGCATGGGCAATGCCAATGTCCCACTGAGCTCGCTCCCTCTGTGGCCTGGGCTTGCGGATCTTAAGTGACAAAGAGAAGCAGTTGATCACACTGAAGATTTTGCCACTATAGCACTTCAAATGTAATCCTGAATGCCTTTACAACTCTCAGGCAGCAGATTGAAGTTTCCTTTCCATTTACAGGGTACTTTTTGACAGGTGGACACTGAACGCCCTGCTCAGAGTATGAGCAGACACTCAAGTTGGATCATAAGACCATCACAATTATGTGTCTGCCCTGAATTACAACTTCACTATAGCCAGGCACAGGTAGTACTCAATCCACGATTCCATTAAGGGACACGGAATTCATCCGAACTTAGCCACTTTTTAAATCCTCCTTATTTTTCTATAAACACACTCTTCTTTCCACATTAGTATTTTGATCTGCATAATTAGTGACTGAAGTAGCTAATCTACACAGTAAGTAATTCCTGTAGCTAACACTTCCTTTCCAATACAACAATGGAAAAAGAACACATCTGCCAGTATTAGGGGTGGGAAGGATGTCCTTAAAAAAGGCTCTGCTTTTATTGAAAATGCTAATATGGATGTGAGATTACCTCCAATACTCCATGAGGAGCCAACAGGTTCAGCTCTCAGCCTTTTCACATGCAAGTCATGAGTATGGAAACATTTCCGTGATCTTTGTGAGAAACACTCCTGGCAGTGACATGCAGCCAGTCCTTCTCAGGGTAAAGCACTGCAGAGTTCCAGACCTGCCCTGGAGCATTTCCCTTACACAGATGACTCCCCACAGCCAGTGCTCCCCATACCTTCTGCTTCTCAGAGTGGTTGCTGGCTTGCTTGGCAGCCTCAGCCAGTAACTGCTCGTACTGTTTGTGCCCCTGGTACTCCCGGACGCGCTTCTCATGCACCCAGGCCCGCTCCGGCTGGTTGCTGAAGAACTGGACGTGGTATTCCCGGGCACCTGAGCAGGAAAACACCAGTCAGCAGTTGTATCAACACTGCTCTCTGTGTTCAGCTTTCCCCCCTCTATTGCTCCATTCTGGCAGGTAGAAGTACCTGGCTAAGGCATAGAAATACAACAGGTCTAGATCCAGAACAGTTATGGGTGAAAGGTCAGTAAACCCTGCCCTCACTGACCACTCTCACACTGACCTGAGAAAAGCAGAAGCACCAGTGCACAAGCCCAGTGTGCACAGGCTCCCCTGCAGAGGTGATTTACCTGTACCTGTACACAGACACAATTCACCCCACAAAGGCAGCGCAGAGATACTTTTATTAAAGGAACAGCTACAGACACATGACACACTGGAGCAAAGACCTTCCTCTCTTACCTCTTGTATTAATTTTGGTATGCACATCAAGCTGTGGATCACATGACACCATGCAGGGCCACCACGGGTATGTCCCCACCTTGGACCAAACCAGATCACCAACCTGGAACTTGACATCACGGGGCACTTGTGTTGGAAGGGATGGCAAGAGCTGCTGGACCTGCAAGGGAGACATCAGACTAAAGCTGCTGGGACTTGCTCTCTCAGGTATCCCTGGCGTTTGATAATCCAATACAACAGAAAATATTTCTTAGAAACATCACAGAAAGGAACTGCACACAACTGGGATTTACACAACACAGTCACCGACAAACCAAGACACAAAAGACCAGCTGGCACCACAACCCCAAAAACATTTCTGCTTCCTACGCTGATTAAGAATGTTGCTTTGGGGATAAAACAAGGCAATAAATCCAGTAGAATGAGAGATGTATAAATGCAGCAATGATTAATAAGAGTTTCAAAGAAATGGTCCTGATCTATCAGGAATTAAAGGATCAATGGAATAAACAGTCCAAAAATAGTAACATTCTATAAATTCTAAAAGTGTTAATTGGTGTATGTACTAACCGGGGCTTCCTCCAGCACAGTTTCTTCTCTTGGCCTCTCTGAGAGTGTGCTAAGCCTCTCATTTGGTGTCTAGGAAATGGGTAACGACGAAGAGAAAAAAAGGAAAACAAACACAAACAATGTAAGAGGATGGTAAAACAGCAAAAGATAATCATGAAACCAGGTAGAAAAAACAATTCACTGAGAAAAAGGCAACCATGAACTCAGAAGAAACAAATATGATCCTTTGTCCCAAATTCAAAACACAGTAACATCACCATCAAAAAAACTACCTGCTTTCTCCTACACTATTTACATTACAATCATACCTGCATACAACAATGTTCTACTGTAACAGGTGACAGAAGAACACATCCTTGGAGACAGTAAATCCAAACAACTCTCCACCCAAAATAATACACAACTTCAAAAAAATGAAGAACTTCATGTGAGGATAATCCATAGCAATGTGATGAGTCTCACTGTGCACCAGTTATGAACAAGAACTACAGTACAAAAATTATCTTAAATATACAGTATGATCACTGTAAAATCAATGTTAAATTGCATATAGTTGACCAAAATGTTTGGAGGATCTAAAATCCACAACATAGAGCAGAATCAGCACCAACCAGAAGCTGACACTGTCATGGAGTGGCTGTGACAGCAGGTGTGAGGGGACAGGGGCTCAGATAAGGTTGGGAACTATCTCATGAGACAGAGCCCACACTTGCTTTTCCTGCAGCAGAGAAATCAGAAGTCACAGGACTCAAAGAGCAGCAAAGGGAGTCAAACACAAGCAGTGAGAAGCTATTGATGCTGATAATCCACATTACACCCATGTCACTCAAAGCACAGACCCCCTTTCAGTCCATGCTGAGCATTCCAGAGAACTAGGGACACAGGGAAACACTGTTCAGAGCAGCTCAGGTCAGGGGTGGCACAGGCCAGTGTCTCATTTGGAGCTGCCTGTACACAACGACCATCTAAGATTGATAACATTCATATTTGCTGGGGAGAAGTCCCTCCTCCCTGTACAGCGGGAAGCCTAGCACCGATTCCTGCCCTTCCTTCACTACAGGGAGTTAGTGAAACCTTCCCTCTGCCAGGAGAGCCCAGTTGAGCGCACAGACTGCAAGCTTCCAGACCCACACAGAACACAACTAACAAGCAGAGTGGCTTGATTCTTAAAACAAGGATTCAGAGCTTAACATTCACCAATGTTCTTGCAACATTTCCACTTCAAATCAGCCTCTCCAGAATTGAGCATCCCCTTACAGTCAGTCACTTTCCACCAAGATTACAGTGTCAGAACAAGAGCAACTGCAGATCACCTGACTTTCCACAGCCTGGCTGAGTGTAAAGCTGCAGAACAACCAAAGTTGTATCAAAAGCTGTTCGTTCCTATGAAGATGATCCCAAGTCACAAGTCTTACACCATTGAATCTTAAGATGACAAAGGCGCACACGATGAACATACACAAAAATAGTGAAGTGGAAAATATAAGGGTGGGAAGACAGACCCGAGACTGCCCTGGCCAACTCATATTGAAAACCACTAGCACAAAATCCTGTTCCTGTCAGAGCACTCTGTGTCCGAAACAGGGTTGGTAACATGAAACATTTATTGCAACAACAGTTTTGGAAAGGGAAATGGAAGTCACAAGGAGGACAAAAACAACACCAAGATTTCTGGTAAATTCTGGATGACACAAATGGCTAGGAAGTTGGAATTTGAGAGAAAAGATTTTAGTTGAATCTGGGAAAGACAGCAGGCTGAAAAAGAAGATTCTCTTCTCATGGTGAGGAGGTTAACAGCAGCCAAAAAGAGGGAGAAGCACAGCGGAAGCTTCAGGAGTAGAACAAGAGTTCCTGGTAATAGGGGGGACAAACTGGTAAAGCCAAACTGACTTGTGGGGGTGATGGGGGTCTGGAGGAGAGGTCAGAAGGCAGGTCAGGGCAAGCATGATGGAGATGCTGCTGCTTGGGAAGTGACTCCCAGCAGCAGCTGCCAGCAGGACACAGTGGCTTCACCTCACAGGAGCTGCAACAGCATCTCCAAGAGCAAAACAATCCTGTCCAAGTGCAGCCACAGATGGCTTGGATTTTAAGTGGATGGTCCATTTCAAGTTTAAATTATAATTTTTATTAAGATCTTAGCTTTGTTAGTCAACTGTGACACTCAAACATGGTAGATGCTCAGAAACTTGACAATTCACCAACCTGGTGCCTAGGAGAGTACAGCTCCCAAGAGGGAGGTGGAACAGTTATAAACTTGTAAATATTCCTGGTGAGGGTGAGGATATGAAACCAGTCCATCTTCCACTGAAAACATCACCGCCACTCTGACTCCATCGGGCACAGGACCCGCTTTACGAGATCAGAGTTCTCATCCCCATGGGACAGGATCTTCTCCCACATTTCCTGAAAGCAGGAAGCGCCAAGGGCTTTCACAGATCTTAGAAGAAACTCAGCTACATTCTGTAACAGCCCAGCCCAGCCTGAACTGGGCGATTTCTGATCTGGCTGTATACAGCAACTTCCCCATTCCTGGCACTCACCGGCCTCTCTGCCACGCATTCCCTCAAACTGGGAGAGGCAGAAACCAGCACCAGAGAGCAGGCAGGAACAAGCAAGAGCAAAGGAAACAGAAGTACTGAAGTAGATCATGAAACTGAGAGAGAGATTATGAAGGTAATTCGGGTCTTAGCTTCCCAGAATCTCAGTTAACACCACCTGATGTACATCCCCTGGATATGGACAATATTGTACAAAACCTGACAGAAAGAGGAACAGACAGCAATACTGAATCCTCCCAAAAGCTGCTGAGTCAGCTGATACTTCTCATTCCCCTGCTGCTTTAGAATATTCATTTTTACCAGCTCTACCTATGCTACACAGCTCTTGGTTTTGTATATCACAGTATCAGAATATCTTTCAAAGATTAATTAAATGTTTCAGTGCTGAATACATCAAGTAACTTGACTTTTCCCTAAATGATCCAGCACTATTTTGAGAAGCAATTTTAGGAATGTGTGTGTTTTTGTCCCAAAGCTCCATCTTCAACACTGGCCACAGTGTAGCAAACTGTAAACATGCTAAAACATTAAATAGTACTTAGAAAATAATACAGAACTTTTTCTAACATTTATTTTTCATATGCAGTCTTTTAACCAACACTGTGTTGTCCTACAAACACAGCTCCCGGCAACCTCATCCTGTGGATGTGACGAGTAACCAAAGCCTTGGGACTCTGTGTGCACAGTCAGAACAAGAACAAATCCTTGTTCCAAACCAGACTCCATCAGCAATACCAGGAGTACAGATGGCTGAATTTAGCATTCCACTTACATTTTGCTCCTCTGGTTCAAATTTTGGAATTTTGTGTGACTTGCGCTCTTCCAATCGGGAAGAGTCATGCTTGCTACCTTTCTTCCTTTTCTCTTTCCTCCCTTCATGTTTCGCCTTAGCATACTCCCTCGCTTGGACTTCGTTCAACAAGTCCCCACACAGGGAGGACTCAAACAATTCCCTGCCATTCTGGATAGTTTTGGTAATTTTGAGTTTGATCTCTGGTGAGCCAGTCTTCTTTGGAATCCCCGCTTGTGGAGCTGAAGGGGGTGGTGGAGGTGGCGGCTGGAGAAGGGAAGGTTTCTCCAGAACTTCGTGCGGTCTTGCGTTACAGTTCTCCATTTGGTAATACTCTGGTGGACTGAAGTTCCTGACTGTTCCAAAGCCATTGGCCGAGCCATTGGGATACTGAGCATATGCCTGGTATTTGGCTTGGGGTTCGTACATGCCAATGGCTGGGGGGTACCCATTGGTGAGGGGTGGCAGCTCCTCTGCTGTGGGTGTGGGGTATTGGAAGCTTTGCTGCAGTGCTGGCTCATATGGCATCCGGCCTCCATCCTCAGCAATGTCACTGCTGCCATCAAAGGCCTCCTCTTGGCGGATGTTGGCAGAGTCAATGAGTTGAGGTGGTTGCTGAATTGTGTTTCCCATGATCCCTTGCATGAAAGAGAAAGAGAAATCCATTGTTCTGCTCCAGCATCCTTAGCTTTCCCTTTTTCTCATAGGGCCTAGAAGCAGGGGAAGGGAAATAAGAAGTCAGTGTAAATTTAAAAAAAAAAAAAAAAACAACAACAACAATAATTAGACAAATTAAACTTCTGAGGAAGAAAGGGATCTTAAGACCAATTTCCCGCTCTCCATTTAGCAGCCACCCTCGCATGGATTTAGAGGACTGGTGTTGCTGAGCTTTTAAAAAGGGCAAATGGCACATCTTTCACATGACCATTTTCTTCTTTCCCAAGGCATGTAAAAAAAATAACAGAAGCAGCTATGAGAGCTTAAAAACTGAGCGCAAGTGTTACAAAGTCAGAATAATGGTGTCAAAATCCCACCATTTTCTGTAGCCCTCTGCATTCTGCACTAAGAAGAGTTATTCCAACCTGAGGCACCTGGACAGCATTTTCACCCTCGAGCACACAAGAGAATACAGAGTTCTCTTCACATCACATTCACTGCAAACTGTATGAGCGATAAACACCACAGAAGGAGCCTCAACCAACAGAGAAACCTCTTCTCCTCCTCCTTCCCTAACTCCTTGCCAAAATTTGAGACATGAAGAGCCCCTGGGCCAGCAGGGCTCTGAGCCATGGGCTGCCCTTAACAAAGGCGCAATGACAGTGAGTGGGTCACTCCATCTCAGCTGCTGGGAAACCAGTTCATGCTCTGCAGCAACCTCAGATGGGGCTCCCTCCCCAAAAAAGCAGCATAGAGTTTGCACTCATCGGCTTTCAGCAGCTACATGGGAAGGATTATTCCCCTCCCACTCCCACCTTACTTTAATATGAGGCACTATGTGATTTTAAGCCTCAGCAGCAACAGATCTCCAAACCCTGAGGTGACTTATGGAATGAGATTCCAGCTGAGCACTGGCATGCACACCCTCAACTTCACAGTGCATATTAAAACACCAGAATCAGACTAAATCAAAATTATACTTCCAAAACTCAACTGCTGGCTCAGAGGTTTTGCATTCACCTAAAACAGCTCAATGTTCAACAAGAAGGAACACACAGTGACCTGACCTGCAGGTAAGAAACACTTGTTTGCTTCCCACAAGGTCAGTTAAGCCCTTTCAAAGCAAACACGGCCCCATGGTATTTGTTCTGCCTGTGTGGGCACACAGCAGGGTTACTGTGCCCTTTTGGTCTGGGTTTGAAATGACATTAATGCATCCCTCAGAACTTCTAAGAGGAATCTCCATTAATTCCTGCCCACGTGGAACTCTCACCCTCCCAAAGTTACACATCTCAGTATCTTAGCTCAAAGCTTTGCAAACACTGAGAACTTCCCTTCTCAGAGACTGCAAAAAGGAACAGAAATTACAACAGGAACAAGAACTTGATGAGATTTGTGATGGATATTCTGGGGCCTTACCACTCAAATTGATGTTTGTGTTTATCTTCATTGACCTGTGACATCAACTTGGAGCGCATTTATCGCTTAATTTGTCATCAAGAGTCACACTAAAGCACAACAGCAAACAATACTACAAGGCTGTGCAGCAGAATTCACTCACTGCAGGAACTTTTAAACCTCAGGGCTGTGAAACCAGACCTTCCTCCACAGCTCTGTATATCACCCACCAAACCAGCACAACTGTCACTGTCAGATGTGGATCTTAGGGGCAGCACGTGGGATTGCACAGCAAGGTCAAAAACCCCAAACCACCTCCATTCTGGGAAGAGGAAATGGAACTGTTTGTACTACTTACCACCAAATTGTTACTTTGGATCTGCCAAATCAAAGAGAAAACAGCAGATTTCCCACCGGGCTGTATTTTTAACTAAACCCAGGTTCAATCTTTATTTTATTTCTGAACACTTGTTAAAATATCTCATCTTGAGAAGCTGCAACAGTGCTCCAGACATCCACGACTGAAAGGGTAGAGTTCCAGCTGCCAGTGTGGCTCCCACAAGCACTGGCTGTAGCAATGGCTGTCCATGCACTTTGTTTTGTTACATGATAAAAGTCAGGATTAATGAAAACACTCAAAACACTCTGCTTATACTGAACTTAGGCACGACCAGTTAGAAGAATATAGTTCTAATTGTTGTCTTTTGCATTCATTCTGGAGCTCACCTGTGTCACTCAGCCTTTGTGCCAGTCTGCGCTATAAAGCTGGGACACTCCATCCCGAATTCGTAAGTAACTTAGTAACTCCATGTGCAGGCTGGGAACCAGGGCCACAGCTCCACTGAACAGCTCTCAGCAGCCCCAAAGCAACTCTCCTCCCACAGCTCTGACATCACTGAGGGATTCTTCCTGCCCAGTCTCTCACTGTCATCACTGTTAGCACACCCAAGCTTTCCCACACTCCTGCATGCCCAAAACTGCACCAGTGGAGCAGTTCCCAGATGCTGCCCAGGGAAGTGGCATCTGGGCAGTGTTACGGTGAGGACAGGCCCTGGAGCAACCCAAACAACAGAACACAGTGAGGAATCCTGAGCTCACAGGGATCTCAACATCCAAATCTAAGGAAGGATTGCATTGTATAAATCCCTTCCAAGCACTGATGCAGAGAACAACCCACTGTCAGTGAAGAGAGCTGTCCCTGCAGCAGAACAGCAGCACCCAAAACACAGGGGAACAGGATTTCCAGCTGATCTTGCAGAAGGGTATTCCAGAATAAATTCTTCTCACTACACCAACAACTACTCTATTAACCCACAGTATCAGCCTCCTGCGAGCTGTACAATTTGGCTTCCAAACATGACCCATAACAGATCCTGGACTGATACAACACTGGAGCTTGACAGATAAAGAAACGGTTTCATCATTTCAAGGTTTATAGGAAAGGGACACTTCACAGCAGCTGGAAATAACATGAAATCAAAAACTAAACAATTTGAAATCAACACCTTCAGAAGTGCAACTGAATTTCCTAATGAGAGAGTTTCTTTTTTAAAAGTGCCTGCCCATTCCCAGAGCTGACAGGGACACAAGACTGTTTACAAACACTGAGACAGCTATACAGGGACATTGCTTCAGTAAATATTTTCCTGTTGCCCTCTGGAGAATCACAACTCAAAGTATCAAAGGAAAAGGTAAACAAAATAAAAAATACAAGCAGTACAAGATGAGGCAGGTCAGCCTAGTAGAGCTCTTCCTTAAGTCAACACTGCTGGTTTCAGTTCCCATCCTGAGCTTCTGAGCTCAACTGAGAACAGCTTGAAATATCAGTTCCACCTCCAACAGCGAGTGCTCAGTCATAGGGAAGCTTCACAGAAATCATGGATCCTCCGAGTTCACATTTTCACCAACAACTGCACTCAACTAAAGTGAGTTTTAGCATGAGAATTTTGCAACTTTGCTCTCAGAAAACAAAGCTTATAGTTCTCAAACTTTGCTCTCATGCTGCAGGACACTAAATAACAACTGAACTCGGATGACTGAACGATTCTAACCCCCTGTGATCACAGCTTTTCTTCCTCCCAAGTGAGGGAGTTCTGTTGGTTTGGCTGTGGCCACAGTGGGGAGAGACACAGCAGCTACTGATAAAAGCCCAGCACGCACGTATTTTAAACCTTTTTTCACCCTTTACCGTTGACAATCATCATGTGGGGTTGGTGCAATCAGAGGCAGGTGTTCTATAGACAGCAAGTGTTTGCTGTGAGACAGGACCTGGCTCGCTGGCTCCCTGAGGAGCTGGGATCACTGCTGTGAGTCAGCCTTGTGTACTCAGAGCACTGTCACTGCCTCGTCACCAAGCTGGGCTTTCTATCCACAGGTTCAAAAGCAGAAGTTCCAGGACATCTTTATGTACAAATACCACCGCAGCTCCTCTTCACAGAGACCTAAGTCAGAGAGATTCAAACCTCTGCTCACATGCCACCACCCCCCTCCTTACCCTACAGATGTTCACTGCTATTTTCTGTGCTGTTTCACTCCCGGTGTATCCAACCTGCACTGGTGCTGATCCCCTCAAGCACCCAATCCAGGCATCAACTGCTCTGTGGCTGTTCACTCATGTGTTTGACAGCCAGACTGAGCTGCCAGGCTGGACAGGCCACGCTGGGCAGGTGTTTGAAGTGATGCAATCACTCCTGTCCTCTGAAAACCTTAAGCCTGCAGCTCACACACACCCGTGGCACTTCACTCCTCCCCAGAGCTAAGCATTCCCACTGCTTCCTTCACGTCAAACACCCAGAGGGACATGGTTATCACCTGGAAAAACATCATGGGGTGTCGGAATTGCATGAACTGCAGACAGAAATAAAACACCTCTTCCTGCTGATCTCTGGGCCCAGCCTATGCCATCTGCTTTGCCCCATTCTGCTCTGCATGTCCCTAGCAAATCCCACAGAGAGAGCTCTATTTACATATGTTAAGACAATGCCAAGTTTTCATTTGTACAGGATTCCTTAGCAGGAAACCTGCAGCCTGTGGATTTGTCCTGACTCCAGCTGCATTGAGCTGTCCCTCCTGGCAAACACTGGCGGTGAATCAGAGGCCTCTTGACAGACTTTAAAGCACAAGGTGAGGCTGCTTCCCTGTGCACCTTTGTAAATGTGGTTTGTGTTTCGTTTCTGAGTGCCAGAAGAAACAGTCATGTCTGTAACTGGGTTCGATAAGGCCACTTTGAGCAAGTTTCCCACGGTGCCATGAAAAGAAACAACCTGTCCAGCAGAGAAAAGGGGTTTGTCTGGAAAAGGAGCTTAGAGATTCATTTCGTTGGAGAGCCACGGGATTCAAACAGGAAACATGCAGCAAAATCTTTGGTTCTTCAGGGGAAGTCTTGGACTGATACTGATGCAAAGCCACAAGGCAGATCTCTGGCAATACCAAACACTGTAATGTTGCAACAGGCTCAAGAACCACAACGTGTCTCATGTGAATCACTTCAAACTCAGGCAAAGCTGCTGAACTGAAAAACGCAAAATAAATATCTTTGTATTAAAACAAAACTTACAGTCTTCGACCATCATCCTTCACTCTTACCCCATACCCTCAAAAAGCACGTATTTTGGAGCAAAATATTTTCAAGTAGTTCATTAAAACATTTAATTAAAAAATCTTATCACCAAAGCATTAATTGTGCATCTCTACAAAAGGCCAGTGGAAGATCTAAACAGTCATTAAAGCAGTCTACAATTTTTCCTTCAACTATAACTAGGGACTACTTTATAATGCCGTTTGGGTTGGTTGGTGTACACACAACTCCATTATCATCAAGGTTTCTTTTTTTTCTTAAAAAAGAAACAAATCCCCCTGAAACGAAGGAAGTCATCGACACCCAAACAGAAAGGAGAGCGAGACCACAACAACAACAAAAAACCACAACAAAAAACCAACAATAACAACAACCAAAAA